>OZ026580.1:847164-1042164 GCA_964020215.1 Aurelia sp. 3 sensu Dawson et al. (2005)
TAAAAAATAACTGTACAAATGATTGACCCAAAAAAGTAAGCTCTGCCCAAATTTTAAACCCAAAAAAGTAACCTGAGCATCCCCAAGATACGAGTAAATAAAAAGCTTCTTCTTGAGTATCGAATAATCGGGGGGTTAGAATCATCAGGGGGTGAAAATGGTTCCGTATAACAATAATCGTGGGGTTGGAACAATCGGGAGGGGGGGATGTTTGGAGAAATTGAAAATAGTCGTTTTCTTAGTTAAACACGTACTTTTATATATTCATGTGAACAATGATGTTACTGATATACGAACTGATGAACTCTGGTTCTGTTGAATGCACTTCTTCAGACTTCTCCTTGCTTTTATTCAGAAATTATGTTTACTATCATGTTATTTTTCCAAGAATTTATTAAAGGGGGGATTGGAAAAATTTTCAAAAATTAACAAGCTGGGGGGGGGGGCGATTACTGATCAGAATCTTTACTGATCAGATCAGGGGGCGATTACTGATCAGAATTCGGTAGTCGAGAGTACTGATCAGAATCTTGGCCATGATGATACAGAATAGAAATAAAACAGAATTCACCTTGTTTAGGCACATTTTGATGTCCATTTGCAGCAACAATATTCTTTCCTTCACTTGTTCCAACTATCAGTGTCGGATCTGATGATGGATGGATGGCAGATTGAAAGGCGTGTTGTGGTCCAGTCGGTTGCCCTACACGACGCCGCCTGCCGAATGGTCTGAGGAATGACCGCTTTGTTTTATCAACTACGACAACATCTGGAAGTCGGTCGGTTGTTTTTATGATCGGACTCGGTAAGTCGAAAAGCAGCACCGGAACGAATTTATTGTGGAGCGAATAGGATGAAGCGATGGATTTGAGCTGTTCGTAATATTTCTCCTAGAAATCGATCAAAGTTGCAATTAAAGAAGGATATTCAGGAATTAATCAAACCTTCAAAAGCATTAGAAACAAGCACAGATTTCGATCAACACAGCTTGGAAGAATGCAGTTTTGCCGACCAATTGAAAATCTACTAAATGCTCCATTCCCGATCTGAGGAGTCACATTTTCGAATGCCAGAAGATAAAAAAGCTTATGGGGAGATGGGATGTCCCTAAGGATGTGCTTCGTTTGTCTTGCTGCTATGCCATAAATCAGCCACCAAAGGTCAGGTTGACTAAACAAATTTCAAGCTCTGACCTGAAGCTCTTCCTATGCAAATGTGTAAATAGCTTGAGCTCCTCCACAGTAGCAAAATAAATGAGATGCAATTTTTGAAGCACCCAGCAGGATAAGAAACAGTATACTAACTCTGTTTGCAATATTTTCAGCTTCTTGTTCATATGATAATGCCACGACAGCTAGTACAAGATTGATGAGATAAAATGATCCAAAAAACACAACGATCATGAAGTAAAAAACACACCATGAACCAGCAGATGAGATGACCTGAACAGAAAAAATCAATATGCATCATATAGTATGATCGGTTTGTAGGCTCAATAATGTATATATTTTATCTAATTTATTTGTGAATAGTTTATTAGGTACTTTAATTTGAACAGGGCCAAATTGTAAAACAATATACTTATTGAATTTGTACCCTGTATAAATATGTTTAAAATAGGATTGATGAAATATAAGCAACTAGACGTTTAATATAATTTAATAATCTCTACAAATAAGAACCTATTTCGAATTTCAGGCTGAATGGGTTCTCTTATACCCATCAGTTTCTTGGGACAAAGCCTATCTCGTCTAATTTCAAAATTTCAGTCTGTAGGTTCTCAACATGTCTCTATGGTTCTTAATCACTAAGTTCTTAATCTCTTTGGTTCTTAATCTCTTTGGTTCTTATACATGGATTTTACTGTATTACACATGGGTTTTACACATGCACCCTTTCAAAACGACATAATCACCCTAAAAGCAACTGAGTTTCTCCCTTAATATGTGTACATAATTTGATAACACTTCGTTAATATTTGAAAATGGAAGACAGCTTCAACGGGGAAATCATGATACTGAGATAGCCGTGAAAACAAACTTCTAAATCTTACATGGAAATATGCATTTTCCCAGTAATCCATGGTGACAAGTTGAACTGATGTTAGTAATGCCCATCCAAAATGATCAAAACTCGTATAACCATAATTCGGATTGTCACCCACGTCCGGAAGACACGTGTAATTTGTTGGACATTGGCTAAGAGAAATGAAACAATTATCTGGTAAAATGCAGGAGTTAATATTAGCAAATGATGAAGCTTTAAATTCTGAAGGTACGAAACCTTTTGCGGGCTGAGTGGCAGAGTGACTTATACAGTCTTCATCGGGTGACTGAAGTTATGCTCGGTCGAGTGAGGTCAAACTCTGGATTGGTGACCTCAGCAGAGGCCTGACCTCACAACTCACCTCGTCGTCCTTCGAAAGGGACGTTAAACTAGGGGTCCCATGCCTGGATGCGGCAACCACATTGGGCCTAAATAAGCTTTCAGTAGCTAGAAATCCTGACAAGCCCACTCAAAAACACATTGAAAATAAACAAAACAAAACAAAAGCTGTATCTTAAAAAAGGAAGGACTGATTCACGAAAGACTTAAGGGAACAGATATAGCTATGTCTCGTAGCAACTATAAATAGGCGAAAGAAGCGCCCACAAATCCTTTAGCAACGCAATGACACCGGATGCGTCTAAGTTGTCGAGTACAAAAGATTATATTTTGACCTGGCCCGGGCCAGCTTTTAACTATGTAGATTCCCTTTAACTGTAAATACATCGTCATAGAACAACAATAAAAGGGTATGCATAAAATGTTTCATACTTGCTAGTCGAGATATTTCCACATACTTTTGTGGCATTTGGAGACAACCAGTTGTCTAAAAAGGAGAATCATTAAATTATATTTAAAGCTAACTACCGTTTAGAGTCTCCTAGAATTGTATTAGCCTCACGACATAGTTCCAGATATCGCAAAATAGCAACAACGACAGCAACAACAATAGCAACAACAACAACATTTTCTTTTTTGCTCAATCTGGGCCTTATGGACTTTGATATAAATTTTTGACACGGAGATGCACACGTTTACATGTGCCCTTTGGAACGAGGCTGCAGTGTAGTCTCGGAAGCGAGGCAAGTGACCCTCGACAGTTGGAAATTCTCAATGCTGCGGTGAAGTTCATGGAAGCTAATTGGCCTTAAAACTGAGGAACTCCTGATTCACAGTGAAAGGTTTGTTGATTCTTGGATTGAGGAAACATTCGTATGGATACTTGTGGCTTTTGTTCATGGCTAATATCACTGTAAACTTGAATTCTGAGCTGTTTTGACATTGGAGGTTCGAGCCGGCAACTTAGGCCCATCCACCATTGCCTGGTGTTCGTACAGTGTTGCTATGGTTTCCATATCTAGTTATGAAATCGATAGAGGAAAACTTCATCCCAAATTTTAGTATCAAAGTCCATAAGTCGTAGTTTGAGCGTCCATCAGTCTATCAATAGCGATAACTACGAATATGCAATCAGTCTAGAATTGTATTTTAATAACATGGAATGTCGATAAAATGATGTTTACAATGATTGTCGTCGCTAGCCTCATCCTCAGGTTTATCATCTAACTGCGCTTTCCAACGAATTGTCCAGTGATTATCAACAACAAAATATTTATAATTGCTAAAGATAAGACTCACTGCATAGTCACAGTTATTGCCACAACAACAACACCAGGATGATAAAGACTCTTATGTTGCTCTTAAGAGCCTCTGAAGTTGATCTGTCAGTTCATGGGCACTTAGCACGCTGTTGTTGTGATTCCAGAACTGCCCATGATATAGCAAAGTAATGAGATGATTTACTTACCAGTTACCAAGCCAAATCAAGCCAAATATTGTTCAAGCCAAAATTGTTTGTTTATTTGTTTCTTTGCCGTGTCCTTGCAAAACGTGGGTTTAGGCCCAAAGCTTGGATTCTGAATGGCAGAGCAACAACAACAACATTCCGCCTCCCAAACTAATCCAAACTTACTGCCCCTGCAGTGACGAGCACTTGAGTAAATTTTCAATGCTCTTCTCTGGGCTCGTGACTGTGGGGACAGTACGTTTGGGTTAGTTTCGGAGGCGGAATGTCGTTGCTGCTCTGCCATTCACCATCCAATCTTTGGGCCTAAACCCACATTTTTGCAAGGACACAGCAAAGAAACAAATAAACAAACAATATTTGGCTTGATATGGTTTGGTAACTGGTACGTAAGTCATCTAATCATTTTGCTATATCATGGGCAGTTCGGGAATCACAACAACAGTGCGCAAACTGTCCATGAACTGACAAATCAACTAAAGAGGCTCTTAAGAGCAACTTAAGAGCCTTTATAATCCTGGTGTTGTTGTTGTGGTAATAACTGTATGGCCAGTTTAGTGTCCTTTGAGTTCTTGATAAAGAGAAGAATAAGTATCAGGAATATTTTTCCGCGCGCTAAAATGTCATTCTGTTGAAAGCAGGTGCCCTCAAAGAATCACTCAAATTATCATTCGAACACCAATAAAATGAAAATGGCGGGCGAGAACAAAAGCAAACCAAGAGATGCTAAGTAATAAAATAAGTAATAATTAGCCACAAGCTTAAATATTTACAGTATCTGCATAATTTATGCAGGTACATACAAGGCATGCTGGTTGAGATAGACCTTTTAAGTGTAAGTTCAAGACAATGAAACAATGAGAATTTGTCCTTACCTCTATTTGCTATATACATTGAGTATGGTATGGACAAATTGCTAGGTGGTGTTAGAACACATTTGTTCCGTAAATACCCAGAGAATAACTGCAACCCAAGTAGTGCAAAAACACAAATAAAAAACGTTGTAAGTGCTAGAACATCTGATAACAGTCTCATAGACTTTAACAGTGCATTGACCATAGTCTTTAGGCCTGTGAAAGAAAATAATGTCATATTAGGACATTGGACCAAGTGGAAGATTTTCAGAAGAATGAAGCTTGTTTTTTGGTTTTCTTTCGCTGCACCGAAAAAGTTACGCAAATTCTATTTTCTGAGGAAGTAAAACGAAACGTGAAAGAAAGCGTTCTATAATTCTGAATTCCTTTATTAAATTTAGATAGTTATGGAAGGGGGTTAAAAATTGTTCGTATGTTTTGCATCGCTTCACCAGAAATGTGATGGAAAATGTTCATATTTCTAATAATTTTTTACACGGTGTTTAAAAAAAAATTGTCCCCATTTATGTTGCTGCTGCGAGGGAGCTGTATGCTCTATTGTTCCATTCTCGTTGAAGTTGCAAAGGAAAGGGTTCAAGGAAGAGTTTGAGATCTTGTTTCAGACTAGCCTGAGATCAGGCTCACCATAAAAAATAAATAAAAAAGATTTTTTAGTTTCGATTTTTTTACGGTGAGCCTGATCTCAGGCTAGTTTCAGACAATCTGGCATGGGATTCCTGATTGATGGCACACGAAAGTCAAAAATTTGGTTGCTTCAAAACAGCACTGTCTTGTTCTCCAAAACATCCAAAATAAAGTAAGTACTGCAAGAGAGAGCTTTGGTGCTGTGTAGGACGTGTTTCTAAATTAACACTGAGCTATTTTCTTATATAGAAGAGATCTAAATGCAAAGCTAGAGCCCTTTCTTTAAAATTTACTTCATTTTCGTTTTTAAGAGAATAAAGAAAGTGTTTCGAAACAATCATGTTTTTGACTTTCTTCGTGTGCCTTAAATCAGCAAAAACCACTTGTTCCGAGAAGCATTTCACTCATTCGAAAAAGCATGCGAGACTTTTTCAGAACGAAAGGATTTCTATCGATTTTGATGGATCCTTCTTTAAAAAGATGGGAAATTTACCAAAGGTGTACAAGATCTTTTTAAAGTTAAAAGTCTCTCAAAGTGTCCAATTGGCTAGATAAGGTCTCGAACTCTAAATTGAGGCAAATCCTTTGCAGCTGCATAAAGAATGGAACAATAAATGCGGAGCTCCTCCACTGCAACCGCTTAATTCCAAAATTCGTGTCAATTCAAGGCATGCATATTTTGATACGGCGAACATTTAGCATCTCATTTAAATACGGAAAGTAACAAGGATCAAATACGTGGAAGGGTTTTGTCAGTAATGACGAAGGACAATGAACAAATATCACAGTAGTTTAGCTACACATTGCATGGATATTGATAAAAACGAAACGTCGTAACGTCGAACAAAGAATCTAACTCTAGTGGCACAGTGTATTTGCCACTCCTGTCTGGAAGCCTTTGAAACGGAGATTTTAACGGTTAATTTGCTTCAAGATAAAACTTGGGGTACTGAGAATTTTGTTAAATTTTGCGCAGCTTTTAACAGAGCCTAAGAAAGTGTCTTAGGACCGTGTCAACAAATTACATAGAATCTCCTTTTCCCTTGTCATCAATCTGAAAATGAAGTCGTTCTAGCAGTCGATTTTGTCTGGGTCATCAGCGAACAAGGCATGGTGTTTTGACTTCTAGATCAAAAATTTGAAACGTGAATATCGGCGCTCCCTGGTGAATACCGTACGTCAACTGCGCCTTCGCGATAAATATATTAAAAATTTATGAAAACCCGTCATCAAGTAATCTATATGTATTTTAGCTTGTTAATTTGTTGACTACCGGGTGAATCAGAAAAAACCATCCCGGTTTGAAAGGCTACTGCTCACTGAATACCAAGACCTAGCCTCACTACATAAGGGCTCTCAAGTTAGGCTCATCTTATTGAGTTGAATTGTTGTTAATTTTATCGCTCCACTGAGGGCCTCATTTCCCTCGAGCTGTAAAAACGGCAAAAAATATTCATCAGCGACGAGATTCTGTCGCCCCATCCTCTAACGATCAGCATGTGAGTAGAGGAAGGCGGTTTTTACATTTGTAGCAAGCATGATCCTTTACTGAAGTACTGACACCTGATTTATGGTACAGCAGTTCTAGAAAACTAATTTGATTTTTAAGGCATTTTAGACCCAATCGTTGTGAGAAAAAAACAGCAGATGATTTAGGCCCAATAGATTTTTCAGCTACATTCTAAAAAAGAATGAGAATCGAACGACAAATTGATACATTTTCCAGAATATTCCAATTTACACAATAGTGATAGAGGCTCCAAACAGTACTTAATCGAACTTTTTGTAGAGTAACTGAAAGGTTTCATATAGAATCAGTCTGGAGTTTTACCATTTCTACAAGCTAAGGAGAAATGAGTCGTATTTGTAGCGATATCAGTTCAGGCAAAAAGCCAAACTACAACATGTTATCGAGTCTAACCAAGGCCATGGTATTGCCAATACATCATTAATAGTGGACATGTTCAGATGCATTTTAGAATTTACTTGAAAGAAATCGATTACTCCGTTATGAAATTATGATGGATTTTCTCAAGAAAACTCCTTCAAGAAACCTTCATAACATGTCTAAGGTTACGAACAAATTCTCCTAATAGATGCCAAATGAAATAATGAGTAATTTACAAACCTTCAACGGCTGAAATAGTTCTTAATGCTCTGAGGACTCGAAATGTCCTAATACCCGTGAAATTTGATACATATGGCGTCAAAGTTATATAACTGCAAGAAAAAAAAACAAAGTTTTGACAATATGCTTAAAATATGGGACAAAGCAATATGCCGGGGGGGGGGGCAGGGTCTACCCTCTCTTTGTTTTCCATTGAAATACGCGCTCCTCTACAGAAAAGCAACACTTGCTGTACTTATAAGAAATTAAGAAATGGAGGGGGCAAATTACTCCAGAAATTACAGCCGTCTTGGAATTTTGGGATTTCGGCAATTTTGCATAGCTTTTAAAGGTTAAAGATTTGCCAGAAAGTCCTTCAAACATCAACAATTTGAAAAAGCGCCGTGGCGCTCCATAGAGGAATGACAAATGCAACAAAATGACTGGGCCCAGAATTTCATCCTGCTTCTTGCATGAAAGAGAGTCTTGGTTGAAAAGACAAAAACCTGTCTTATGACGTCAACAATCAACCCAAACAAGGCTGATCGATTGTTTGAGGTGCGTCCTGACGCCAACATCTTGCCTCTAATTCGTGGCTAGCCTCTTTGTCGCACAATCGTAGAAAAATGGCGTCGGAATCAGGTCAGTTAGGGCGATCCTTCAAAATTTCTCGAAGGAGAATGGCTGTCTAGCCAAAAGGCAATCTTGTTTTACAACGTTACTTGAACCAACTCTGGACTAGTCCTTCAAAGAGCCATGGAGCCACAAATTTGCTAGATCTTTCACCAGAAATTAGCCACAATTGGAAAATGCCATAATTGGAAAATGAACAGAAGTGAGCAAAATCATTGATTTCTCAAAAATTGATGCTTCTGAGCATGAAATATATCTTGAATTTAAAGAAAACGTACCCTAAACAAACAACTACAAAATCAAGCCAATTCCACGGATCTCGAAGATATGCATAACTGTGCAACACGAATCCTTTTGCGATGATTTTCAGCAACATTTCAACGGTGTATATTGCTGAGAACACGTATCTATGAGGAAAAAGAAAAACATTGTGAACCAAGTATTAATATATAAATCAGGCACCTCTTAACAAGTGGTAACAAAACATTACAGGCTTGCGAGCGGCATTCTTAGGGGAACCTTTCACTTTGTAGGAAACTATGAAAAGATAAGGCCAAGGATAGCGCTCAGTGCAGTGGAGGATCATATTGTGCTCATTTTCCTTAAATTCTCCAAACAGAGGAAGCACCCTTGTTGTTAAGCAACAAAAAACATCGCAATCTATCGGCGGAGATTCTAGTTTCTTTGTCTTCCAAATGATCTATCAAACTCTGTGAAACAGTTTATGATTCAACAAATGATTTTCTTTTTCCTTGAAAGCAGCTGCAGCTCTTTAGTTTAATGACAAAGATGGGGCGAATCCACGGTGTGTAATATTCGAGGTCAAGAGAAACCTCAAGGCCAATAAATAATTGATGAGATCCCCAGCTGAAAAATGAATACTGCAGTGAAACTGAAATAAAATGTGGGAAAATCAACGGGTAGTAAGGGTCATGTGCCATAAAAGTCCTCTTTTAAAGAACAAAATAACGAGTCATCCTTATTGTTTAGGAATATCTTTCTGCGTCACTGCCATGTCGAATCCTTTGACAAAGGCAATTAAGCAGAGCCTCGTTCTGGAATACAGAGCATAAACGACCCGCTTTTCGGACACTGGACAGAAATGCGGCACATGGGACTTTTGGATCATGTGATATATCTATGGAGCCTGCACGAATATATGTATTTGGTGAAAGGAAAATTTCCTTACTTATTACTTAAAGATACATATGGTTTTAATTTACAGACGTTTTTCTTTGTCTTTATGCAAACAGCATTTTCAACTTCGTTCAAGCAAGCTAAACTAGAATCTAAGCCATGACAGATATTATTAAGGAGCCACTGTCAACCAGAATTCTTTGCAAGCACATTGTAATTTCAGACTACCTAAACATCAAATTGCCCTAAGCAGAAGATATGGATCTATTCTTGTGACTTGGAGTCCCTTGTTTCCCAGTGCTCCTTTGACTTGATGATGGCGCTTCGGTCAACAGAGACTCATAACGTTACTCTGAAAAACCTGACCCTATTTAGGTCCAAACTCTGAAAATCATAGAGTGCCAATCAGATTGTGAGGTTAGACTTGTGAACTACAAGGATTACGGTAAATATGATAGAACTTTCGATTCTATTGAAGAAGTGATAATATTCGGACGAGAATTCGAGATTCGAGGCCGTGGTTCGAGATTAGGGACCGTGATTAGAGATTCGAGGCCGCGATTCTATCATAATTCGATTGATGAATGCAGAAAACAGGGTCCAATTCTTCACTGTCTCATTATGAGTCCTAAGTCCCTGCTTTTTATCAAACGAATTTAGTCAACGTTCTGACGACGTGATTTGGCATTGATTCAACCCTCAGTTTTGTAGCATGAATCCTTTCAAACAGTGAATGTATTTATTGACTCAAATGGCAAAAAACCTGAAACGGGCTCCATCTCCAAACTGTAGAAAATCAGTAAACACTGCTGTAGGCACTTGTCTATTGTTTACTGTTTGGGGCTTCATCCGAACCAGCAAAAAAGTAACTGTCAAAAATCCATTCATATCTGGGCAGTCATAATAGATATGAAGATTCGGTTTGCTCCTTCGTGAAGTCCAAAGACTTATCTTGAAAATAACGCTTTCATTTTCGAAGGATAGACGAATAGTCTGCGTGATTTTGCTAGACTTATGCCTTTTCGTCCCTTGTTTCCCTGCGTTCTTTGAATTGCTAAGGGACTCGTAATACTACTCTTAAAAAGTGGGCCCACGTTAGGCCCGTGTAGAGTGATTCTGTATTAACCAATCAAATTGCTAGAATTTAGTTTTCAACCAATAAGACGGGGCTATTTAGACTGTTGTTGTTGTTGTTGTTGTTGTTGTTGTTGTTGCATACAAAAACGGTTGATAAGGCCAAGAGTTCTCGCAGCTGCGATAGATCTACATTTTTTCTACAGAGGAAGAATACTGCCTGAAAGGGATGCATTTTGCGACTTGCAGGTCGGGAAAACATAATTCTTGGTACCAAAACTTTCCTTTTCAAAGTTCAAGCTCTTTAGACCAGACTCTAGACCAGGCCAAGGACCGAGATACAGGGGGGTCCAGGGGGCCATGGCCCCCTCAAAATATTTCAGCTGTTGCTACAGTAAATCTCCATTCTGTATCATTTTAGTATTTCAAAATATCAGATGGGTACTCCATGTTCTCATGTCCGGTATATCCCGTTCAATTTCTACCCTTCATTAGTCTAGGAAGCTCTTTGGGGGTATTTACAAGCTATCAAACTTGTCTCTAACCATAACTCTAAAGTGGCCTTTGGTAAATTAGGCTTTTTTACTTTTGTGGAAGGTGTGTACATTGTAAACATAGATTTACCTGTAAAGTCAATCCGTATTGAGGAACAAAAAATGGTGTTCCGTTATGTCAATTTGAAGAGCGTGGTCTCAAATTTTTCCAGGGGAGTACCCCTTAGACCCCTCCAAGGTTCTGGATCGCTTTAGCTCGTCAGCCGGTTAGCCCATGGCCCCCTCAAGTGAAAAATTGTATCTCGGTCCTTGGACCAGGCAATTTTGTTGAGTGTGCGAGAATTCCCTCTAATTTAGGCCATTATGAAAAAGTGGTCCTCATTGACCAAGCAATATCAGTCAATCAAAGAACGCAGGGAAACAATGGAGGAAAAGGCATAAGTCTACGAAATTGCCTTAAAAAAACCAAAATCATCACGTTGTGAGAGATTGTTTCCAAAATCTTTCAGTAGATCACGTGTCTTGTACGATAAGTTGTAATTTGGAAATGTTGTTTTGGTGACCATTCTCTTTAAGACACATGCAATAACTTAATTTTAGGGTGTGTTTAATTCCAAACCTACCAAATTTCTCAGAGTGTTGCAAATGAAACGAGAATCTCTCCAAACCTGCCAAACCTGCCAAAGCTGCCGTTTTTGGAATCTGGGCGTCAATCAAACACGAATCTTGAGTCTGCCAAGTCTACCGTTTTCATACTTGGTACCAATCGAACACACCCTTAAAACTAAATATCGTTACCTCAAATATTTCGCCGCACAACGGCAGCCTCATTAGTGAGCAAAATCATCGTTTGGACAAAAATCTGGAGACTGGGCCCTTTAAAAATATTGATAAACTTTGGTTACTTACTCTGCTTTTTCAGGTGGATTATCCAGCGCCAAGAATATGCAATTGATTAAGATTGTCAGAACAACAAAAAATTCGAAGAATCTGATACAGATAGTTAAGGATATTCAAACGAAAAGATGTTGTTCGGGATTCAAAGTGCATCAAGCTGGTTCGATATAAACACGCGAGAGACAAGTAGCAGTGAAACGAAATAAAAAAATCGTCATCAAAATGGTAGTTAACAAGGAACAACAGAGATGAAAAAACAAAAAGAGATAATGGGAATTTCATTCAAATTTTCTACCACCCGACAACCAACTGAGCTGCAAGCCAAGTGCCGAGTGCCTACCCAAGGAGAAAGCATTGTTGCCAAGGCCAACAAACAAGGCTGCACTTGTTTTGGAAACAAAAGTGAGTCCTGGAAGCAAGAACAGATTTTGAACAATCCAAAACATTTTTACTTCTAAGATGCAAAATTTGAATCTTCAGCATTGGCTGTGCTGCTGCGCAATAAACGGAAAATTCTGGAAAGAATCGAGGCATTGTTGAAAAGATGTTTTCTCCCTCGGGCCGACCTGAGTCGCATTTGCAAAGAAAGGAAGGCTTCCACGCGTTCGCTTATTCATCGAAGCACCAGTGGAAAAATCAAGAACTAGCTACATGTCAAAGAACAATATGCATTCCCTCACGCAATCAAAAAACTCTTTGCAATTTACGCACGTCTCTATCTTTGTTCAGAGCATATGGTGAGATTTTGGTAAGAATGTTGTGGGAATGTCTATAGTTGTATGGTGGATGGTTTGACATAGCGTTTTGCAATAGTTTGAATATCTGATAATAATCTCTTAGAAAGCAATAGATTTGCAATATGCTTCTTCACTATTAGCGATTTCAAGGCCTTCGGCTTACAATACCAAGCAAGCAAACTCACTAAGGGGGAGGTAGCTCCCAAGATTGCTAGGCTGGGTGCGAATTTGAATATCTGGCAATAATCTCTTGGGACAGATGGAAAGCAAAGGATTTGCAGCATGTTCGGGAACTTCCATAAGCATTAATCCAAGCGCTCTGCTTCCAATATCACGCAAACGCACTATGGGGGGGGGGGGCAACTCCCAAGATTACTGAATAGGTGGCAGATTTAAAAATCTGATGATAATCTCTTAGGGATGGATGGAAAGTAGCTAAGGGTTTCGAGCGTGAAGTTGGGACTTTCTCAAGCTTAGCCTAACATCTTTCAAATCAATTCGCAAAATATGAAACATTGTAAGCACCTATTTCAATCCCTTTTTGAAACTCTTGGGAACATCTTGACGACAGGAAGACAATTGACTATGATATCAACAGAGCTTGATTCATACACAGGATGAGATGAGAACTTGTTTACCGCTGCCCATGTAAGGTTTTCCATTACCCAAATAAGGACTGCCTCTGTCCTAATTTGGCTTTAAGGCTTCCACTCTGCCAGTTTATATTTAGATAGTCTTCGTTGCAAAACCTTAATCAATTTCTCGTCATCAAGCATAACATTTTCTGAAGGAATCAAATTGTTTTTCTAAACTGTATAAATGTCTACATCAACGCACAGTGGGCCAGAGGGTGGACAAAAATAAAAAAATGAAAAAATTTAAATAATAGTTTTATCAGTGGAAATTGATATCATATGCCTCATCGAGTAAGGAAATCACATTCAACGTTATCGAAAAAATTGCTTTCTATTAATTAATCAATTTCAAATCACAGGATGCTAACTGTTATTGAATACTTCAAGCCGTTAACTGTTTTCAACTTCAATTTTACCAACTGCGTCTTCAGGCACCGATTTGTCTGCAAGCGGCATTTCGATAGCATCTTCATAACGTTCACAGGCAGTGATCTAAGTGTAACTGACTGCATTTCGATTGAGCACAGACTCCTATTCCAAAATTGTGATTTTGTTCAAAGTACTTTAAAAACACGTTGCTGCACTTTGTGCGCTGTGTTTTAAAGCTAAGTTCAAAATTTCGCTTGTAAACGCCAAACGTCTTCTTTGCATATTTACAAGAACTGAAGCATCCTCTAACCGTTTGACTTACATTTGGCTGCCGAGAAGTGCCGTAGAAAATACAACGATGGTTATTGCCACGGCAAAATTGAGGTGCATAGGGAATAGGGCACTGCTGAATAACTCTCAGATCGATGTCAAATTCTATTCATTTTTTATGCCAAGTCTATTTCAAAGCCTGTCCTTGTTTAAGAATCATTTCAGATTATAGATTTATAGTCATTAATTCTGCTTTCCTTATTATGGGTACGTACTTATCAGAAGTTATTTGATGCATTGACTTTGGCTGTTTCAAATAAGGACTTAGAAGAATTTTCCGACAACTGCACAAATAACTAAACAAAGAAATTTGGTCCTAACGACGTTTTTCTTCGTAAGTTTCCAACTTTTATAGCATTCTTTACCATTTTATGCCTTATGCGATTTATGTCCAAAAAAATTGTAATCTGGCCCACTGTGCAACGGTAATTCAATTTCAAAATACCGTATTCCATTTTCTCATCCAAATCTAACTTTAAAGATATATGAAATTAGTTTTGACTTCGTCTACCAAAAATGCTTTCTTTCTTTCTTTCTTTAGGCATATCTATTCAAAGCATCAGCCTTCTGCATTATTAAAATTCATTTTTTATCTAAGAAAACAATTTAAAGAAACAGTGATTGTCAAGTCTATTTCTGATGAAGCGACATTGAAACGAAATTTGAGCATACAACATTTTCGACGATCTTTTTTCTAAAGAAACATCAAAATTGTCTGCGTTCAAATAACAACAGTTTGCTTTGCGGAAAAACAATTTTTGTAACGGTGCAGGCATACTTTGTTTTACAATATTTGCATTCTTTCAGGCCAAGAAACAGTTTCTATAAACAGCTCTGGGAAATTTTTTGGCCAACTATGAAGAAACAAAGGATGATTGATTGATTGATTGATTGATTGATTGATTCGTTGATTGACTGATTGATTCCCGGGAGGGGGGCATAGCCCATACACATTTTTTGGCCAACTATGAAGAAACAAAGGATGATTGATTGATTGATTGATTGATTGATTCGTTGATTGACTGATTGATTCCCGGGAGGGGGGCATAGCCCATACACATTTTTTGGCCAACTATGAAGAAACAAAGGATGATTGATTGATTGATTGATTGATTGATTCGTTGATTGACTGATTGATTCCCGGGAGGGGGGCATAGCCCATACACATTTTTTGGCCAACTATGAAGAAACAAAGGATGATTGATTGATTGATTGATTGATTGATTGATTCGTTGATTGACTGATTGATTCCCGGGAGGGGGGCATAGCCCATACACATTTTTTGGCCAACTATGAAGAAACAAAGGATGATTGATTGATTGATTGATTGATTCGTTGATTGACTGATTGATTCCCGGGAGGGGGGCATAGCCCATACACATACGGGGATGTAAGCTCGATACTTCAGGTTCTGAATATTGCCAAAAGTGGTATTTTGGGGTCCCAACTAACTGAAATTATATGGCCATGGTATTTTTTGCGAATAAAACATAGTCAAAATGAGATTTCTGGGCTCTTTAGAGGCATTCCTGTCCGCGATCTGCATTGTTTTAAGATTTTTATGTTCGTTGACAGATATCTAAGATGATATTTTTGGGTGGCCGTGATATCTTGGGTTTCCTGAAAATTTCTAAGACTAAACACACCCGTATCAGTATGGGTAGGGCCCCTTGAGGGCTGCGCAGGGCCCCTTGAGGGCTGCGCAGGGCCCCTTGAGGACTGATTGAAGAATTGATTGGGGGATGTGGATATCAAGATAGCCAGGGATACCATACTAACTTTGAGAAGTACTGCGAAGAAAGGCGAAGTTCGCTGATGAAACCTGGATTATGCCTACATTACTTTATTTTGAATGAAACATAATATTGAAGGGAATCGACATGTTAAAAGCTGACCAGGGCCAAGCTGAAATAGATCTACCGGATCGATCGTCGATCTACCGGATCTACCGTCGATCTACCAGAACGAGCATCGATCTACCGGATGAGCCAGAAAAAACTTCCCACTTTTGAAAATTCATAGCATCAAGAGTACTTCACAGATTTTTGACCATTTTTCAATAACTTCGCGACCATAAAATTCTCTCATCAAGTAAAATTTACCGATACTTCTAGTGCCGGTAAGACAGCAAGAAAAATCACAAAATTACTTCAATCTTTCGGCTCTTAGCTTAAATTTGAATCATTCAAATCCATGAAGTAGTCTTGGTGCTATGAATTTTCAAAAATGGGAACTTTTTTCTGGCTCACCCGGTATTGTTTTCGACAATTCCCTTTAATATTGTGCTGTAATATCCAAATTACCGTAACAAACAAACAAACAAACAAACAAACAAACTAACAAATTATAAACAAATTATAAACAAACAGTGTTTATGATTGATAAACACGTTTATATAATTAATAAACACTGTTTGCCATTCGACAAATTCTTCAAAAATTTTCATATGTGAGATGGGCAAAAATGGCAATTGAAAAGGATACTGGTTTGTCATGACCAAAATTGCCAGTTTCCGGATAGGATTCTTTGGTCCGAAGATCCATAGTGACCGACATCGATTGAATCTGTATACGTAAATTTTGCCAAGTCGATGTGACAAGACCAAGAAGGTCTAGAAGGAAATAGAAAATTAAAATAATCGGAGAAACATTTCTCACAAATTCCAGCTTCTTCTCCTTGATAACAAGTAGTTCAGGGATCCCGAACAGCACAATCTGCAGTTGTTAATGATTGAGTTGAGATATACAAGACAAAAAATAATTTGAATCCATCCTTCATGCGGGATGTTTTTACCGAGAAAGAAAATCGTTACAAGTTAAGAAGTGAAAATCATTTGCAACTGCCAATGGCAAAGACAACAACATATGGAATAGAAAACATTCAATACAGAGGTTGCCTTTTGTGGTCCACTCTGCCAAAAGAAATCAAAGACTCAAACACACTCTCTGAATTCAAACAAAAAATAAAACTATGGGATGGGAGTTCTTGCGTCTGCAGATTGTGCAAAACTTTTGTCAAAGACTTAGGGTTTTTATGAATATCTTTAATTTTTTCGAACATTGTAAATAGGGTTAGGGTTGTTGGCGTTAATTAGCTTTAGCTATATTTTATGTTGCCAACTGTAAACAAATTGTTAATAATAATAATAATTGTTAATAATAATAATAATTAATAACAGCTGTGGCAGCATTTCAAAACAACCCCGTCTAAGTGCCCCGATATGCATTCTACCCCGGTGATTTCCTCGGGGAAAAAATTGGTGCAAGATCAGTCCCCGGACAAGCAGTGAATTTGCCCGGTACAAACAGCCTCACAAATGAAAATCCTGAGATCGAACAACTTAGCTGAAAAGAATCTCTTCATATTCTTTCCGCTGTGAACTGGAAGGAAATAGATTTATTTTGACGACATTTTGCATTCTTGAGCGTGTCCCAAAAAGTGTGCTCCGTTTGTATAGGTACTGTGGAGGAGCTGTAGATTCAATCATCTCAGTTTTTACACAGTTGCATAGGTCAAGCCTCAACTTGGAGTTTGAGACCTCGTATGAGTCAATCTGACACGTGGTTGCTGATTTATGGCAGAGAAACGGCAAAATCAGTGCTTGCTTCAAAAACAGCACTTCTGTTGTTCTCCAGCAAATGTCAAAATACAGTAAATTTTTAAAGAAAAGGTTCTGGCATCGTATTAAAATTTTCCCTTTTATTCAAAAAATTGAAAATCCTCTCTTGTGAAAAGACAACATTGCTAACCCTTTAAAAGATTTTGCAAAAATTTAATACGATGGTAGGACCTTTCCCTTGAAGACTTATTGTGTTTTGTTGACATTGTGATTTGAAGCAACCATTTATTTTGCCTCTTCTCTGCCATAAATCAGCAACCACTTGTCAGATTGACTTGACTTGACCTATGCAACTGTGTAAGAATCGACATAACTGAATCCACAGCTCCTCCATAGCAGCCACACAAACGGAGCACATTTTTCTAGGACACCGTGTACTTTTAAACAGAATGATTAAACAATTACAGATCTCAACATTCAGTAAATAAAGGAGAATCTTCTTGAATTCATCTAAAAATTGCCAAAACAAACATAAAATAACGTGTTTCATATCAACCCCAGGGGAAACAAAAAGATGCCTTGACTTTCTCAAGCAATACAAAGGAAAGGATGCAAGCCACGCTGCATCATATTAATCAAAACTGTTTATATGTACAAATAAATCAAAAGCATAGCAGTTTATATGTACCAGCATCTTAAGGAAAGACGCCACTTTAGTGAATGGGTTCACTTGTACCATGACCATGAATAGCAGATCTGGCCTACCATAATTTTCAAGAGATTTTGGATGTTTCACGTATACTCGCAGCTCAGCTATATTTCGTTAGTTTCACAGTGAAACTTTCATTTACAAGCTGTAAACTTTTTCATTGATGCAAGTAGCTGTCGAAGCTGGAACTCCAAGACATCAGGTCCTTTCCAGCTATAACAACCATAGAATGTCCATAGCTATAGTAAGTTAGTTGTTTTTAGTTGTAATAAGAAAACAAGGAAAAAGAGATAGAGGTAATGGAATGCCCCGGTTTTGGCTCTCATAAACAGTCTACATCGAAACAACGTAACGAATACGACGCAAATAAACACTTCAAGAGGCAGCTTACATGTGTAACCCTCTTTCCCATTGGAGCGACTGAAGAAATTCCCATTTTGTCAAGATCACACCAGATCAGCTCCTCTCAAATAAATCCATTATCATCCCAGTAAACCTCATAATCCTCTCAATTTTGACTGATAAAACTCTTGCTTCAAATCCCCTGAGATACAAGATCTTTCATTTGCAGCATGGAGGTATCATTCAATGTCCGTTATATCCTCACTAAATCTCATAATGTTATTAATTTCGCTTGTAATATTTTGATCCTTCAAATCTGTCGAGATCTTTCATTGCAACAAGATGATCTCGCCCAGTATCTACAACCTTCGATAAAAGTCATCAATCTCCTTAAAGTTTGATCCTTCAAAATCTGTCGAGATCTTTCGTTGCAACGAGGAGATCTCACTCAGAATCAATTATAACCTTAATGAATCTGATGATCTTGTAAATCTTGTTTTGCAAAACTTCGGTGCTTCAGAAATCTTTGAGATCTTTCATTGCAGCTAGACAATCTCATTCAGAATCTACAGCCTTAAGTTAATCTCTTAGCCTTCTAAATCTCGTCTTGTACATCCTCGATGGTTCAAAATCCGTTGATATCTTTCATTTGCAAGAAAAATCCTATCCACATAGCTTCCAATACAATTTGTAACTGCAAACTGGATCTGTACTTCATCATAGTAAACCACTAGTATTCCCAAACAAGTTAAAACTTTATCAGTAAATGTTTACAAGAGTAAGATAAGAAATCAATTAACTCCCTCTCAATTCGCCTTGTTGGATTATTGCACGGAGAATGACTTTCAAACAGTTTAAACTGTCTTCTACAGATCTTCAAACACAAGAGTACGGGCGAGCATTTGACGACTTGTGCTGTATTCTATCATCTCTATTTCACCACAATTTGCTTGCAATGCAAGGAAAGATATAGTTGATTGAGAATAAAAACCGCAGCAGACAAATTCAACATTCACTGTATCAAAAAGCGATACGATGCAAGATAAATATATAGAGCTTGACAAATTGATCGAGCTATGCATCAAACATCCAAAACCGAAAATAAGTTTGCACAAGCATCGGCATCAAGACTGTCTTGTCTCTTTACAAAAGAACAATCATACCAGTTTGTATTCTCACACCAAGATAATTTCATGCTCACCAGGCGTCAAAATTCTCATCAAAATCAACAAATTGCCTCTGAGCCTGATAAATCTGATTACACATTATTTCATTGCTAAATCATTCCTAAAATCCTTCATTTCGATGCTATATTTAACTGCATGCAACATCTGCTTGTAAGTAAACCAGAATTCTATCTCCAACATTTCGCAGTGCGGGTCTCCAAGGAACATCAAATATATAATTAAAATTTCAATCACAGACATTAAGAACGGGTAGCTCCATTCTTATCAATCCGTTCGTCCATTATATTTTTGACAAATTCAAGCTTCAAATCAGTTGGATTTATGACGATCGATCGGTTTCAACGTGTTGGAACGCTGAATCAGACGAATTAATTTAATGATGTTTTCTCTCCCCATTGGGGGGTCGGTTGTGATTCTTCTCTAATAATTGTTATGATGACGAGCAACCCGTCGAGGTGGGCTTTGCCTATCAAAATATTAGTAAACCACCAGCAACCACGGGGGCTTATTCCTATTTCGTTTCGTGATTTCGTCAGTTGCATAGAAACTGCCACAACCACACAAGACACAAGCGTCCCTTAAGAACAGTAACAACACAGCAACGATGCATAATGACACTTCCTGACGTCAAAGGATGATTTAAAACACTGAGGCAAGAAGAAATTTGCAAAAGATGTTCTATGTGGGCCTTGTCAGATCCCCGTCGGATTTCAGGCTGATGGAAGAAATCTTATGGAATGATCTTGAAGGAAGGTTGCGCGTAATCCTTGGCAGCTTCCATTTCACATGACTTCGTGCATTTAAAGATTCATCAGGCATCTGTTATCCATTTTAACAGTTGCGTAAGACCGCAACAAAATATATCCGAAATTCCTGCGAAAATCTTGCTTCGCGCAAGCGCACAAATGGCCAGTTAGTTCTACAAAGGATGTGTAGATCCATGGCTTCAGAAAGGGCAACATTTGATTTTCACAGTCTGAGGCCCCGTTTACCTTACCGTTTTCACTTCAGATCAGATTGGGGTTCTGATTACACGCGAAAAAGGTACGAAGCGCATCGGATTAGTGCGTTCTCGTGTAAGCAGGAGGCCAATCCGATATAAAATGAAATCGGTACGTGTAAACAGAACGTCAACCCGATATGAAACCAATCAGATATGAAAAGAAAACGGTATCGTGTAAACGGGGCCTGAAATTTTAGCGTGCCAGAATAGGACCCCAGATGGCAATGGCCCTTTGTCAATCGCTATCCAATCGAACCAGACAATAGACCTTGGCTATTCTAAAAAATACCCTGAATCGAACGATATTTAGGCCCCGTTTACAGGAAGAAACCATTGCAGTACACAGAGAGGCGTTGACGGTTTAAACAGGAGGCCAATTCGATAAGAAACGAACGCGGTGTTGTGTAAACAGAGCCCCAATCCGATATGAAATGAAAACGGTATCGTGTAAACGGGGAAGGGGTCTTATGTTTGAAGATTGTTTGCATGTGCACAATAGCCATAGATCCTCTTATGCCACTCTATCGAAGTTCTCATGTAAAACTGTAAAAAACATCATTCGATCCAGACTCCTTTGGAATAGCTAAAATAATAGAAGAATAGAAGAAAAGAATAGGAGAAAAGAATAGAAGAAAATAAAAGAAAGCTTTTTGGAATAGACTATTCTTTTGATATCAAGAGTCGAAATTATTGCTACGCCATTCGTATGAAATGCTCCTGGCATCCCGTTTGTCTCCTCCTTCTCATTTCACACACACACACACACACAACCCCCTAGCTGTACTGGTCAAAGATGCTCTCAAAACACGGCTGTGTTTTTTTGAAAGTGTAATAAAATGAATTTGGTATTGAATGAAATAATTTTGTATTGATTCATATCGACAAAAAGGCCGATCGCATTATTCGCTTCGTTCAAAATAAACCCACCTAGTGAAATAAAGTTAGAGATTCACTTCAAAGTTAAAAGAATCAAAACCATGATAAGAATTCTTATTGCAACATGCAACAATATGCATAAGCATCATAAAACATTAATTCACCATTCTGGCAAAATAAATGATACTATCTTCATTTCTGCTATGGAAAGCAATCGAATTATTATTATCTTCTAGGTTGGCTGTCTAACTCCGGAAAGCTTCTGACAAAGACCAGGATTCATCGAGAACACTAAATTTTGGTGTGATCAAGTGAACTGATAAAAATATAGCAATGGGAGAACGCGATGTTTATTTTGCAGACTGGCTATAGGCAGTCGGGGATGCTGAAAAATTACAATGTCGAGAAATTCCTTGGATATCATCCTGCTGAAAAAACTAGAGCTCTTGCAGACATTCTTTGCTGACCCGAAAACCATCCTGACAGCATTTTCAAATTAAAGTTACTAAGAAGTAGGCCACATATGCGATTCAAATACGATACCTACTGATCTCAGCTCCCCCTTTCCAGTTCAATTGATAGCCATAGTACCCATTTAGCCAGAAATAGATTTGTTTAAACACTATGAAATTTAGCAGAAGCAACTAGGCATTGGCATGTTTCGAAGTCTTCGAACTTAAACATGGAAAAAACTACCTGTTAGTGAAAAGCGTACTTTAAAAATCAGCATCTGGTCGGAGGAACGTTCGGAAACTCATTGACGGTATGAAGCACAGCAGGACACAAACAAAAACGTTTAATCCCAAGATCAAAGAATTTTTTCCAAAATAAACCAAAAAAGGAAGAAGACGTATATGTAGGCTGACAATGCTCAGGTGACGATGCTCCACCTCCACCCTCCGGCCTACAAGACCTCACGTCCTCCCTTACACTTGTGAACCAAGAAAGGATTTCATTGCTCGAAGCATTAGGGCTAGGAATGATATTCCAGTTAATATGATAGAACTGCCATCACTACGCCTGTTCAAAATACATCTGAAAAGGCATTTGATGAGCCTTGATAATTAATTCCAGCCCCCTCAAGAACGACTCTCTGGAAGATCAGGTTTATTCAGCCAATATGCTTATTTTCCTTTTTAAATATACTGAAGGGATATCGTTGTAAAGAGAAAATTATATACGAGACTAAGCCTTAAAAAATTCTGTTTATCCAAAAGCGCATAAAAATATGTTTTAGCCCATTCTCCCCTTCTCCAACAATCTTGCATTCTTAACCACCAACCAGGGGACTGTCATGGAAAGAGGTCAATTTGACCTTTTAATGCCATCCCTGCCACGATAATTATGGCACTTTAATATGCCGACACTCAAAACCATTTTTGGAATGCACAACGAGTGATCTAGCTACCTACGTTTCAGAGCAACTATTGCGGCCTGCTTTGTTTTGTTTGTAAGTTAACCGACGAGGCATACAACTCCCTTTGTTTGCAATCACAAAATCGCTTTGTATCAGGTGTCAATAAAAGTAACTGATCCTATTGTAACATTATCTGTCCTTGCTCGCGCTAATGCAAGTAAATTATAAAATGTCGGATTCCAGCGGGAACTTGCTGTGATCAATTCTTACAAGCTTACCATGATCATAAAAACCAAAAGTCAAAGTTATACCTGAAATTAATGAACTTAAGCATGTTTAATTAAGATCATAGTGTCGCATAAATTATGCATGCTTCTAAACATAACAAAATGGTTAATCGCCATAGCAACGATGCTGGATCCAAGAGGGTCATGGGAAGATTAGTTTAATCCAATAGTTCATTTTGGGATATTTTGAAATACAGCATCCAGGATTTCATGTATGCATGTCATAGGCTAATAGTCTGCTTATAGGCGATAAGTTGAACGTAGCATAGCACTGGCTTATGTTCTCTATTCATCATGACATTCAACTTTTCAAACGTTCTTTATTTCCGTAGAAAGCTTCATTTATGGATAGCTTCTGTTTGTATATATGTATGCATCAATTTGCCAAAAAGTATAAAATGGACAATGATTCAATCGAACGATACTTTGCTACATTTTGTAGAATTTTCGAATGTGCACAATACTGATAGAAGCTCTAACGCCACTCGATCGAACCTCATGTATAAAAATGTATAAAAATAACACTCGATCCAGGCTCTTTTGCAGAATAGCTTAAAGGTCTATTACACCCAAAACATGAGAATTGAATCACCAGTCAACCGGCTTTTACATCAAATGAAAAGAACGTCGTGGCAGATGTTTCGATTTATTCTTCTTCCTTCGATATTTGTTAATGTTTGCCATTAAAAACCATTTCTGGAACGCACGACGAGAGAGCCAGCTACCTGGGTGTCTGGCAAATATTTTGCAGCTTGTGTTGTTTCGTTTATGGTTTGACCGACCAGGCATGCAATGGCCGTGTCTGCAATAATACATCACTTTGGATCAAGGTGTCAATAAACAGTAGCAGATCTTATTGTAATATTATTTGTCCTTCCATAGCATTGCGCAAATATATACTAGGTTTTTAGTTGTTTCGTTAACAAGATGACCCGCCTTCCATTCCATTGCTCTATGCTATGACTCAATTCTCTTCATTTTTTCAAATCACAACGCATTTTATTCTTCAACTCCTTTGAGGATGTGACGTCATCAAATTTCTAAATTGCAAACCAATGGGGTGAGAGACTTAAGCTAATTAACACATTGTAGAAATTTACCGGGTGTTCCAAGAAAAGTATAAGCGTTTAAACAGTTCCTGCGAAGGAGCCTTAGGTCCAAAAATATTCATTTACAGTTTATGGTATAGATGAGATCTCGATTTACATTTTGCGACCTTGCATAGCCAAATCGGAATTGAATTCGCAGAGTAAGTCACCAAAACAGGTAACTGCATAATTCAATAACCATCTGTCTTAGGCTGCATCAGAAATGTTGCCTGTTTAAGTGAATTACTATATGAATACAAATCTGATCTGAAAATGCGAGATCGCAAAATCTAAGTTGACATCTCATCTATACCAAAAACTGTAAACGAAGATTTTGAGGCAAAGGCTCCTTCGCAGGAACCGTTAAAACACTCATATTTTTGGGACACCCGGTATGAAGCTAGACTTATGATGATGAGTCTCTTAAAACCTGGCCCTATTTAGGCCCAAACTTTGCAATTCCTAAAGTACCAATCAGATTGTGAGAACCAAGTCTTTCCTGACAATTATTCTGCAATTTCTCAAAAAGTCCTCTCCTCCTCTTTTCTTTATTCCGTAAGAGTTGTAGAACTGCAAGAAATGCTTTTCTTACTTTGTTCCATGAGATTTTGACACTTTACCACGTTCCAGCAACATCATAAGTAAAAGGACAAATCTCCCCGAAATAAAATTACTGTCTGAATTCGTTAAAAATCTACCAGCGACCAACTTGATGATAAAAATAACCTCCCCAAGTCATTTCGCTCCCTTTAGGAAATCAGAGAGACTCATAATGTCACAAATATTGCTTTAACTAATTAGTAAATAAAACCGAAGATGATTTCATGGCCTGTATTCTCATTCAACAACGACGTGATTGAATAAGCAAAGAGATCACTAGAGCAAATAAAATTTCTCGCTTTTGCAAATTGAATATTCTTGTTACTGGTGGTTCACACAAATTGCATAATCAATTTTAGATCTGTAATTATTTCAGAAGTAATTTTCCCAAAAATTTACGCGTTATTGGGCGTTATTCACAATCAATCAATTATTAGTAGATCTCTAGTTTTTCAGCATTATTCTCTTTGCCCACGACGTTCTCGGGTGACCTCGGTGAAATATTTAACAAAAATGAGCAGCCTGCTTGATGAAAGCATGGTCAATAATGCAACGTGTTTGCAGCTTTGAAATTAAGTTGTTACCTCGATACTACCATAGTTTTCTTTGTTGCTTTCCCTTTGGCCTAAGCCTAGCCAGTGCTAGAAATCAAATTCAAATGGCTCCTGTGCGTCTGAATTGTTGGCTCCTACACAGCGTTCATCCTCATTTCAAACTGCCTCTAATCCCCTCTAATATTGTAATGCAATCAAACTGCCGATTTTGTAATGCAACATCATAAGTTACTTTGATTCACACCTCAAATCAAAGCAATTGGCGAATGCAGAGAAAAAAGAAGTTCTCTCAACCAGTAACTCAAAACAAACATAGCCGCAAAGTTGACCTGAAACCACTGCAAGTGTCTTCAAAACTGAAATGTTTTGACATGACCGTTGGGTACAAGGAAACCATTGAGCACACTTTCAAGCTATTGTCGCCGACAATTGTTGTCTAGATTCTGTCTAAATTTACTTATTCACAGAATAATTGAAGCAGATCCAAGTAAAATCGAATTCTCAACTTTTTCGCCCACAGTGAAACTTGCTTTTAAACATGTGGAGGTCCCTAATTTGTAGTTTCCTTAGTCGGGTGTTTACTGTATTGTATGCATAAACAGTTCAATAAAAACATTTTGATAAATTGTATCTAGAAACTCATATACAGCTATCACCCAACTTTTTCATTATAAATTATAAACATTTTCTTAACTTTCAAAAAACAATTTTTGCTAACCACGTATACTGAAGTTCAATCAAACGCCGTCTTTCGATTCACTCTATCTCAGCTAATACATGACTGATTTGATGAAGTGACTTATAAAATTTTTGAGCCGAAGCTTCTGATCATGAGATTAGGGATAAAAACGAACCTGATTAAGGTCTTTTTAAGCAAAAACTCCATAAAAATAGTGGATGTATATCTATTATCCATTTGTTAGGACAATATTAGGACTAACAGTTTACCTACAGTTGTTATAATCGCTCCATATCAATTAACACCCTGGACCCATTCAACCAATAAGCATACAAGGCATTCAGGTGATAAGTCAATCACAACAGTCTACGCAAACTGAGCCAAATTCAGCTAAAAATGCTTGTCTGACGTCAAACAAAAGCAATTGGATCTTTTACTTGAATCAGAATAATAAATGACTAGGCATTCTTATAAACCACCTTACCAGGGCGTTCGATTCTTTTTCAATAATTTGTATCAAACTTCCTGGTTGTACAAGTAGAAAAAAGCCGGGTGGGGGTAACTTCAATACAGGGGCGCACATTAGGGGGGGTGTGGGGGGGTGAGACACCCCCCAATATTTTCAGAGTCGGTCCAAAATGAAACGAAAAGTCGGTCCACGATAAAGCTTGGATAGTGTGAATCCAAGTTGGTCCGACTTCTGAATTTTTAGGGCAAAGGTCGGTCCATGACGACAGTTAGCAATTTCACAAGAAATACTTGACACAGTGATCGGGAGAGTCGTTCTAAGCCAAAGAGGAGGACGGAGTTTAAAAAAAATTTCCCGGACATGCTATTTTCCCAGCTGTTGCAAATACTCAAAGTTTCCAGTCTAGTACTGGGGTGTCGGTAATGGCTGAGAGGGGAGCAGTATGCAATTTGCCCCTGGGGCCTCAGGGTCTAGGGGGCCTCGTATTTGAAGACTTGTTATCATTTTGACTGCAGGAAATGCTCTATAATGCATTTTAGGCCATTTTAAGCTAATCTAAGTAGCATGATGGCAAAAATTTTCTGCTCGCTTCGCTCGCAGGGGCCTCATGTTTGGCAGGTTTGTTCATGGGCCTCCAAAACTTCTCGGCGGCCCTTGTGTCGGTGGTGGCATAGGAAATCAGGCACTTCTGAATGAATCTCAAAAATAAAAGGAAAAATCGGTTGTAAATGTTATCCATCAAACGTTGTATCTGTTTCAACTAAACGCTAGCATTGTAGAAACTAAAAATCACGAGAGAATGCTTTCTTAAAGGAAAAAACATGCTAAAACCAGCGCTTTCGCTGTGCTTTGCAGCGAAGAAGTCGTTTTATTGAAGATCACGCCGTTATTTGAAACTCCAAATCCTTGACCAAATGATGCGAAAGTCTCAACCAAAGAAGTTTGATGTGTGACGAAAGATTGTGCTTAAGACAAAAAATTTTAGTGAAATCTCCAAAACACATAACAAGAACTGCTATGCGGCACAAAATAGTCAATAAAGTGAAGCAAAAGGGTCCCTAGACGGAACACATTATAGATGGCAAGTATACATGCTGTCCGAAAACCACCGTCTGGCCTGACAGGAAAAACATCCACTGCAAAAGCAAAACAGGCAAAGTCGAATCAAAAAGCTTTGAGAAAATATGTATGAGGCTCCTCTTTCACCCTGATAGCGATCTTAGCTTTGTTTGCGATTAACTTTTTTGCGAAAAAATCTGCTTATCTGAGCCAAAGAGAGTGGTGTCTACTTGAAATTTATCCGGAAGATGCCAATTTATGAAAAAGAATCTGTTACAAAACGGCAGAAATTCTCTCTTAGAACCGGCGAACATCTGATCACTAGAGGTGTTCTAAGCCAAAGTAGAGGGCGTGTCCTCAAAAAATTTCCTGGGAGCTTTGCCCCCAGACCCCCTTCTTTTAGCACGGTCGTTAATCTCGACTGCTTGTATCAAAGTTCCCAATGAGTACGAACAGCCCATATACGTTCAGTCGGTCCAGAAAAATTTAGTCGGTCCAAAGCATGCTGACACCCCCCAAATAAAAATTTTAATGTGCGCCCCTGCTTCAATAGGCGAATGACGGGGTTGTGCCATTTGACGCCTAAAATCACACCTTAAAATTTATATATTTTTCGCGAGAACGGTACCCTAAAATTTACAGGCCATTGAAAATATATACCCTAAAATTGTGACCAAGATCTAAAATTTTTAAAGTATGTGAAATTTGATCAAAATCAATAACCTAAAGAGTTATTTTTCTAAAATGACACCCCAAAATTTATGACTACTTGTGACTTTAGCCCAAATGATGTTAATACCCCAAAATTTATTTGCTGCCCGAAAAAAACACCCCAAAAATGGCACATCCCGTACCAGTATATATGGTAGTTACCCCATCCCCCCTGAGAGAAAAAATATTCGCCCCTGAGTATCAAAGCAATAATGTCCGTGGCTGTCTTGTTTTGTTTCATTGCTGATATGCTTAAATTAGCTAGGTACAGTAATTTACCTGGCTTTAATTGGCCAGTCCTTCCCCTGGATATGGGAGATTTTCTGCAGAAAGCCCCTTCAAAAACCTGCAAAAACGAGTGAAAAGTGACGAGCGAAATTTCACTGGAATTCCTTCCTGACAACGATGACACTTAGACGTACAGTAAATCCCCACATAGAAGAGCCTGCAAAAATAAGAACCTACAATCTCTCACGAAGTGCTGCACCTCGACCCCTAAGAAAATCTTGGTGCAATGGCACTTTCTTCACATATAGGGCTTTCCTTCAAACAATCTCTTACAAAAGTGTTGGACCCCTATGAAAATCTTCGTTTTTCAGAAATATTTCCCCCTCCCCCAATTCAACGTTTCATGAGCGTTTACTATCACAAATTGCAAAATCCATAGGTTAAACTCACCATATGCAACATTCGGCCGCATTATTGCTGCTCAGTTGCCAAACTTATTTATTTTATTTATCTTTTCTTTTTTACATCAACAGAGCCTTCATTATTGAAGTTATTGATTAAGATTGTAGAAGTAGAAGAAGAACGTTGTTTGCTTTGGCGAATAATTCTTTTCCCATATCCGCGTGAAAAACTCCCTTTTGGGTTCATTCAACGTTGAAACGGGGGGAGGGAGGGGGGGGGGGCAAAATTTCGAATTTTTTCAACAGGGGTCCAACACTTTTGTAAGAGATTGCAGAGGATGTTTTTCCTAAATCATGCACCTTGTAATTAAGAGGCTGTTTTAATTTGATGAAACATATGTTCTTATTACAGGGATAGCAAAGTTGATGTTTTATTTTTGTTATTAAGTTCATTTTGGTCCCAGTTGGCTGTTAAAGTTTGCATCTCTCCGGCTGTTGGCAAGCTCAGAATTTGCTATTAGGTCCACAGTAACTTTGCAACAAACAAATGACAAAGCTGAAAACTGTTAGTGAAGACTCTGTAAAAGTCTACACAAGGCACCCTTCTGAATAAGAACCCTCATACCTTGACATTTGTCTTAGTACCCTTAGCATAAGAGCCCACTTCAGCCTGGGTCTGAAAAAAAAGGTTCTTATATGCGGGGATTTACTGTACTGGCACGGATTTTGACGTCTGCGATTATGGAATTTCCTGAACACGTTTTTCATACAAGGGGGAAGAAAGGAGAAGACTTTCTATCCTCCCAAAAGGATAGCATGACATTTGCAGTTGCGATGCGATCGGTTCCCCACACATAGAATATTCCTAAATTCATCAGTTGGCCTCCCAAGACATTACCTCTTTGTATCACAAGATTGAATCGCTAGTAACCCTCGTTCATGGTCGCTAGCAATCAAACTGTTTAGGTCTTCTACTAATCAACATAATATATTTGAAGTTTTAAGTTATTGAAATCACAGCAACATCAGATCAATGGTGGAGTGAAGAAGAAAGATTCCGTCAGTCCAACAAATCAACAAGGTTTGAAAAATAAAAGCTTACACTTAGAATCACTTTGCGTAAGCTGAAAATGATCGTTACCTATTTTAGGCCACACAGGTATGAAATTGAAGTCGGTATTTTGTTGAAGTGGATACTTTGCTGAAGTCGGCAGTTTTGTATCTCTCCCGCTAATCAAATATTCTTTTCGCAATAATTTCTCGTCATCTCACAGTTCAAGATTGCATCAAGCAATACAGACTACTTTCATAACCAAATCAATTTGATCAAAACCTCTTGCTCCGATTAAAAATTTAACACGTTAGCGTGGGCAGACCTAAGATTAATCGTCCATTGTAATAAAAACGTGGAGCAAATGCGCTTCAAGATAAAAGATAAATGGGAAGAAATCCGTCGGACCGCGTAAAGTTTACGAATTCGAAAAAAGGCCTTTGTCATTATCGGAAAGTGCAACTGGAATTTAGACGATATGTTGAAAGATGGCGTGCATAAATTCATAAGCAATTGACTTCTTGGTTTGACCCAATATTTTTCGTCGACAGGTCAAGGGAACATGTTCAGGACGAAAGGAACCGAAACAACTTTAATAATAATAATTTACAACAAATATTTTCCTGGAGCAAGAGAATGCATCTGCTTGTCTATCAAGCACCAAATAATATTTTCTCTTCAAAATGAGCCGAATCATTCAAATTGGATTTTCTTGTTAGAAAGACAAATACACGGATACGTTTGAAAATGTGACATTCTACGTGTGAGGGATACAGTTTATGGTTTGGCCTTTTGCTGTTTCAAGACAAATTTAAAAAACATGAAATAAACCTTGGCAAACTTTTGTTAGGAACTACATCTTCTAGAGGCTCGATACCGTTGTTGGTCCGAAAGAAGGCAACGACTGCCGCTTTAAAAATACAAAAATAAACTTAAAGGGTTTCTCATTCAAATAGAAGTTGCAAACAAAGTCAACAAAAAATAGCGTGACAGCAAAGCTGCGATGGAGTGATTTCTTCCTTCTGTTTATACAGGAGCCTATTTACCATTGCACACTAGCTTTGGGCCCCGTTACAATGCTCCGTTTTCACATGAAAACAGAGCAAAACTTACATTTCTGTCTTGCGTTCACATTGCTCCACTGTAAAAACGGAGCTTTTCGAAAACGCTAATTAAAACGCATGGATTTGAAAACGGTGCGCTTCATAACAGCAACTTGGTCGATATCAAAGAAGTTTACGTGCCGTTTTCATTTTTTAAATCATTTTTTTCATTTTAGAATTAATTATGCACGGTAATTATGTAAACGTTCGATTGTGCACATTTGAGGTGTTAAGAAACGCTTAGGCCCAGTTAGAAAAGTCAAAATTCCTGCCCTGAAATCACGCCCTGAACACCCTGAACGACCAAAATCATAGTTCGAAGAAGGTTGTTTTCCCAACTGAAATGAGAATCTATTTTTGGAGTAAGATCCACTATAAAAAGGCCAAAGAAGACCTCAACCTACCCATTACTCTTTTAGCTACACGATGAAATGGCAATGAAATGCAAGAGCTAATTTGGTGACAAAAAAGTGGGTAAAAGCCTAGTTTCCAGGCAGTGAAATATTCCGAGTGGGCAGAAATTCTATCGTTGATGAAAGAAATTGTTTCTGTCTAAGGCCCTATTTACAGTTTACACTATACCGTTTTCAAATCAGAACGGGGTGAGTGGCCGAGTGGCTTGTACAGTCTTCGTCAGGTGACTGACGTTAACCTCGGTTGAGTGAGGTCAAACTCTGGATGGGTGACCTTGAAGGCCTGACCTCACAACTCACCTCGTCGTCCTTCGGAAAGGACGTTAAACTAGGAGTCCCATACCTGGATGCGGTATGCACAGTGGGCCTAAATTAGCTTTCAGTAGCTAGAAATCCTGACAAGCTCACTCAAAACAAATGGAAAACAAACAAACAAATGGTACTAAACCGTGCCGTTTTGTCTTGGCCTTCCGTTTACACTAAAACGTTTTCGTGGCCGGCATCAAATCAAAACGGTTATGCAAATGGCCTTATTTGTAACAGCATGAAACGTTTCAGTGTAACGCTTGGAAACGGCACGATTTCGTTATGGATTCAAAGGGAGGCAGATCATTCCTTTGTCTCTCTTTGAATCCATGATGATATTGTTCCGTTTTCCGTTTTCAATCGTTTACGCTAAAAGTACAGTTTTCATTTGGAATCGGTATACGGGTCTAATTTAATAGAACGCTCGGATCGGAAAGTTACACTGACCAAAAAATGGCCTCAGTACGCAAAAATTCACCTGCAGCATTTCTTGAAATGTCATTACTAATTACAAAATAATCGCGACGCGGCAAACGCTTTCTCGTGAGAGGCTGGAAGAATTCTCACGGGATTCATTACTAAAACATGCCTACGTCCAAAACTTGCTTTGTCGGCTGAATGTTCCACCGTTGAATTAGGCAAAATTATATCATAGCTAAGTATTTAGCACAAAAAATTCAAGGCTAAAACACAGTTTTGGAAAATGACGAATGTAATTTCAGAATTTGCAGAAAATACATTCTTCAACTCAGCTTTTTATGATTCTACACATCTTATTGATGATAATCTTTTACTGCATGCACACTGACACAATTAAACCAGCTTTATCTAACCTAGTTTAAGTTTTCACCAATCAAATGACTGGATTTGCCGGACTGACCAATCAGAAGGCCCTATTTGAAAACCTGGTTTAATTTAAACTGGTTTAGCTTGCAGTGTGAATACAGTAAAAACCCGCGTATAAGAACCTAGTGATTAAGAACCTACAGGCTGAAAAATCTGAAATTAGACCCCCAATGTATAAGAACCCATTCAGCCTGAAATTTGAAATAGGTTCTTATTTGTGGAGATCATCAAACTAAATCAAACTCTAGTTGCTTTGTCATTGAGCCTATACGTACTGATTCTGCCACATGTGCAAGTTACAAAGAGCTCTAAAGATGCTTTGAAAGCTTTTCATTGTATTCTGTAATATTTCTGATTCTTCCATTAACTGATGTTTTGAAAAAGGCCTCGTGAACTCAGGTGTCTCTCAACTGACAGTAAATAATGGGCTTGAAGTTTCAATATGAACAAAAGAAATACCTGGAAGCCATGAATGAAATAAGAACCAATTTAAGAACCCGAACAGCCTTATTTCCTACTAAATACTAAGTACATAAGAACCTAATCAGGCTGACTTGCAAAATTGTAGGTTCTTATACGCGGGTTTTTACTGAAGGGCATTTATATTCATATGAACGTTCTAACTTCATCAACTGATCCACTCGCATACCGGGTGTCTCAAAAAAGTACCCCCTTTTGACTGGAAATAGGAACGAAACGATAAGATATTATTACTCTCCAAGTGGGCAGCTAAATTTATCAATCTTCAACTTGGATTCTCATACCTTGCATTTAAAAATCGTTTATCAAACGCAGGAGATACAAGCTGGCAAAGTCAAAATTTACATTGCATCCAAAACCAGAGGTTTTGATAAAAGGCCTAGCCATGATTTGTATCATGAATATGTTCCAAAGCACATGTAAAAACTTTAAGTTTGAGTTTTTCTCTTTTGAAAAGAACAAAAGACTTGTGGACATCGCCATGATTAAACAAATATTAAAATGTAGTAAGAAAGATAAAGTCGTGCCACATCTCTAAAATGACCGTGCATGTGCTCCTTTGCCTCTTCTTTGACACTTGGCATGGAATGCGATGCACAGATTGATTCCTCAAAGGTCGAGAAGATCTGTCCTGTATGCATCGTAAGAATGGCAGTGCAGCAAAAAGTGATTTCACCAAACAAATATTTTTCACATAAGTTGGCCTTTGACTGATAGATTAACATTTCAGTTTCGCATATTGGCCGCGTACTTTTTATTCCACAGCCCGCGAAAGGCATCAACTTTTTTTGACTCACCCGGTAGATATCCTTAAGCAGTTTATCAATGTGTGTTAGTTTTACATTTACAGCTCTGTAACTTGCCAACTAAACAAAACTGATGATGATGATGATGATGATGATGATGATGATGATGATGATGATGATGATGATGATGATGATGATGATGACCTTTTCAAAACTACTGAGTGCGGAGGAGCGAAAATAAATTCGCCATGTCAGTTCTGTCGTGGAAGGGGAATCTAGCTCCGATGCTGGCTGTATTTGGCAGAAATTGCAAGGCAAGGAAATGACAGAGAAGAACAAAAACACGAGTAAGTATTCCTAACATCGTTACATATTGATTGCAAACTGAATTCATAACGTTGGTCTCAGTAAATCACTGCGAGAGTAGCTTAGGCCCGACCCTATCTTTTTGTGTCCTGTCGCTCATGAATGAACCCCACAACTTAAAAATAAAAACAACCCATTACAATATATTTGTCTGAACCTATAAACGTACAATATATTCATCAGAAACTTCAAATACAAAAAGAAAAACCAAAAAGTAAGGCCAGCTTTCTTTGAACCTGATCCATGATGAACTTTGAGCTTGGCTTTAAATGACTGGATGAAAGGGGCAAATTTAATATCAGAATGGAGTTTGTCCCATATATCATCTCCTCGGAAATCAAATAACTTTTGTCCACAAGCTGTTCTCATTCGAAATATTGCAAGACCTCACAGAAGGTGTTGTGGCGCCGTGGTGTAGTCCTCTGACTTTGCAGCCAGAACAGTCAGGCGGAGTTGGTTCGATACCCGGTAGGACCCCATCACATGAGCGTCATGACAAGGGGTTGCGGACTCGATTGGGTCTGCTCTATTTCTGCGATCCAAGCGCATGGCGCTGAAAAGCGCAACTTCACCTTCACCTTCACTTAGTATTTCGTAAGACCCGATTGTGAACATCAGATGATCGGGAGAAAATCAGGCAAAGCTGTCGGGTGGAAGTCCATTCACGGACTTACATAATCATAGACAGCGGATAGATCTTTTTGACTGACCCAGTATTTGAAGAGTTCTCCTTTGTGAAACATGCCGTTGTTAAATATCCAAAGCAAAGTCACCGCTTCTCAGCAAGAGTTTCCTCAAAACTGCCAATCTACTGATAAAAAAGGGTTTCAACTCAGCAGTGACATTGGATACAGAGATTTAATCTAGATCGGCATTTACATAGAAGACAAAATCGCGCTTTTTATTTGAAAATACTTCCGATAGCCTGCTTGCAGACTTTAATACTGTGGAGGAGTTTGAGGCGAAAAGGTGACACTTTTCCTTTTCGCCTCAAACCCCTCCACAATAGAAAAGTCTGCATGCAGACTATATGTTCCGAAAGCTGAACAGAAAAGGATGGTCTACACAAGAGTAAAAACGCGTAAGAAATTTGGGATAGCCCGGTTTTTAAAAGCTCTTATTCAGCAATTGCTGGACAACTATTTATACCAATTTTTAAATTGTACAGTGTCATCCACTCGAAATAATCATATATACATACATATACATATATGTCAGCATGCCTTGCAGGCGGGCTTTCGTTGCCGCCATTTTCATTGGACGTGAAAATGACAACAACAAAGGCCAACAAAAGGCAACACGTGCAAGGTATGCTCGTTGAATACGATCCTTTAAATATATTCTATATGAGGGGCAAAAGCCCTCAAATATAACTTATAAAAAACGCTCTTAAAGATGCAACTTGTGTAAAATTTAATAGAATTTAAATCTGTATCAAATTGACAATACACCACTTCGATTAACAGCCTCGTTTTGGAAATTATTCAAAATTCGTTCATATGAAATTTTGGAGGCCAAATTAGGATTTAGCACCCAAACTTTAGTCTAACCACGAGTTTTCATGTTGCTATCGGTCGTGGTGTTAATTTTATGGCGATGTAAAGTTTGAAAATCTATAAGGGATTTGACCGTGAAAATGACTCGGGGTGTAAAGTTTCACCCCGAACGATTTTTGACGGTCAAATCCCTTATAAATCTTTGAACTTTACATTGTCATAAAATCAACATCACAAATGCCAGCATGTTAAAAACGTGTAAGTAGACTAATGTTTGAGTGCTAAATCCGAATCTGGGCTCGAAATTTTCATAGGAACAATAGGAAGGAATTTTGACAAATTTCCAAAACGAGGCTGCTTAATCGAAGTGGTGTATTGGTCGTTGTCATGTAATTGGTCGCGTAATTGGTCATGTGACTACTATATGCCTATATTTGGCAAACTTACATAACATTTCTCGTATGCATCTGATTTCAATGAAATTTGTACGAATCAATTTGTCTTGATGTCTATTTTCATCTGATATACCGAGTGAGACAGAAAAATAATCCCACATTTGAAATTCATAGCATCAATAGTACTTCACATATTTGAATAATTCAAATGCCAGTAAAAATCCAAAAGATTAAAGTATTTTTGTGCTTCTTCCCGTTGTCTCGCGAGCACTAGAAATATAGGTAAATTCAATTTTATGAAAGTTTCAAGGTTGCCAAATGACTGAAAAAGGGCCTGAAACATTGATCAATTGATGAAGGACTCTTGTTAATGGTTGAGAGCTAGCCACTACACGTTTATTGTTGTCATGGGACTGAAAATCATTTGTATTTGTTTGACGATTGATGTCTTATAAATTATGAGTGAGATAAAGCGCCAATTGTACATTGTTCAGTGCAAGGAGAATCCTTACAATTTGACTAAGAGTCTTAAAGCCATGGGACCTCAGATCTGGAACTGTTCGCCAAATGAAATAAAATCAGCTGACAATCTCAACAGCTTAAACGCATGACAAAAGAATGGGATGGTCCTTCTTGTACATGCAACGCTTGTAAATACGATCATACCCTGTAAATTCTGTCCATTCACATCCATATTTTTTCAGTATTTAGCTTTGTAAGTATTTATTTCCTTAGTTATTTCCTTTCATTTGTAATATAGTAGATTAGCTTCAATTTAGATTAGTTGTATATGTATATATGTGTAAGTAAAATAAGATTACAAACAAACAAACAAACAAACAAATAATCAATGTTTTAGGCCCTTTTTCAGTCATTTTGCAACCATAAAATTCTTAAACAGTTGAATTTACCGATACTTCTGATGCTGGCAAGACAGCGAGAAAAATCACAAAAACACTTCGATCTTTCGGCTTCTAGCTTGAAGTTGAACATTAAAGGTACCCTTGGTGCTATCAATTTTCAAAAGTGTGAACTTTTTCTGGCTCAACCGGTAAAAGTTTTCATATTATGTTGACATCAGCAAAATTTAATTTCTATGACGTCATAATTATATATGACGTCATAGTTATGCTAAACAAATGGAATAATTAGTGCATTATGATCAAAGTTGAACAATTAACAATTCAAGATCAATTTCATATAGTTTTTGCCAATAAGGTATCAATTTGGAAGACGTGAGCTATAAGAAACAGCATTCCAACATGATAAATGATCTATAAAGGAGATAGAAGTGGTTGCATAAGAGGAGGAAAGAAAGGCTTTTTAGAGGGGATGCACAAATCAAATTCAACAAAGGAACTGCAAATTAATGCGCCATAAATGACAGGAAGGGAGGTAAACGGATGGGCAGAATAGGAAGCAGTAAGCTTTAAAAAGTGACATTACTACAAAATGAATAATTTATGAAGAGTTCCACAGAGGAGAAAAGCATAGCTTTCACAAGAGATGCACCGGATGCACTAATCAATTTAAGAAAGAAATTCGAAATGGGCGGGTCTTGAAACAACAGGAAGGAGAAATTTCACATGCTGAAATCGAAGGAAGATTGTCAAAGCTTGGCTTGAAAAGCAGGCAGGGTGAATTGAAATTAAACTAGCAATAGTAAATACTATAGTGCCCCTTGCTTTCCCCAGTATTCGACTTGATCAGAGTGAAGTCATAAATGAGTTAAGCGGGAAAAAACTTCTCTGCTTCCACTTTTCCACTTTTCTTTGTCAAGAGAAAACTATCTGAAAAGTTCCCCGGGCCTTGATTCCCCGATCCGATTGCAGTTTCATTCCCCGTTCCCCATTCCGTGTTTTGAAGATCGCGAACCAAAGCAACCTCCTTTCATCGCAAGACAGTGTTGACGTCAGTGGCAACGAAGTACAAATACTTTTTAATTTCAGTTGGGAATACATGATAGCCTTTGTTTCATGATCGAAAAGACAATACACCCTCACAATTGCTGCTCTCTGAGACTTCCTTCAGGAACTGGTATGACCAGTTTCCAAAGCTATCATTGTATTACCTGAAGCATGATTGGCCACTTAAGCGATGAAATTGAAAATTCAAGAAAAACTAGTTTTTCAGACTTGTTTTCTGATGGCAAACCGGCTGAAATTTCTCGAGATTTTGAGCCCACAGCACCTTTTATTCTCTTTACGTGCGTTGTTCTACATAAGCCCCGCTTCGGCGCGGGGCAAAAAGAGCGCTAATGGGCAGGAAAGAACGTAGTGAAAAGGAAGAAAAGAAACTCGAGAGCGATGGCGAACGCATGAATAAGTTTGTTGGCAGAAACACCGCAAAACGACGAAAAACAACAGCGAATGAAAGTAAATTCAACGAATATATACATTGCAAATAATTCATCCTGCCATGCAGGACCTCTTCGTAACAGCCCCGAACAAGTCCTACATGGCAGGATGAAATATTGGAAATTTACACAGGGTGTCCCAAAAAAATTTGTCCTTCCTTTGTGTTGCTGCTGTGGAGGAGCTGTAGATTCAATTACCTCGATTTTGTACAGTTGAATAACTGGTTGCTTCAAAAACAGCACTTCTGTTGTTCTCCAGCAATGTCGAAATCAAGTAAGATTCCAAAGAAATGGCTCTGGCATCGTATTAAAAGTTTTGCTAATTATTTTTAAAGGGTTGACAGTATTTCCTATTCATAAGAGCGCACTTTCTCTCGTTTAAAAAATGTGGCGAAAATTTTAATACGATGCCAGAGTCATTTCTTTGAAAACTTACTATATGTTGACGACAGTGCAGAAACTGCGCACGCATGCGCGAAAACTCCTAACTTTGAGCCCCCCTAGCTCCCTGCAACAGATCCCAAAATTCGGCAACACTTGATATTTTGTTCCTTGGGCCTTAAACTCTTGATTTATCGTTTCAAAAAGCTTATCTATCCAAACACCTTCTTATCTCATATTGCTCGATGACGTCATTTTACACAGTTTCTGCTCTGTCTATGTTGACATTGTTGGAGAACAATAGAACTGCTGTCTTTGAAGCAACCACTAATTTTGCCTTTTTTCTGCCATAAATCAGCAATCATTAGTCAAATTGACTCATACAAGGTCTCAAACTCTAAATTGAAGCTAGACCTATGCTACTGTGTAAAAATCGAGATGATCAAATCTACAGCTCCTCCACAGTAGCCACACAAACGGGGCACAATCATTATGTGACACCCTGTATATTCATAGAATGTATGCTCATTCGCTGTTGTTCTTCGTCGTTTTGCGGTATTTCTGGCTACAAACTGATTCAAAAATAATAGGCCTTGACACTTGTCGAACCATATTTGGGAAAACTGATCTACCATGTCAACAGAAAATACTGATATCTGATATCTGATGATACTACCTACCGCAACAACTTAGTTCAAATCTAGTCAACTGCATCAATCGAACTGGAAAATTCGACAATATTGTTCTTTACAAAATCTCGTAATCCGATTGGTGTGCTAAGAAACTGTATGTTTGGGCCTAAATAGAGCCTGCTTTTTCAGAGTAATATTATGAGTCTCTGTTGACCAAGTCAAAGAGCACAGAGAAACGAGGGACTCTATGTCGTAAGTCTACTTAACGGTCTCTGCCACACTGCCGCAAAGGATTAGTGCTCGGCATAGCTCTTTCAACGAAACGAAGACTTTTTGTTAAAACTTATCGTCTTCACGAAATATACCAACAAAAAGATCAAGCAGATTTTCAGCGTATTTTTTCGTCAAATTTGCTTGCAAACTAAAGCTAAAAGATAACTTAATAATAACAAGAATTAATAAATCTCTTTTACAACATAGCCGCTACTCATCTCAAGCTCAAAAGGCAAACTAAGATAAAGCTCAAACAAATAAACGCGTATTACATTTTCTGCAACGTAAAAGGCCGACATTTTAGCGGAAATGCAATTGTGAAAAATATGCACATCTTACCAGCCGTTTTTCATTTCCTCAACTCAGCACAAAAATCCAAGAACATCAAAACAAAGAGAAAACAACAGCCTTTTACCATCCAAATTTCTCATGCAATTACCAAATACAAAAAAAGCAACGACTTCAAATTAAAAACAACCTGTTACTTAATTCATTGGATTTATTTTCGAGAAGGCAAGCAGCATATCATCCTATAAAATGCCGAACCATCAATAATAATTTGATCTTGTGCTTATCGTTTAATGCCAGTTTGTTACTCTGTGGTGGCATAATGACGCTGCGCACGTAAATGTGCTGCGCAAGCAAATGCACATATAGCCACGGTGCCATCATAGTTAATATATGTGTGTATTGTACAGTAACTATGACATGACGACATAGGAGAACAATGAACAGAAAACGGACAACAGACCTTTAGCTGTTTGAGAACGATTAAATATCTGGCAATATTTTGTGGCATATTCGAATGTGTACAATAGTGTTGTTGTTGTTGTTCATTTATTTTGATTCGATATTTACATAGCTAACAATATATACAATATACCGGGTGAGTCAAAAAAAAGTTTAGGCGTTTGGAGGGCCGTGGAGGGCCGTAAAAAGTATGTGACCGATATTCAAAACTGAAATATTCATCTATCAGTCAAAGGTCAACTTAGATGAGAACAATTTGTTTGGTAGTATCCCTCATCTTACAGACCCAGAAATTAGGAAAATGCTGGTAAAGGGCATGTTTGGGAGCAAAACTTCCACATTCCATTCTGGTCCATGATTTACCTTCTATTGAAATAGGAATTCAGCATCTCAAACTGGCAATGTAAACTTCAATGCCACATAAATCATGGACCAGAATGGAATGTGGAATTCTCGATTCCCATACAAACCCCTAACAGGCATTTTGATTGTTGTTGGGTCTTAAAGATGTTTGATTTTACCAAACAAAATTTTCTCATCTAAGTTAGCCTTTGACTGATGGATTAACATTTTAGTCTTGAATATTGGTCACATACTTTTTATTCCACAGCCCTCCAAACCCCTAAACTTTTTTTTGACTCACCCGGTATATACAAAGTTGGCTGGTCTAAATCAAATGAAATCGAAATGTATTAAAAGCTTGGAATGACCTTCCTGCTGATACTAAACAGGCATCTTCCCTGAATAGTTTTAAAAAATCTATTTAGGTCTTTCTCTTTTTCTTTTAAATTAGATTTTGTAAATTTTGTATTAGGTTTTTATATCATGGTTTTTATATTGTATTTTTTCTTTTTATTCGGTATTGTATATTGTAAGTAATGTTTTTAAGTGGAGGGCCCCTTGTAAAACAACTCTGTTGAAGGGCAACCCTCCTTAATAAAATCAAATATCAAAAATAAATATCAAATATAACGCCACTCGATCGAACCTCGTGTACAAAAATGTATAAAAATAATGCTCGATCCAGGCCCTTTTGTAGAATAGCTAGAAGGTCTATACCAGCGTTTGCTCGACGTCTACACAAGATTCTAGTTCGAGCTAAGAATTATACCAGGTGAGTCAAAAAAAGTTAAAAAGTTGGCGGGCTGTGAAATAAAAAGTACTCGGCCTATATTCAAAGTTGAAACGTTGACTTTTCAATTACAGGCTAACTTAAATGCGAAAATTTTGTTTAGTAAGATCACTCTTCATTTAGACCCAGAAATTAGGGAAATACCGGTAAGGGGTTTTGTATGGGGAAATACGACTTCGTTCACATGATACAAACACAGTTTGAAAACAGAAAAAATTTGAAGACGTCCAATTCCTGAGCCAAAAGAATCAGCTATGACATCAGTCGTTGTTTTCGCTCCATTCCCCTTATATTACCCCCCCCCCCTCCTACAATGCCTATTCCGTAATGAATATAACAGTAAATAACAATTCAATTCAATGGAGCAAAACTTAGATGAATGTCATTAGTCTAAGATTCCGCGTCGCTTCGAAAGTGTCGAAAAATGCTCCTCCGTTTTTCCAGGTTTTCAAGTGTTCACAAGATGCTGTTTTGTAACAGTGCTGGTTAGGGCTCTGCTTCAAATCCTGCCCTTTTAAAATTCTAATTTATTCAAGTTTCGTTTTAACGGGAGGCCCTTCTGAACATCAGATAATCGGGAGAAAATCAGACAAAGTTTGAAGAGTTCTCCTTTGTGAAACATGCCTAGACTGATTGCATATTCGCACAAAAGGTACCCTAAAAACGAAACCACTCCCTACCACGGAGTACTTAATTAGCACCCCCCCTGGGGGTGCTCCGTTCATAACTGGATGTGCCTTTAAAGCAGAATAAGCAAATCGGACTCACTGCTGACAAAGGATGGAGGAAATATTCGACTAAAATCAAGCAAAATATAAACAATCACATGAAAACTGGCCACTTAAAAAAGCTTGTCAAACTATCGTAGACTTTCCTGAGCTATTCTGCGGTCAAAAACTGTATGATTGCACTAAAAACTGGTCGAAAAAAGTTCTGTTGAACTGGATAGAGAATCGGCTTTTAAGTTAGACAAATTTCAGTAGCTTGCTTACTGTAACAGCAACCTAAACATTTACAATCCTAACACACATTTTCTGCCCCAAAATGAGCCGATAAAATGTTTCAACAATTAACAAACTTTGCTTTCAAACTATTCCTGCAGACTGATAGTATTCGTGAAACCGAAATATCCAGTTAGGTACAAAAATGTAGTTTGTCAAAATTGGTCGCATCATTTTTAAGTTACAAGCCCTTTCATCAAAGTGCTTCATCTCAAGATCTTGCAAACAGGCCTACAGTCCTTGAAAAAATTTACTAATAATCGAGCGCACTTCATACTAATAACAGGATAGCAAGCAAGCATATGAAACAACGTTTTGCAGTCAAATTATAAGTTCAACCACAGGTAGCATCAAATATTAAAGAAATTGTAAAAAAAATTGTAAAAGATGGCTCACTCACGTTGTATTTCTCGTTGTATTACTGATATTATTTCCCATTGGTGGGCCTATTCTTTCAAAACAACGTTCGCAAGCATGGTCAGGGAAAGAATATCAGTAATGGGCCTATTCTTTCAAAACAACGTTCGCAAGCATGGTCAGGGAAAGAATATCAGTAATACAACAAGAAATACAACGTGAGTGAGCCATCTTTTACAATCTTTTTTACAATTTCTTTAATATTTGATGCTACCTGTGGTTCAACAACGAAACAATCTGCACGAAGATAAAATCCTCTATGTTCGTCAAACAATATTTTTTACTTGGTGAATGAAACAGTATTTTCTGATCCTTATCTATGAACTTCTCAATGCCAAAATGAAACAACTCTCTTTCAGAAACTTAACAATAAATATATTTGAAATAGTTATACATCTTATGATATGGTGTATTTATTCATCATATTGCCGTTCTCATGATATTATACCCAGCGAGAAGGCATGAACACGTTTCGTAGAGTAGCCAAACCAGGAAATATCTTGTTTGAAAAAGCAAAAGTCTCAAGGGTTTTATGAATAGACGTTGTTGTATTCCTATGGCTTATGGCTTGACCATAACATCTCGTCAGTACGGAGTCAGTCAGAAAAATGTTTGAAATACACGTTTTTTTTATAAGAAACTAGGATCAGGCCATAGTACTAAAAGTTTCTTAATTTAACATGAAATGTTGTCCATTTTAGTACTAAAAGTTTCTTAAATGGTTTCTTATTTTTTGAATGCATGAATTGTCAATATGGTCGCTAACACTGCTGCAGATATGTTTCTTGATATTTAAAACATCATATAGGAATAAACAGTGTTCTGTTATGTTGGAAACACAAATGGTTAGATAATATTGTCCAATGATAAAGGTTCAACGATCTATTGCTTTTAAGTATGAAAAGTTTCTTAGTACTTCTCAGACATAGTACTAGAGTTTCTTAAAATTTTGGCCATCTTAGTACTAGTTTCTTATAAACCAGTTTCTTATAAAAAAACGTGTAGCTTTCAAACCAGGTATCAGATTCCTATAAAATGTTAATATTCATGTAGCTAACGTATCAGTTTAGGGAAGACAACTTAGTTTGTCAAAATCGGTTCAATCGTTTTAAGAAACAAGCGATCTGATAAAAATGCTTTATCCCAAAATCCTTCAAAACAGGTTTGAAATCATTGATCAGATCATGATCAGATTTGCTAGCAAACCTGCGTCATGGTGACGAAAAAAGAAGAAAAAGACCATGTGACAGTCTTGATAGTTAGACAGGGGTGTGGGGGTCCCTTTTGTTTGATACCTACGAATAAGGCCCCTGACTCCGGGCTCCCAAAGGCAAAATTGCCGTGCTCCCGGTTCACTGCATACTTTTCAGGGCTCCAGTGGCTCCATCTCTTGAAGTTTGCGCAAACCACCATGGAAATTGTTTGGGCTCCAGGCCTCCAAGGTGCCAAAATGATTGGCTTCAGGGACCCCCATTTGGGAGCCTCACGAGTCGATCTTCCTCGAGCACATCCTAAAATGCATTATGTTGTCGACATTCAAATTACAATAGAGGGAAATTTGTTCTTTTGGTCAAAGATCTCAAAGCAGGTTAAAAAGTCTGGCAACTCAAAGGAGCTGATGTAGAACATTTTTTAATAGATGAAATCTATGAAACAACTAAACATTGTCCTTTCAAACAAGACAAAATAGCAACGATTCCTAAAGGAAACAAACTATCCTACACCAAAAGGAGCTTCAAATAAAATCATAAAATATTCCGAAGAGAAGTCAAATATATTTCAAAAACGATAGTATGTAATAGACATAAAAAAATCATACAGCTACAAGGGTAATGTAAGTTCCCAATCTATTCCACAACCGAACAACGCTTGCTCTTGGCAAACAACAACCCGCCGTGTACATTAACAAAGAAAGTGCAGAAACATAATCTCTTTTACCGAAACTGATCAGAAATCTTCACGAAAATATTCCGATGATGTGCGCCAAATATTTTTGAATGATTCTGCAAAGTAGGCATGAAATAAACCATGAGAGCGTTTTACGTTCTCCTTCAGACTTACAACAACTCCCACAGAAACCATTTCTCATTAAGCCTTGTGAACTGAAGCATGTGTTTTGCTGACAAAAATATGCTTACACTGAAAAAATCGTGTTATCAAATTGACACAGTCAGTGATGCAGCAAAATGGAAAAGTCTGCTATGAATATCCTTTGCATGGCAATGCCTTGTTAAGAAATAACTTCAAACGATGTCGATTCTTAGAGAACGCATCATTCCTCACAGTCATGCGAGGATGTGGAATAGAAAGAATGAACATAAGGTTTAAGAACACAAGCAAAAATAAAGGTAGCCATCTATCCAGAACCAACAGTGCGACATACGAGCTCAGTAGGAATATATGCAGTAAATTTCATCTCTTTATTAAAACAATTGTTTGCCGCTTTTTTACTATTCTATAAAATAGTATATGCACAGTGGGCCAAAATGGTGATTTTGCAGACATTCGTGGATATCTCAAGGGAACTAAATGTTGCAGGGGCAGTTGGCAGCTTGTTTTGACGTATGAGAGGGATAAATCAAATGGTTCACAAAAAGCTTTAAAACTTTTATATTCAGGGGGGTTAATACTATAAGCAGGGCCTAATACTCTATATTTACACTCTGAGCCCAGATTCCCCGTTACACTTCTCGGTCTCAAGAAAATCAGCAATAGTAACTGATGGATCTTTTCAATGTATTCGGTTGGAACAATGGATAAAGCTGAATGTTTCACCATATTTGGGGGATTGGGACCTATATTATGGGGACTGGGACACATTTTCCAATTTTGGGAATTCTAACCAAAAGTCTCCTTTCTGGTACATTTCAGTTTAAAAAAAGCTATGTAGAAGTTTCCTATGCACATGATATTACCTAGGGGATACTCAATAATTAAAATTTCTCTAGTGTTCTCAAAAAAATAAGCATGGTCTCAATATCTTTCCTTGGAACAACCTAAATTTCCTTAAAAATACCTTTCCCCCCTGTTTATTTGATTTTTCCGAGGGGAAACAAAATGAAACCTTCAAAAATAAAATTTTCATAAACTGCTCTTTCAGAAAATATATTGGTGTCTTGTTTCTCCTCGTACTTTTTAAAATATTCTTGATGAAAGTCAAATTTTGCCCTCTGAAGAAGAGAACGGATCTGACAAGTTGTCTGAAGAAAATTATTGCAGCTGTACAAGTAGACCAGACAAAGAATTTTTGTCTTGCTTTTCAATAAACAGTGACCTTCTACGACTTGGTTATAGCTATCAAACATTCTGCAACCCATTTTTCTAGCCGAAAATCATTTATCCGCATTCTCTGCCACTAGAAAGCTGGGTGTAACATTTTGAAAAATTTTGTTCAATATTCTCAGATTCAAATATCTATAACTCTGTGATGACACAAGATAAATGAAAACTTTAAAAGGCACGTTTAAGCCCAGTTGTTCGACTTTCTAAAACTGCATAACAATTTGCATTTTTGAGAACTTCAAAATTTCCGAATGTCTGCCTCTAGCCCACTGTGATATGACGTTAAAAATGTGATTTGCGAACTACTAAATTGTGACGGCAACAAACTGAAATTTATGGTGAACATCACAATGCCAAGCTAATGTTGAAAGGATATTGTTAGCGGCGAAAAGTATATTCAGGAGGACGGGAAACGCCAATAACGAATATCAAATGTAACAATACACAATCAAACACTTAAATCGAATAAGAATATTGAAAAGAACAACCAACTGAAGTTTTTGAGATATAAACTGATCATTTTCAAAAAGAACATACCTTCGATTCTGTAACAGGGTCAACCTCTAAAACAGCACGCTTTGACATGGCGTCTCACAAAAGCCGTTTCACTGCCAGCACAAGATGTTCTTAACCTAAATCCACGATGCCACAAAAAGTCGAAAACCAAAACTTCGCATTCCTCTCTTTCCTCGAAAGCGAAAAGCTCCAAACTCCAACAAAAAAGGCTAGCTAGCTTTGACGTTGAATATCTAAACGTTTCACTTCCAAGCTTGAGCTTATGACTTAATGGATAAACGCGATTACGGTAATGAGTCCTAAATTATCGAGCGAGACTCGCACACACACACACACACACACAAGAGGAACAGGTAGAATTGTAAAGGCAGATGTACGAAAGCAAATCGATTTGTGTGCTATCAAGATGGCCCGCGCGGCGCGGGCGCTTAAATTCCAATGACAGGTGAAACCGTGCTGCCTGCGTTTCACAGCGCTCACTTTCTGTCCGCTGACTTCACAATATCAGCCGAATTTTCATGGTTTAACTTACCCTGAAGACCAGGGACTTAGACCAGGAAGAAGGAAATAATCGTGAGGACAGAAAAGTTTTTGAAAAGGAAGATCGAACAGTTACATAGTCAGAAATTTGTCAACTCCACTACAAAACGATTGTAAAGTGGAGAGTTCAGGGGGGCCATGGTACGGGAAGGGAGCAAAAAAGGAATAAAACTTCAACTTGCATCTTTTGGCAACTTGAAGGAGTCAATCAATGTTGAAAATTCAAATCTGAATTTCATCAAACTGGTGTTTCTCAGAAAGATGATTCAAGTGTTATTTTAGGGTCAGAAATCTGCAGAAATGTAAACTCGGTTGAAAGACACTAGGATAGAAAGCTTCGGGGCATTTACTTTACCTGAATATCCTGCTCTCAGTAAAAGGTAACACAATATCAACTGCAATTTTCTACAAAGAAACTGACAAACACAGCTTCCTTGAGTATGGCTCCTCACATAGCAAAGAATGCAAAGATTCGGTCCCTTATTCTCAGTTATGCCAACTCCGTCGCATTTGTACTCATTTCTATGCCAAATCAAAGGAAATGACCTCTTTTTTCCACCAAAACAACTACCCACAGACTGTAACTAATTCAAACCTAGAGAGAGTAAAACAACTATTGCAAGATGCCTTACTACTTGTTTACAGAAGCCTAACCAAAAGCCGCAGTTCTCTCACCCTCACCTACTATCCACTCAACAACAGGATGAAAAACACCATCTACAACAATTCTCAAATATTACAAAACGATTCTCATAACAAGAACATATTTGAATCACTTCCTTCTTTTAGCTTGATTAGTGTCTTCTGTTCTACTACTAATTCTTTGCTTGATAAAAAGCTATGCTCGAAATGTCGTGCTTATTTCAATTCGCACCAAGTGCTCCTATGTTAGTTTCTACTTGTTTATCCACAGGCAGTAGGAATTGCAGAATTTGGAAAAAGATTTACGTATGATACATCAAGTTATTCCTATCCTGATTTATCTTTTCGTTCGTGATTTATCAACGTGTTTTCCTTCTTTGGTTTGCACTTCTCCTGCGAAGGCGCCATTTAAATCCCCGCGCGAGGAGGCAGATTGACACAGCCCTGGAGAATGGCATAATTTCTCCAGGGCACTTGAGGTCATGTCAATCTGCCGCCACGCGCGGGATTAAAATGGCGCCTTCGCAGGAGAAGTACAAACAAAAGGAAAACAAGACGATATAGCAAAAAGTAGCGGATACTTGTAACAATATCTGTCCTTGATCGTAACATCAAATCACGACGTCATACCAAGAAAAGCACGTGCTAACTTTGAATCAATCTAAAATTGATAAAGAAATTATCATACGGATTTCATCATATAAATTATAATAATATCATCGGAAAGCAGTTTAACACACAACTCCCAGCAGTGTGTCAAAGTAAAGTCTGAATGAAAACATCTTCCGTCTGAGCTTATCATTGACATGTAATACCGTATTCACATTGCAAGTTTAAAGGCTGATTTCCAGTCAGTGGAATTTTCCAAGCGGGCGGAAATTCTTTCGTTTGTGGGAGAAAACGTCGCTCTGAAATTGAATAGGTAGTTACGGCTAAGCAACCTTTCATTGTCCAAAATTCCGCCCGCGCGGAAAATTCCACTGACTGGAGTTTGGCCTTAACTAGCTTAAACTAAATCAGGTTATCGAATGAAGCCTTCTAATTGGGCAGCCAAACCAGTCCCATGCATTTGATTGGTTGAAGTTTAGCCTAGGTAAAGCTAGTTCTAATTGTGTCAGTGTTAATGCAGTATAATTTCACATACAGGATGGCGTCCCAGAAAAATATTGCACTACTTATGTGGATGCTGCGCAGGAGGTGTACATTCCATTGTCCTTTTCTGGATACAGTTGCATAGGAACAGATTTAGTTTCAAGTTTGAGAGCTTGTTTTAACCAATCGGTAAAGTCGTTGCTGCTTTACGGCAAGCGGAAGTAAAAACAATGTTGCTTCAAATTCATCACTTCCTCCGCTTTCCAAAAATACCAAAATCAAGTAAATGTTGCAAGAAACAGCTCTCTGGGGTTTTCTACAGTTTAAAATGGGGGTCGCAGGGGGGAAACCCAAAACCGTAAAACAGCCAAGATATTTCAGAAAAACCGTAAAACCGCCTCTAAATTCAGCTAAAAACCTTTTTATTTTATGCATAAATCACTTCGGTTCTATGCTGCAGACAACTGCCTCCTTATCATTCTCGTGACCCCAAAAAGAAAAAGCTAATTCCAATGCCTTAAATCTGGTGGAAATGGTGAAAATTTATAGAATTTTTCCCCAAATCATATCGTTTTTGACAATTATTGGCAGCTCTAGCTCCAATTTTGTGACAATTTGACTTCGCAAGCCATATTTAGCGAAAAATCTGCAAAGCATTCTGAAAGAAAGGGACCGTAAGACCGTTATTTTTAAGGCTAGGAACCGTCAAACAGTTTCAGAAAAGGCTAGAAAACGCATACCGTCAGCCCCTATGACCTCCACTTTGAATGTATTGCTTGCTAATAACATAACAACATTCAGCCGTTTTCAGATGAACAAAACTCCAATACAACGCTCGATCGATTAAATGATAAAAAAAAACAAAAATCAGACTGAGCCAAAATCAAACGAATGTATCAGCACGCAGGTGTCATCTACATAGAACAAACTGAATGCACACTGCTGTGATGCTGATTGGATGAAAAAGACAATCAAGGGAACAGAATATAGAAAGCTTCAATTGTTGTGATGTGTATGAAAATGATGTGATGTGACTACCTTTATTCTCGAGAGACAGCATGATACAAGAGCATAAAGGCTTCGCAATTATTTAAAAGCCAGATCTTTTGTTAGTGACTTCATCCTAACAACTAGCTAATTAAATCCACGATACTGTGCCTTTAAATGATGTATAGCGGAGATTGTGGTTATTTCGTAGCAACTGTTTTGACAGTACGTTAGACATTCAATCCGAATATTCTTCGCAAAAGTCAAACGAAAAATGAATCTAATGTGGTCAAGAATAAGATGAGCCTCTATTAAATAATTGGATTTCGTATCATTTATTTATCGATTCTATCAAGTTTAAGAATAATCCTCGCAACTAATTCGTGATTAACAACTCCTAAAGTAGGCTTTAGCAAAGAATACTAAGAAGCACAAGGGTATGGCATTCCTGCCAAGTCCAATTTCTCTCATTGAAACTGCGTTTTGGCAATATGACCTTTTTACTTCCTTTCATATGTAAAAGTGTAACAAGTGGTTTTGTGGAGGATCAACTATTAATTTCTTAGTTTTTTGCCTTCAAGATCTGATTTAGCCCCCCCCCCCCCCCCAGGAGAACCTTTGTCGGAAAATTCTGCTCTCTTGTTGGATTTTTTGTGATTAAAATGACAAATGACAAGTTTTGAAGGATTCTGAGGCGAAATAATGCATAAAAACTTGAATGTATTAGCGTTAAAAAATAAACTCTAACAGAATTATTGAATTTGAGGCATAGTCCTTATTGATATTCACTAACTGTGTTGATTGCAAGGTTGGAATTTGAAATATGGCTAAACTTTAGTTACTGAGGAGTTAGATCGGTCATATAATGCATAAACTGAACGTATGTTTGTTTGTTTGTTTTCAATTTGTTTTGAGTGGGCTTGTCAGGATTTCTAGCTACTGAAAGCTAATTTAAGCCCACTGTGCATGCCGCATCCAGGCATGGGACCCCTAGTTTAACGTCCCTTCCGAAGGACGACGAGGTGAGTTGTGAGGTCAGGCCTCCGAGGTCACCCATCCAGAGTTTGACCTCACTCGACCAAGCTTAACTTCAGTCACCTGACGAAGACTGTATAAGCCACTCCGGCTCACCCCGTACAGCTGATGTTGGTTTCAGCTGATATTGGTTTCAGCTTCTTTTGAAGCGAATTGGTTTCAGCTTCATGTTCCTGCAACTGTTGTTGTTGCTGTTGTTGTTGATGGTTTTATCGTTGGAAAATTTTGGTTCCTCACCCCCGTAGGCGTAGGCAGTCATGGCTGGTATCAGCCCTGATTCAATCAACTCTTCTTTTACATGAAAATTGACAAAGTTGATATTCTCAAAACAGCACACATTTTAACAGCAGCTGTGGAACAGCCTCACTCTCAGTCACACAAAAATTCACCTTTTATGTTGAACAGAAGTTTCAGCTTACAGTTTGAGCTACATGGTGCCTACTTACCAGGCCTCATTCAAAATGGTCAGTGCCTGCAAGTAAATCATTGGGTAAAATGTGCTCAGAATCAAATCACTCTCAGTAGAGCAAAGATTCCAGCAACCAATGTGCAATGACATTTTGTGCCAGCCAGCAGCGCTCAAGCACTTGCACAGATGAATGAGGCCCACCATCTACAAATAGGACAAAAGAAACCTGAACACATGTTTTCCTTGGCCTTGCTTTCTTTCACCACATCTTGGGCTGTCAAATATAATAGGCCGTTTATAAAACCTATGAGACCCCATCTTTTAAGTCAGGTTATTCACTCTAAAAGCTGAAATCTTATAGAAATCCAGTAAGCTGAAATCCAAATTTGAAACTCCCTTTAGCAAAATATTTAGTATGTTTGGAGCATGCTTCAAGCTTGATACAAATTTATTTTGAGTATGATTTGGGTATGTTTGAGAGCTTGATTCAAGTAAGAATTTTGTACTGCTTGCACTAGTTTGCAGCATGTACCTCTTGAACTGGAAAGCAAACTCAATCAAGCTTGATTGTAGTATGTTTGAGACTGACTTCAACATGTGATTATTGTCAAACTTAGAAAATCCGAAAGCCAAAGTAATTTTGGAGATGTAAATAAGTAAGAACTTACCCAGTTTTCATTCACTGAGACCAAGCAATACTGAATAAACAAAATTCCACTTGTCCAATCCTGGACAAAACGAACTTCCAACGATAAAATGAAACTGTCTTTACAACACAAGTTTGACCAACACAACCTTGATTGCACTCTCACAATAAGTTGACAAAGAAGAAATGTACATCAATTCCGAAATCTGAGAGGAAATCTGAGAGGAAATGGCGCGAAATAACCTTGTCTCCAGTCTCCAAAAAAAGAAAGTGTTTCCATAACAAGCTTAGTTCTTGTTTTTAGAGCAGTCACTTTCAGTTAATTGTAAGGAACTTGAGGATAAAATGTATTTTGATCATTGGATCAGGCGTACACTTTTCTTTATAAGAAACTGCTTATAAGAAACTCAACTCTCAGATCACCAAAAAATTTAGAAACTCCAGTATTGGGAAAATATAACTTAAGAAACTGTTTATATCGATAAAAGTTGTTAACATAGTTTTATTTTATTCTCACTTGTTTCCTGTATCATATTACTTACAAGGTACTTGAGTAATGTCTTGATTCATTTGAGGCTAAGTTCTTCAAATATCAGCCCCACGTCAAAAATTCTCTTGTTAAGGAGGTTTGTTTTATTGCAACAGTTTTTGAATTTTCGAAAAACAGAGCATTCATATGGATGGCTTCTTATTCAGAAAGAATCAGTGTACATGTATCTTCTAACAAGAGACTAAGAATTTGAGCCAGTACTGAAAGTTTCTTAAAATTCTCAGATTTTGAGTACTTGGAGTTTCTTACGAGTTCCAGAACACTCTTCATGTTTACCTCCTGTTCCTCCGTGAACATTTCAAAACAATATTTTTTGAAGCTTTTCCAATGTTTAGACATTACTCAAGTACCTTGTAAGTAATATGATACAGGAAACAAGAGAGAATAAAGTAAAACTATGTTAACGACTTTTATCGATATAAACAGTTGCTTAAGTTATATTTTCCCAATACTGGAGTTTCTTAATTTTTTGGTGATCTGAGAGTTGAGTTTCTTATAAGCAGTTTCTTATAAAGAAATAAGTGTACACCTGATTCAAGGATCAAAATACACTTTATCATCAAGTTCCTTACAATTAACTGAAAGTTACTGCTCTAAAAACAAGAACGAAGCTTGTTATGGAAACACTTTCTATTTTTGGAGACTGGAGACAAGATTATTTCACGCCATTTCCTCTCAGATTTCGGAACTGATGTACATTTCTTCTTCGTCAACTTATTGTGGAGTGCAATCAAGGTTGTGTTGGTCAAACTTGTGTTGTGAAGACAGTTTCATTTTATCATTGGAAGTACGTTTTGTCCAGGATTGGACAAGTAGAATTTTGTTTATTCAGTATTGCTTGGTCTCAGTGAATGAAAACAGGGTAAGTTCTTACTCATTTACATCTCCAAAATTACTTTGGCTTTCGGATTTTCTAAGTCCAGTCTGAGACGACAAGATCGACCATGTCAGGCTGAATTCGTAACTTCTAACCTGTAATTCCAAAATACATTGATTTTTAGAGATACTTTTCTGTCGAGGGAAGTTGCAAGTTCTGCAAGAACTTTTAATGGTTTAGGCAAAGCCATCAGGACACGCAAAAAGGGGAGTCAACAGCGAAAGATCGCGCGAAGAGCAGCAGACGCAGAGCTTAGTGAAAGCAACCAAGTATGTAAAATTTCTCATTCTATATGGTAGCAAAGAATTTTGAGTTTTGGCGAAAGTATATTTTCGTCGCGAGGAAACAATGAGGGTGTGGTTTTCTCGACAGCAAACCCCTCCCTCCGCCATTATCACCAGATGACGCCATAGAAAAGAGCTCTCTGATTGGCTGGTTAACTAAGATTACATCATATGTAAATAAAACAGAGCTGCTATTGTTTACAAAATTTGCCTCTGTTTTGTGTCAACATACTCATTTGAAGTTCCTTCAAGCAAAAATCACGCTCCTTTTAAGCTTGCGCCAGCTTGTTGCAAGCTGCACTTTTCCTTATGGGTCACAAATGGTTGAGACTGTACATACAGATGCTTTGAAATTCTTCCATGATATTTGAAGATTATCTTCTTGATAATTTTTCCAGCAATAATATTAGAATTACTTGATTATATAATAACAAGGTATTGATTTTGAGGTAAATAGCAGTGAAAATAAAATTTGACTTTTAAGTACTCTGTTGCAGTTTTTAACAACTTTTTGTTCTGAAAATTACTGAAAGTCACAACTTCTAATTGTAAAATTTTATGTTTGATGTTATAAATAAAAGATCAAATCATATATATATTTATACAGTAATTTGAGCAATATTGTCAACCTAGCCATGGCTTTAGATTAACCAAATTCAGAATTTTGTTTGCTACCATTTCAGAAGCGTATTAACAATAATAACATATATATAACAGGTTGTGATAACATGAATTAAAAGAGATTTATAAATGCAAAATCATTAGATGAATGCATTCTATCTCTCCCCTCCCCTCCACCTGAAATAATCCATGACTTCTTTTACCCCTGAAACAACTTAACAAGTCTTTTTATTGCTTATCACATCTCAAAAACCAATTCACATCTAACCTCCATGAGTCAATAATACTGAACAAAGTGATCTTCATAGCCACCAAACTAATAGCAAATGGCACCACTTGTGGACACTTTGCCAGATATTTGGGGGAAGCAATTGTTTTAACTGAAGAGCAAAGCATACTATTGTTTTTAAACAGAAGGTCACTGCTTTGCTCCAACATTGGGGGTAACCAAATCCCATGACCAATTAGCTCCTTTTGCTTATTCTCTGATCATCTATTGCACGCTTATTACATGAAAATAAGCCAAGCATGTCATTAAAGAGCACCAAAATTAAAGGTGATCTGAAGTGAAAACTTTCATTGATGTAAATGAATAGGACTTTTGAATGACAAAGATTGTTTTTTATGAATTTGTGGCATCTTGTTTCATTTTTGAGTTACCCACTATTTTGATGACATCATTTTATTTGCAAAAAGTAACGAAAATGTATTAGGCCGACTATATTTCCAAAAGGAAATTGTCTCAAAGAACTTTTTTCAGTTGGCATGTCTTTCTGAACATCAAACCAATCCATTAGACAATTTCTGTTACATTTACTCAACTCAACTTAAATGTCTCCTACAACTGTAACCTTTCAAAGATCAGATACAGCTTTCAGTAAACACAGAATCCTAGTAATTTGCGAACAAAATGACATCATCTACTGAAAGTTAGTATCAGTGGATAACTTGAAAACGAAACAAGATATCAAAGAAATTTAAACAGGATTCCGTATCATTCAACAGTGCCATTCATTTGCACCAATAAAAATTCTCCCTTTAAACCACCTTTAAGGCATCCTTGTAATTAAGCCTGAACGAAAGCTATTTCTTTATTATGCAGCCCAGTTACACATATGGCTTATTTCCATGCAATAAGGTATATTTGTCATTCGGTGGAAACAAGGTGGGGAAAAACTGTGAATACAAACAGGTCTCTCTTTCATGCCTTGAAAGGTATTTTGCCATGTCTTTATGTCAATTTAGATGTCATTTTTTTCTTCCTTACCCCAAAATTATATAGAATACAATACATGTACATACCTGTGTGAAATCTTATCATTTTCATGAGAAGTTGTCAAATTTTTATGGGCTGCACAAATTCAAAATGTCAGATACAGTAGTTGAAACATTTAGCATCTAACTAACCTTTAAAATCTTTGATCGTGAATGGCGACATTGTAATGAAGATCTTCATGTTGTGTCGCCACATGTCCATAATATTTAGGCCCTGTGGGGTTGCTTCCTGTCCAGATCAGAAAATTTCGTACCCAGATAGGTATTTCTGCTCGATAAGCGTTATCTACAAATTTGAACAGTTGTCTACTAAGTTATTGCTCCTAGTTATCCATTAGCAAAGCACATGAGCGTCTTTTTGCCAATTTTTAGACTCCTTTTCCTATAACAGCAACGGCCTGCCTTCTTCCCGCCATTGAGGTTGAAAAGAAGAAAAGCGGTCAAAAGAGTTGTTGTTGTTGTGACGACCATGCGCCGCGCTTCAAAAATGAGCCTGGGGAGAGTCACCAAGAATTGCCGCCAAATGTCCCACGGGACAAAGCGACCAACTATGCAGGGTCATTGACGCTAGCTCGACGTATAAGGCAGAAATGTTTTCTTGCTTTTGGGCATGTTTCGAAGGTTTCTTCAAGAACTTTCAATCTCTGTTTCTTGAATGGCTTTTGCCGAGAAAATCTCTCATAATTTGAGAATAGAGTGACCAATTTCAAGTCTGGAAAATTCTTAAATAGATTCGAACCCGTTTACTGGTAAGTGATACAACTACTAATATCATTGTCTGGATATTGCAGGAGCAGTAGCCTTTCAAACAAGGATTGTTCTTTCAAACTCACCCGATACGGTTCCGCAAACACCCATACGTCGTCCGTTTTACAGACGTCTATATGGCAATCGACTACTGGAATTGTCTTGCAAAGCACAGAACTCTATTGTACCATGAATAGTCGTTATCGTGCAAACCTGACAAAGGCAAGCCTATCAAAATATAGCCTAACGCACCGATAAACATTTCAAATATGTACTTAAGATTGATAAAGTGTTAATAAACGTTAATATCGAAGATTTAAATTCTTTCAAACCTAACCTGGTTACATTTATCAAACATCAGATTTTATTCAATGAAGTGAAACAAATCTTTGCCGGCAAAGATTTTGCAGGAGGTTCGATATTCAGTACAGTTTCTTTTCATGAATATTTAATGTGTTTAAAACTATTGTGCTAATGTTTTCAAAAATCGTGCTATGAACCTCTACCAATACAATTCTCTTAAAAGAATTATGGTAAACTAGCAGTTGCTAATTCGACACAACTTTTTGTGGTGAATACTAAAAAAGACACAAGATGCACTTTTATTACCTCCCACAATGAACAAGAAAAAACGAAGCAAGGGCTTTCAATGGACAAAATGCTAGTGTTTATATCGTTTTATTTTTACCACTGAAGTGATGCAGTAAGGTCCTGCCTTTAAGAAACTGCATTATAAGAAACTCAGGCCTGATTTTGCTGAATAAAATACCTATCTTCAAGAAATTATTGGTACATAGTAATATTATATGGCGTATTGTTGAATATGTGTCCAATATGTCTCAGTTCTCTAGAAATAAGAATGAAAATCTGATAATCAAATCGTTATAATTTCAAGAAACTTTCAGCACTAGCTCAAACTATTAGATCCTTGTGGAACAGTGCATATTTCAAAAATGTTTTCTTAACAATTTTGACAGATGTTTAGCATATACAAGTGCTTCCTGTACCATGGTATACACACTCTGTTTTGAAGAAGTAAAGTTTCACATAAGAAAGAGCAATCAGGCAGCTTTTGCGAAACAATTTCTTAAAGGCGGGACTTTACTGTATGAATGGTAATTCTCCACAACTTTTTTGTCGTAACTTAATGTGATATGCCAAGGGTCATTTACCGAGTATGCCAAAGCCTAATGTGTAATGCCAAGGGTCATTTACCGAGAAAGTCAGAAATATGTATTCATTGCTTGAGAAATTGCAATATTAAAACTATAACACTCATCATTGTATCTTGGAAGCAGCCACTAGCAAGCAGCCAGCTCAGCTATCCCTCCTTCCGTGGTCTGTAAATGAGTACTCAGAGGCAACTCTGAGGGGACAAGCAGCAGTGCCGCAGGCCCACATCAGCTGTATTACACCACATCAGCCAGAAGCCAGCCAGCGTAAACAAATAAATTTGCTCGCTTGCTTGCTTGCTCAGTTTGAACTATGTCTCAACGATTAAAATGGTAGAAAACTGTTAGGACAAGCGTCAAGCATTACTTTCTAATGATACGGAAACCGTTGAATATGCTTTCCCATCAATTCTCGAAATCAAAACGTTAAATCTACGTGATATTAAACAGGCCTAGGTGTTTTCGGGCATATCAAGGAATGAAGTCCTGAACTCAGAAGGAACAAATGCATCGAAAATTACGAGAAAAATCTTGAAAATCAAATTGAACCGTAAGTAAGATGATGGCACTAAAATCTTAGGCTGCATAGCTTTTCTTGCGCGACTTTTTAAACAATAGGTACACTTTTGGGATACTTTCATTCAAAAACAACAACAGAAGATGGTAAGTCAGGGAAACGCACAGTGAAGACGGAAGAAATATCCCTTTTTTCTTTCCTTCTTTTTCCAATTCTGTCTTCCTTATTTTCTCATTAGGCCTACTTGTTATCCGCGCAAGTTGTGAAGATGACTCCCGCCAAGACTCTAACTAAGGATAACAAGGGCAAACTTCCTGAAAATCTCTCTTTGTGAAGTGAGTCAATCTGTCTGTCTTGAAACTTTGCTTAATTTACAAAAAAGATATTACCTGAAGATATCAAATTTGTTCAAGGCTTTCTGCTACTGTGCCTTGGATCAGAGTACTCTTCAGGGTATTAAAACAAACATCAACAGCTACCTATTACGCTGACCTACGGTTTGCATTCTGCGGGACTGCGCCATAGAACAAAAAGTTTTTTTCTGAAAAACAACAGAAACTCAGTTGCTACCCTACCTGCCAATGGCAGAAGAAATCGCATGGCAAAGGAAAACACCCAAATACTAATCTCCTACGCAGAGGTTACCTTTCGCAGCAGTTCCGCTCCGCTCGTAGTTGCAGTGCGAAATGACTGAGGAACCATTGCATTGGAGAGTACCCAAAAGAGAAGGAAAATGAAATAAGAAATAGCTACCACACAGATTATATTCAGATAAGAGAAGATCAAAATCCAAACTAACAAATCTAGAAAATCTTAAGAAGATGATCAGCTTGGAACAGATGCTTAACACCCAGGATTTAAAGAAACTTTAGCTCTTCAATCATTAATGATTTTGGTTAAACAACAAAACACTGAATCAGAAAGTCCGCCTTTAGCTTTGTGATTATTGCAAAAGTTTCTAAACTCGCGGTGTGATATTTGAAACATTTGGACACCCGTCATACGTTCTGTAAGTGATACTTCACAACCTGCATCACCGCATTTGCAACAAAATTCAAAAGAACCCATGTTTTACCTGTGTACTTTCACTATTCAAAGTGTGAATGGATGAGGTTTGAAGCACAATTTACGTAAGATATGGTCGTAAAATGAGATTACAAAATTACGAAACAGGATCGGGAGATTGGCAAATTTGCCACTTAGAATGATAATTATTGGAAGGGAGGAGTCAACAGATTTGTTTGTTGTTGACCTAGCAGTACGTCACAGCAAAGTGGAACCAGTAGGTTGTTGATTGACCCAAAAAATTTTCACCCATTTTGGAACGGTTGTCGAAAAGTTATTTGCTATTTTGTAGTCAAAATTGCACTCATTCAACATTAAAAAGGCTAAGCTAGATTCATAACTATCTCACAACCTTCTAGAGGGAGTAAAGGTATTGAAGAATTGAAAATAGATTTACCTGAGTTTTAATTTTCTTCTCATCAAGTCAAAAATAATCATCATTACTTCAGGTTCATAGTCATTGTGAGAGCTTTAAGTATTTCTATTTCTGGTTTTTCGATAACCTAACATCGTACTAGAAGGCCACGTTATATATGAAAATCTGGGTAGGCCTTGTGAACCTACTTTAGTAAAGTCTTGATGATAAGATAACAAATCAATTTTCCACAGCAGCTCTCCAAAAAAAGATAATTTTTTGGGCCATTCGATCTTATAGAGTACGCCTGACCAAAATAGTTGATTCCAAAATATTGGATTACAATTACTTTCTAACTGCTCTGATGCGTATTATAAACTTGGTTTCTTTCTACAAACATGCAAGTATGATTTCTTAACTTTTATATCACTTAATATGGTCATACCATTCTTGAGATACGAATCATTTTGCCATGAGCGTATGGGGAGAAAAATTTAAGGGACTGCTCGATTAAATCCAATGTTTATGAAAATTTTCCACTATTTTAGGCTGACTTTTTGCCTCCTTATGGCCGATTTCGAAAATTTTCCAACGTTGGGGGGGCTGCAGCTTCCCAGCCCCCTTCCCTTGTCTCCCCTGCACCTATGGATTTTGCTGACGAGTCATTCCAGAACATATTTCAAAGAGAACTAAGGATTTCGAAGCGTTTTCCGCATTTTCCCACATTTTCAGCTTCAAAACATGAAAACGAACATGATAATTCTCCAAGTAGCAGACTCTAATGACAAATCTCTGCCTCTTACATCTAAATGTACAAGATGGTTTACTTACTTAAGTTCTTTTGAAGAAAATTAATACAGGTTTCGTTTAATCAAAGATGAAAATGAGACGAAAACAACCGGGTGTCCCAAAAATATGTACCTACGTTTACTGAGCTGTATAATCATGAACTCTTCATCAATTCCATGAACAGCCCATCAATTTGAAAAGAAAAGGCTAATGAAGTAATTCTATTCTTTCAAATCGGTCATGCTATACTAGAGCTGTGGAAAAATTTACTTCGCATCGATCGTTGAAAAGTCTAGAGAAAAGCTAACAATCACGATCAAACTTGTTTTCTTAACATATTGTACCTAGCTACTAACACCGATAAGAAGACTATTTGTGCGTTCAAGGAAAGCTTTCCAAAAGAGGAAGTTCTTCAGCTGGCATGTCTTAAACTGAGCAATCATTGTCAGCGCCACGAGATTCAGTCAGGGATTTACATCTTCGGCTGAAAAGCTGTAGAGTAGAACAGCTTCTCAACCACATTTGCCATGATTGAAGAAAGTTTGTTGATAAAATCTGGTCCAGTGGAATTACGTTTTTCCGTAAAACTAGATTAGTACACAAACTAACATTACGCATCATTTAATTTATCACTCCGCTGGGAAAAATCATCACTTTACAAGCGCTTTGCCTAGAGCAATTTCGTAAAGTCTTCTGGCTACTCAAATGAATCGCATCTTGATTAATATTTCATTGCATAATGCAAGCATTTTTCTTCCTTCAATTTTGCTCATATTGTCTTATTTGTCTTTGGAACCACCCTCTCACACAATACAATCTCAGATCATGTTCATAAAGACATTCATATCTGCAGATGCATTCTCTGTTGCTTCCCTAGTTTAAAGAGGTCATCGCTAAAAATCACAACTAAAACCTATGAGAGCAGCGGGAATCTTTGACATCTAGGCCCATGTTATCCTCGTGTCAATTTTGAACTACGCAAAAATGAAGACGATGCAATTAATAGTTAGAAATATGAAAGCCGACAGAACAATCTCAAGTCCCTCTTGCAAAATAAACTGTCACGTGAAACTCGCTTATCGCAAGAAATACTTCGATTAATATTCCACTATGTAACACATAACATGTAACACACGAACAGCTGAAATTAATCAAATCACTTGTACTCTGCTAGCAAAATTAGGGCATTGCAATGATCAAACGTAGGAAAACTAGCAGCCAAGAAGATAGTTTTAGGCCTATGACAGTTGACGTTGAAAGGAAGAAGAAAATTGATCACTTTCTTGCTCAAGGATCCATAACTTGAAATAGGAAAAGCAATAAACATCTCCTATTATGAATGCACAGACAACCACTCTTTGATAAATTCAATCACCTTAATACAAAACGCTGAATACAATCTAATACAGCCACCAGTCAAACCGTCCTACTTGCCTTCTACGTGCGAGAATCTCCAATTCATACTAGAATGCACATCCTCGGAAGGGAAATTATTTACATCCAAACACGCAAACAAACCCAATCTTAGAAACCAATCGATAATCAAACATTTTAAGTAAAAATATGGCTGTATAAAGAAGGAAACAAAGTTATCTTGAATCATGAAAAACCATGCCCATCAGATCATCAAAGTGAATATCGTCTGTCCACTAAAAATTAAATCCTCCAAAGTTAGGCCTTTCTACAATTCTCCTAGAAGCCTTGAAAGTTGTACGAACCTCATCGATAATCTGGTTATCGAATGACTAGATGTCTAAATAATGAATTTAGGTTTTTCAGTGCCTACAAGATTGTTAGACTTGAAGCGACATTGAGACAATATTGAGACCAGGCAGAGTGCTGAGTAAAATGCACAAAACATACCCTTGAAGCAAGCAAATTTCGCTGTAAACAAGCAGCTAACAAAACAAATATAATGATGCTGGAACAAGGAAGGTTATTCATTAGAGTGTAAACTGAGGTTAAATACTTTCGGTGACAATTAATCAGATCATCAACATACCTTATCATCGTCTCGTTCCGTATCCTTAAGAAGTTTTCCAAACGCCCATGATGGAATATTGAGCTGTTTGAAAGAACTTTCTTTGATGAAACTGCTCTCTTCCTTCAAATTTTCTGTGCTCTTGCTACCATTCCCATTGACAACTTCATTTTGAAAAGCGCGATTCTCATTATCGATGTCAAGAAATTCATCGCTGTCTGTTCTCTCGATATCTGTAACGCGGTCTTTCATTTTCTTAACCTTTTTAAGCGCATTACCTCCAATTTGCTTCATGATCTTCTTGAAAAATGCTGCACATTATCTTGATGCGTACCAATCGTGAAATTAGGCCTGTTTAAAACGCTCAACCGAATTAAATCATTTTGATTTGTTACGCAATTAATCTGACGTTCGATTCGATTGACGTCTTGCTAAGATTCGATCAATGCTTTCCTAAATCAAATCTTTCTGCTCTGATCACCTGTACGCTTTCACAACATTCTTCGCTCGCAACATTTTGTGTGTTTATTTACATTCCCTAGTGTTAAGAGACAAGAGTTTTGCTGTGTTTGACAGACTACGCTGTTCAGTATGATTGTTAAAGTTGTGTGAAAGAATACGCCTAACATATGGCCGCTTGCTCTACCAGATATCTAAGAAGAGATTTTCGGATCTAGGGGGTCCCTTCATTCAATTCAAAACTTTGGATTAACCTACCAGACTAATTATCTCTTGAGGTTTTTATTTAATCTTAGGCAAATTTTCAGAGGTTTCTCATATCAAGTCAGGGGCTAACGCAGCCTATGCAACCTCCTGTAGGTAATTTAAGCATTCAGTTTTTATCTACCAAAGGATTATATTTTAGATAAATATTTTCTCGACTCTATCTGAACATTCACATCTTCTAGAATTGTCTATTTAGCAGTTCTGTAATGCGTATTTGCAAAATGATTTACCCATTTTTTTGTCACTAATTCTCGGTACATTTGAATTTAGATCTATTAATACTTTAGTTAAAAGCAGCTTGTTTAAGTTAATCAAACTTTCAATGTTTGATGAAACATGAGTTGTTTTGAAACACGCACGGAATAGCACGAAATCAAAAGAAAACACGCGAATTCTCAGCTTGGGCTTCAAGTTTGGTCTCAAATACAGAGATGCATATATCGCAATAAAGGCAAAGCAGTGGTATACTTCTTCTGTATGCAGTCTTATTATGCAGTCACCGTAGCAGACAAGCGCAGGAATTTTTGGAATATAGGACAACGGGGTGATGACCCTTCCTAAAGCATGCTTTCCACCAGGCGCAAAAACTGAGTTCACGCTTGTAGCGTCGTCCTTGACGCATTCCCTATATCAATGAAACATGGCGACGCATCAACAAACGCAAACACGTTTTGCCAATGCGACAAAGTCAGCTAAGTCCTAAATTTTCGTGTCACGCCACGCCACGCCGCGCCGCGCCGCGCTGCATTGCTCCACATCATCAATTCAGTTTCACTCGTGACAACATGCCCGAAATCAGGTGCAACAAACTGCGCCTAACTTCAACAGTGGCGGACACTCATCCTAAACTAACACAAGAGCCTTCACGCCACTTAATGCCAATCATATCTCATTGATTAACTCGGCGTTAGTTTGGAACTTGACATAAGAATTTTTTTCCACGCTAATCGGCATTAACTGTTATCGAGCCTGGCTTAGCGCCCGTTGACGCAGCACACTGCTGCTTTCATTTACAGTTTTCAGAAGTAATTCAAGGTCATACAAATGAAAAGGATTTACATATTTTAAAGAAATTTAACCCGATAAAACATATGGTCTCGCTAGGGGGAGGGTATAAGACCGAAAATGCATTCTCAATGCTTTGAACAAAATCTTAGAGCACTTGTTGAGTGACTATGAAAACATGACATCTGTTCATTTAGTATTTTTCAATAAAAATTGTGTCGCTTAGGTTAAACACACAAAGATATCCTCAGTCTGCTATCAATAACAGTCACCAAATTGTACGATCCTACCCCTTAAAGGCGCTCAGCCATAACTCTCGTTCTGAAGTTGAAACGAGAGTTATGGCTGAGCGACCGTTTATTGCGTAAAATTTTGGTCGCTCGGAAAATGCCGCTGAGTGGAGATTTGCCTTCAGATGCAAAAGGGAATTTTGTGAACACATTCATCTAAAACTAAGAAACTGTTGAAAAAAACAGGCATCAAGTAAACTTCTCAATATTCTTGATTGTAACCCTGCAGTTAAACAAGTCCTATAGGCTAAACTTGAAATTGGCAACATTATTTGGGCACGAAAAAGTATTCTGTTACATGTAAAATCATATCAGAAAATTTTGATAAAAATCTCTTTGTGCATAAACTTTTCAGAATTTTTGTCGAAAGCAGTTCTTTGCGTTAGCAATAAACTTGAAATGTTCGATTACTGATTTCGTTATCTCAAAAAGAACAAATGTTCTTGCCCTGATATCGATAAGCAGTAAGCTAAATACTAAAGCTGTCTGACACATTCACAGAATACATATCTAAGTGATCCAACAATAAATCAGTTTAAACTGACAATGACAAGGGACAACAACTTAAAGGGGCAGGGTCACGAAATGTAAACAAACTTCTTTGGAAACGACGATTTTGAAGCATTTTTGATAGGCGATATCACAGTGATTTTCCACAATTTTTCTCAAAATGAAAGTGTTTTTTTGCAGATGGACTCTTGTACTTCGTAGAGAAACAAACGAAACACTCATATATTGTACGATTGCAGAGATATTGGTGGAGTTTAGAAGCAATTTTGGTGTTGATTCACCTTATCCACCAAATCTGTGCAAAACACAATGGCCACGTGTGGGCAGCAATAAAAATTCTAGAGATAACAGGTTTGATTACGGTTACGTGGCCCTGCCCCTTTAATAAACTCTAATCAAGGAAGTACGATACATACTTTCTCAAGATAGTGAAATTTGATACCATGTAACCATTTTGGTCCGTAGAAACTTCATTAAAAAATCTGCCAGTTCTTTAGCTCTCAATAACGGTTCTTCGAAAGGCCCGGGTCAAAACGGTACCTCGATCAATAAGAGTGGACTTGTTCGTCAGTTCCGCACCAAAACGTGACAAAGCGACACGTTCTTTGATGTGTCAATCAAATTCAGATAAACGTAACACCAGGTCTTTGTGCACGGGAGCTAGAACCCCTTCTTCTTGGTTCTAATTGTAATGATAATCGATAAAGTTCTTCATCACATAGCACTGAGTCACTTGCAACCAAATATGTTATCGTCTGAAATAGAAAATTGTAACTTAAGAACCTTTGCTTCCCATGACCCTTTTCAATTTTACGGCAATTTTGTATAGATCGATTATAACATGGAAACATGCAGCAAAATACAACAGCTGTGCCACTGATTGCAGGAAAGGGCACGGACGCAGTGAGTTTCCACGATGGGCGAAACTTACAGTTGAAAAAAAAAGTAAAACGAAAACCTAAATCGTTGAGCGAAACGGTGGCTGTTTGGCAAAAGGCCAATCAGCTGCCCGCCTAACACGGATATTTTGAATTATGGAGAAGGCATTGGTCTTGCATATTCCTTCAGTTATCACAAAATTACGTCTGGCTGAATGGACATTGATGCGTTTGTAAATGAGAAAACTCGTCCCAGTAACAGCAGGATACTAGTTTTTCCATAAAAGAGAAGTACCTGTTAAAACAATTGAATTTTTGCAACAAAACGTGCTTTAAAAGTCTGTTTGAGACAGGCAGAATCAACTAATGTATGTGAAAATGATTACCAGTTGTTCGCTTTTTATCTTATACGGAGTCTGTTGGAAACTTCGTATTTCTTGTATCACGTTTGCAATCTGCAACGAAACGAAGGTTAAATTATGGCAAGACGAGCCTTTACTTGGGATCTTTACTTCAAAGCTCAATCTCTCATAATCATCAACAAATTTAACTTCGTGTTTCTCTCAATCGGTCATAAATCATATGATGCTATAATTCGTTCCTTACAGGGGCTGGGTCACGTAATGTAATTCAACTTCTTTCGAAACGACGATTTTGCAGTATCTTTGATAGTCCATATCAAAGAGGTTTTCCACTACTTTTGTCAAAATAAAGGTGCTATTTTGAAGATGGACTCTTGAATTTTGAAGTGAAACAAACAAAACACTCATATGTTGTACGATTGCAGAGATATTTGTGGATTTTTGGAAGTAACTTTCTTGTGGATTGACCCAATCCACTAAAATTTGTGCAGATCACAATGGCCACGTGTGGACAACAATATAGATTATAGAGATAACAGGTTTGCTTACGGTTACGTGATCCTGCCCCTTTAAAAAAGTCCTAAGTCATCGGATTTGAGACAGAAATTATGCACTCTCCTCTCCAAATTTTTTAAGTGAATGACTTGAAAAAATGGCGTCTGTCTATAAACAGGACAACGAAAAATCTAATTATTTAATTGTTTTTTTGGCATTGCTTTCTTTCGGCAAGCGTTGGATTACCAAATGCAATAGGCTGTATGAGATCTATGTGATCTCATATTTTAAAGATTCATTATCATCCAGGTTCCTTTGCGGGAAAGCTCAAATTTCAGACGAATGGGAAATCAAATTTAGCCTAAGCAGAAACAATGGTACCAGACGGCACACTACCGGTAGAGTCAGAAAAAGTTTACGCGCTTGATGGGCTGTGAAATAAAAAGAATTAGGCCGATATTCAAAACTGAAATGCTAATCTATCAGTCAAAGGCTAATTTCGAAAAGAAAATTTTGTTTGGTAGCATCACACATCGGTTAGACCCAGAAATTAAGAAAATGCTGGTAAATGGCAGGTTTGGGAACTGGATTCCATATTCCATTCTGGTCCATGATTCATTCCCTATTGAAATCAAACTTCTATTCCTGAAAATGACAATGAAAACTTCAATGTGACATAAATCAAGGACCAGAATGGAAATGGAATTCTCTATTCCAATACATACCCCTTACAGGCATTTTGCTAATTGTTGGGCCTTAAAAATGTGTGATTTTACCAAGAAATTTCTGATCCCCTTCTGATCCAAGTTTAGCCCGCAAAACGCGTAAACTTTTTTTTGATTCACCCCGTACAATAGTTGACCCGATAGAAAATTTTACTTTACTTGAACTGTTACGCCAAATCAGCTGCTGCACTGTGGATTTTCAGACACTCCAAAATTGTGGCATCTCCACAAAAAATCCCGGGTGAAAATGACTTTTTACTCAGCTTATTCACTTTAATGCTTTGGCACTGTTTATCTCTACGACTGCAGAGCAGAAACTGCGTAAAATGAAGTCATCGCGCAATCTGATACAAGGAAGTGTTTAGACATGGGTGATTAGGCACTGCAGTTGTGCTTCATTGCCGATTTGTTCTTTTGCCGAGTATGAAACCATTTGCTACTACGAAGGAGCTAGCGTAGGAGACTTCAAAAACTTCAAAACTCCTCCGCAGAAACATATAAATTTTCCTCCAGAGCAGCATATACGCTGAAAGACAACTGCGTTGTCTTACTTGCCATGGTTTGGATATTTAATCCGTTTGAAATGATAAATAAAGAGTAGGCCTAAGGAAGAAAATATCAATTGTTGCTTAATTTCGGGATATGTTGCAGGGAGCTAGGGGGCTCAAAGTTAATAATTTTTGTGCATGCGCACATTTTCTGATCCGTCCTCCAAGGCCGGTTTTAAAGAGCGCCCTTTAGTGTTTGAAGCTCATCTCGCTGTGACCAACCTCGTTCCCAAGGTGTTCTTACGTCATACGCTAATCACGAAGCCGAATGAACACCCTGGTACACTTCGATCAAATGCGCCCAGAATCTGGGTGCATTAGCAGCCATTATGGATTTCGCGGTTCCTAGGCAACACGAATCAACGGAAGATGACCGTTGCTTTAGCTCTAAATTCTGCAGAAGATAAATTGAGAAACTAAAAACAGACACTTGGAGGACCTTATTTCAACCATTTTGAAGGTATTTAAGCAACAACCTGGGGTTGGTAAGTATGTTTTATGCGAAAATATGCTCGGTTTGTATGGAGCGAAAATTTTACCTTGAATTTTGACATGCCGCGGCCGTTTGCCACACGAGAAACGAAGTTATGATGCAAAATGGCGAACAGCCAATCGGATTGCCGAACAGCCTCTTGTATCCCAGAGTAGAGGTAGAGCAACGAACTCATTCTGGGAACGAAATTAGGCTGAGACTTGAAGAAGAATTTTGGAGAATGAAAAGAAAACTTAACAACAAATATGGTCTTACCATTCTCATCTTTGAGAAATTAACAAGTCCACCATCATTGTAATTTGGTGTTCCTTCTTCAATGAAAGCTAAATCGGTTAGGTAATATCCAAGATAAGGAACACACGGCGGATCACAGCTGAAAAATGAAATACGTCAAAATTATTCTAAATGTAATAAGGAAAAACGTCACTTCTAAATACTAGAGAACAGGCTTTAAATAGGAACAGGCCTAAAAGAATGACTAAATTATCTGCCATGTAGTAATCGCTTTTACATGCTTTGGCTTTGATTTATGACCTGGAGTCCATTGTTTCCCTGTGCTTTTCGACTTGATGATGGTGATTCGGTGAAGATAGACTCATAATATTATTCTGAAGAACCTGACCCAGTGCTAAAGTATGAAGAAGTAACTGTTATAAGATTTGTGTAGGGCAGAAATGATAGGAAAAATTTAGCCTTGATTGTGAATATGTTTTGAGATGAATTTCGCAGGTATTTCCCTCCGGATTTCAGAACGGAAATGAATCAGGTAAATTTCATCATGGACTTTAACATGTCCACCATTGAATGATAAATTTGCCAATATTACCGTAAAAGCCCTCCTCTCTATTAAGCCTCTGAGCAAAAATTTGAAATAAGTCCCTCTCTATTAACCCTCCCAATTTGCATCAAATTCCAAAAGTAACAAAATATTCTCCATTTATTTAGCTGAACAAGTTTGCGTGTTGGGTTTGATATGATTTTAGGATAACAATGTGTTAAAGACACGAACAAACCTACCTTCTTAATGCTTCTCTCATGTTCCTAAATCGTCCTTCAGCAGAAACTATGCTTTGCAGTTTTTCCAACAGAATTCGTGTCTACGGGAAAATAAATAATTAAGCAATCAATACTTGTAAAATGCGGGATATTCTTGAACTTCAAGAGTAAGTACTCATTGTAAGTATTGGGTCTTGGAGATGCGAAATTTTAACAAACACAGTTTCACATCTAAATTGGCCATTGATTGATAAATTAACACTTTACTTTTGAATATCGGTTGCATACATCCCATAGCCCGCCAAACGCACAAACTTACCCTGTATGTCATATCAAATGGTATGAAATTCAACCAGCACATGTTTGGACTTTCCGCGAAGTTATTGAAACTTTATCCAGAAATTGTCAATGGCTTACCAACACGAATAGAATATAAATATTGAAATTTGCGTCAAAAGTTTGTCAAATGACTTTGCAAGAAGTTTGCAGCGACACTAAAACTTTAGAAACTATAATCTAATTCTTTTGTTACACAAAAGTTCGTTTTGTTTTTGTTTTGTTTTTCAATTTGTTTTGAGTGGGCTTGTCAGGGTTTCTAGCTACTGAAAGCTAATTTAGGCCCACTGTGCATGCCACATCCAGGAATGGGACCCCTAGTTTAGCGTCCCTTCCGAAGGACGACGAGGTGAGTTGTGAGGTGAGGTCAGGCCTCCGAGGTCACCCATCCGGTGTTTGGCCTCACTCGACCGAGCTTAACTTCAGTCACCTGATGAAGACTATATAAGCCACTCGGTCACTCACCCCGTAAACAAAGTGCCAAAATGGAGTGTAAAGATATGATGACGAAAATCTTAAAATACCTGTTTAGAAACCTTTTCCCAAGTTTTCTTTAGTCGATAAACTGCTGATCCAGTGAAGGCAGTGATAATAGCAAGAAGGCCATTGAAATTATGCATACATCTACAAACATCGGCAACAACAGCCCATTTCTCTATAGCGGCTGATCGAAGAGAGGCTGATTGTTTTGACAATATGTCCGAGGCTATCAATCGACTTGTCTGCAAGAACAAATGCTATCGTCAAAATATGTAATAAATTTAGACCGCGTTCACACGATGCCGGCACAATTTTAAAAGGGTGAAAAATGTGACGGATAGGCCTCCCGTTCACACGAAAACGGCACATATTTGGCCGACAATTTTGAAAACGGTAGATTTTGAAAACGGAACTCTAAAGCCTGGTTTCCATATGATCGCAACAGTCGGCGACGCGTCGCCGAGGCAGGCTCGGGGACACATCGGCGACTATTTTGTTAAATGGAAACATTTTCTCAACGACGTCGCCGACGTCGCCGATCAGACGGGGACGGTACGGGGACGCATCGAAAGAGTTGAGATGAGTTTAAAGCCTGGATTCCATATGATCGCAACCAGTGATCGTTTCCATATGTCGCCGACTGATCGGGGACACGTCACCGATGTGTCGCAGTAGGTCGCCGACTGTTACGATCATATGGAAACCAGGCTTAAGGCCCGGGTTAAACGTCGTACTTCTCATGTGCCGAACCTAATTGCTGAATTAAGTACATGAGAAGCACGACGTTTAACTTGATTTGGTTCGACAGATTCAATTTGGCACGGCAAGCTGCATTTGGCGCGACTTGTTTCGTCGAACTTCACGGCAGAAGCGCGACTTTAAATTAAACGTCGAGCTTTTCATGTGCCGAACCAAAAGCATAAATTATCTTCAATTTACTTTTGCTCCAAAGCGAGGCCTAATTTTTGTTGTTAGGGTACAACCGACTTTGATTAAGCACGGCACAACTGGGCTCGACGTTTAACTCAATGTCGTGCTTTTGCCGTGCCAACGTCGAACTTAATTATATTAGGTTCGGCACATGAGAAGTGCGACGTTTAACCCGGGCCTTTAACATTTTCATTTCTTTCAGGGTATCAGGTTAATTTGCTGTTTCTCTTGCAGAATTCAACGGTTTTCTCGCTAGTTTCAAGTTAATTTGTTTGTTATTCTGTTACAGCAGCTAACAGTTTGTTTCCACAGATTACTGTGTCCGATCTTGCGTTTATGGTTTACGATGTGTCCTTTATTTAAGACTATTTTTAAATTCCTCGCTAAATCGGGATAATCAAGCAATCTTTATATTTTTCATCTTCACTATATTTTTCTCATAAAAGACAAGTAAAACAACGGTAGATGCATAATAAAGGAGGTGATGTCCGAGGTAATCAACCAACTTGTCAATAAAAGAAAATTATGTTGTATCATCCAAGTAATAATTTTGGCACATTTGATCAAGGACTTTAGGCCTATTCCTTGCCACTATGAGATTAACTAATTTATAAAATTGCATGTAACGTGAGATCTTTATAACTTATTTTGTCCATTTAAATATTTGGATCTAAACATTTTAGTCAGACATTAAGAAGAATCGACATTATTAAAAGTAGCCCCACCTAAGTTCAAAATATAATCTATTGTAACTGATAAGTTTGGATTGTGCCGCTTCATCGACAAAATCGGCCAAGGTTTTGTTTACACTCATTTCAAATCATGTGATCAATCTCTTGATAAAACATATTTTGATTTCCCTAAATTATTTCGTGCCATGCACAGTTGCGCCATGAATGGAAAAGGTAGCATAATACTGAAACTTCCGAAGAGTAAGGTCACATGACTTGAAATGGGTAAAACAAACCTTAGCCGATTAGGTCTATCGTAGTAGGTGTGTGGTGTGTAGAACTATTTAGCCTATTTATAGTGGCTACTCGCAAAAGCAATGTCGATTCTCTCAAAACATCAGGCAGAAGGAATTCGATGAGTAATTGAAAATTGCAAGCTGTAAGCCTGTAACAAACGTTAAAGAGGCTTGCGTACAAACCCCAGTGTTTTTAATTTCCTCAAATGATAACTGACAGAAAGTTAGATATAAATTCGGGAATCTTACCATGTTAAAATTATTGATAACTCGAAGAATGTTTGGGGCAACAACCTCTTTGTCATCCTTCATCCATGCAGTGTCCAGGAATTCTCTGTAACAAAAATTTTCCATCATTTTCTCTTACTTCATTCAAATTATGCAAACTTTTAACACTTAATGCTGCTTTCTTAAAGGGAATAGACACAGCTATATCTCGTAGTCGCTATAAATAGGCTATAGAAAACGCCTACGCATCCATTGTTTCCTTGGCTTCACAATTAAGCTGCACGAGTCGAAGTTATCAAATTCAATAGATTATATTTTCAACCTGGCCCGGTCCAGCTTTTAACTATGTCGATTCCCTTTAAGGAATTTTTGAAAACTATCGATAAGCTGGTAAAACTTTGAAACGCAGCCAGTTTGATTCTGGTATCCTTCTAGCTCCACCAAGGAGCCATGGTGCCGAAAAGCAGTTCTGATGGACTGACGGGGCTATCGTGTCCAGATACTCGAAAATAGAAACAAAATGGAGCCCTGAAGTTAGGTGACTGATAATGTAATTTTTGATTTCTCTCCACAATGCATATATGACTAATCATTGTTCTAGTTTTAACAATCTTCCCTTTGTTAATTCAAAGAATGCACTTTACACGTTTGTTCAGGATCATCAAGCATTCTCAATGAAGCTATAAAAAGCAAGCTTTGATATTGACAATGCATACAACGTACCTGGCAGGTATGATAGACAGTAATGAATGATGAATAAATGTCAGTTGTTCTGCAAGATGTAGAGTTGAAAACTTCTCTGTTATCGGGGAACTCAACTTCGTTTTTTCACTCACCTACAAAACGAAGAGAACATTCATAAGAACGGCAACAGACACAATATAAAATAACAACATCTGTGGACAATAAAGAATCTAGAAAGACTTGTTGACGTCTCACTTTTCACTTCTTCAGCTTGATTGACCCATGAAGAAGTACACGTAAATTTTCATAAGAAACTGCTTACAAGAAACTCAACTCTCAGATCGCCAAAAAATTAAGAAATTCCAGTATTGGGAAAATATAATTTAAGAAACTATTTGTTTTGATACAGGAAATCCTTGACATATTTTATTCTATTTTCAATTGTTTCCTGTATCATGTCACTCGAAAGGTACATGAGTAATGCCTGGACATTGGAAAGGCTTCAATAAACATTGTTTTGAAATGTTCAGGATAGAACAGATAGTGAACACGAAGATTGTTATAGAACCTTTAAATCTGACAATTTTAAGTTGTGATAGAAATAGACAGACACTGAATATGGTTCCACTTACCGGTGGTTTTAATATGATTGCTTGAATACGACGCCTTTCATCGCTTTCATCAGATTGCAGCGTCCTGAGTTAAAAGAAAATTTATTTACATCATACGCATAGGAGCCGAAAGAGGGTAGAGAGAGCAATTCAAAATATTTGAATGTGTTCTACCTCAAAGTGCCCTCTTCTCCGCTCTCCAAGTTTGAAAGTGCCTTCAAGTTGAAAAAAAGCACCTTTCTATGAGCTGTGTCCCTGCAAGATATATTTATGCCCCTGATGTACTTTCACCATATTGATTGATTCATCTTATCAAGCAATGAGTCATGCATCAAAGAACAAAGGAAACTTCATAAAAAAATTGGAAATATGCAATGCTTTTTCACGTGAATAAGAAGCTGCTACAGTTCACAGCAAGGCACACAAATGACAATACAACTGTTCCTTGGTTCCAAATAGGCGAAGAGAACAAAAAAGAAAAGAAAAAGACATCTATGAAAAAAACGAAACAGAGAAAGAATCCAACAAAGGGGGAGAAATAAGAGTTGTGATACCTGAGTAAAGCACGTGCAGCTTTGCATTCAGCTTGGCTTGACTGATCATCTTCTAAAACTTCTTTTAAAAAATCATTTACTTTCTTTCGTAGCTCGTCACTTGTTTTGAAATCCTGAAAACAAAGTTAGTAAATCAAGCATTGAAAAATGTAATGTAGAAAAATTTCAAGGAAGTTATAACTTACAAGCCACATATTTGAATCATATAAGCTTACACTTTCACGAATATATCATTCTAGTTATTCTGTAACAGTCTGGATCGAGCGACATTGTAGACACTGTTATATGAAATATTTGATTAAGTGGCATTGACGCTTCTATTGCTGTTGTGTAAGTTGGAAAATTCTACATAATTTGTCAAAATATTGTTCAGTCTGGATTCTTTTGTAGAATGGAAGAAAAGGCCTATTGGTTGAGTAGTTTTTCCGAAACGAATTTTCAAACAGTGGATACGTATAGTATGTTTGAAATTCAAGACCTTGCATGAAGTTGATTGGTTAGCATGTGACAGCCATCAAAAATGAGTAGCTCAAACCTATTTCTATGGTAGCCTGGTGGCCGACTGTCTTTAAAGGGTTAACAGAAACTGACAAAAACACAGCTAACTATTGTTCTACTTACCTCAATTTGCTTACAAATCCAATGTTTCAAAATCTTCAGTACCCTCATCGTCACAATATGCCCATCCATGGATTCAGAAAACTGGAAACTGAATCCAAATCGAAAACGACTAGCTGAAGTTGGTGACGCTGCAGGGGAGACAGATGCCCCAGCAGTAGCTGCAGCAAATGCTATAGCTGCGGAGGAGATACTAGATCGTCGCCTTGACGACCGATGCGATGTGACAACAACGCCAGGTGCAGGGGAAGGAGGCGATGAATTAGGGCTACGGTTGAATGTGGGTGACCGGAGAGCCTCTAACGGACTGGTCCTTCCAAAATCACTACTCTTTCGGTCACTCCTGTCCCCACAACGCGGATTCTTGTCTTTACCAGGTATGAACCGGACTATCGGGCTTTTTGGTGTTTGAGGTGATCTTTGTCCGGGTGAACGAGGTGGCGTAAGTGGTGATGTCCTTGGCGAATTTCGAGGAGATACCATCGGTGGACTGGGAGATAAAACCGCATCGAAAACAGTTTCATATCGACCCCCTGGTTTTCTCTTTACGGTAATACTTTGCTCGAATGAATGACGCTCTCTCGTTGGGGTTCCTGTACCCTCATGCTTGTAACTACAAGTACTTGAGTCACGTGAACTGGCACTCTCGTTTGAAAATTCCCGCCAAAAACCTTTGAAGCCTTCTGATGACGGTGAATTTGACAGCGGACTTGTAGCCGGGGTTACAGTCACTCCTACCGTACTAATAACGGTATCGGAATGTCTATGTTGTCTGTCTATTGACGGATTATCAACAACCGTTAAAGTAGAATCCGACCGCTGATCACCGGTATTTGCAGAACTGACAACAACTTCAGCGGTTGATTCGCGTCTCTTGGAATCTCGTTTCTTCATTTTCGGTGGTGAATCAAGTTTCAGAACCGGAACCCTTTCAATTTCAATATCCCGGACTCGAGTAAAAGCTGATCCGGTGTTGGTGGTTTGCATGCTTGGAGTGAATTCTCCGGAACTATACAGGCTTCCGGCATCTTTAGGTGATTTTGGGTCAGAATCAATGCTTTTCGGTGTCTCCGGATATGATTCATACCCAGCGGACACAAAATCAGTAACTTTGGCAGGGATGCGTCCACACAATGAAGGGCCTGACTTACTTCGCGTCCGACCGGTTGAGTCATGTGTTGAGTCACGAGTAGGGCGAGTGGTCTGTGGTGATGAGGGCGCCTTGGCTGGGAAAGTGAAAGCAGCTTCTTCATAAAGTGCAGAAGGAGAAGAATGACGGCGATTGGCCAAAATCATTGGAGGGTATAGACATGTGGGTGATTTCAAATCACGTGTGAAAGGAATGGCACTATGACGATGTATTCGCAACCGTCGATTTCTGGCTTCGTTGTGCAAAGAACTGGTCACCGCACTTGGGCAACTATTTCTGTGGCTGGCAGCTAAAACGAAAATACAGTTTTACACCCTAAAAACCACTTGTTTATCGTAGAATTAACAATATTTACCGCACAATTAGTTTGTTACAAACCTTTACATCAGTCATAAAACGTCGGTAACAACCTTTCTTAAGAAGGAGCTTTAAAGCCTGAAGATCCCGAATCAAGTTTGACTGTTGGATTTTAGAGGATTTCAAAAGTTGAAGGAAAGTAATTCTAACCTAAATTGCTATTCACATCAACTTTGTCAAATATTCGACGACCAAGCTATCATTTTTATTAAGGCTATGTTCGACTTAGGACGATGAGTCCAAGGTATCCCTGCGGTAAACTTTGTTCAAAAGGGACACGTAATAAAACAGTGAAAAAGCTGACCCTATTTCTGCAATCATCAAATAGAATTATTATGGACTAACGGCTTCGAATTACGGAGACGGATCGAAGGAAAGAAACTTTTTCTGTCTGCCTTTCAACTACTTCGAAACCTCCTTCGCAGCAAGAAAAAATTTTCCTACGCAGAAAGATAACAATCTTCCTCCTCAGGAGTACAGGTGCTGAAACATAACTGAAGTGTCTAAGAACCTATGGTGCAGGCATACCTTTTGGTGATAATTCTCCAGTCGGTGTCGTCACTTCAGAAAGATCTTGGTGTGGTTTTGGATACTCAAATTGTGACCTTGTGTAATACCATTGCAAGAGTGTGTCGAATAAGGCAATGGCATCAGAGAATACCCTGTAAGTTGTAAGGTATGTGTTTAAGAATTCCACACTCAAGAAACGAACATCCATTAGTCTTTCCAGCAATCGCTCTACACTGCCATATTGAATCTAAAAATAAAAAGCGTATCCCAGTGACAACAATTTTCGGGATAGCATGCTTCAGAGTCCAGAAAATGTCATGGCTCCAAGGCTGTTAACTGGAGGACAGTTTTGCTAGTCAATGTCATATTGAGCAAGATCTCATAATTTCATCAGAGATCTAGGGAAATGTTAGAATATCTCGGGAACATCAACTGGTATATAAACGTTCTGTTAGGGTCATGAAGTACCTACGTAATGATGACTGGATAAAAAGAGGAAGGTTTGAGCAACGATATAGACAACAGGAGAAAGAGTTGACTGTCTCTGGAATCTAATGGTATGGCGCAATGGCAGCAAGCTGGCCTACGATACTGAAGGCTAGTGGTTCGAGAATTCCCGTCCTGTCAACTGCCTCTGCTACGAAGAGCGAGAAAACTTGCAAACTCTCTCTAACTGCATGCTATAAGAATTACGAGGTGTGGTCACATCGACAGGAAGAACCAGGCCCCTGCGATAAACTTAGCTTCTCAATGCCCCAGAAAGCTACCTTACGATTCTTGGTAGATATAAACAAACAAACAAACAAACAAACAAACAAACACAAACGGATTGACGGAGGGACGGATGGACGGACAGAGAAATTAAAGTTCTTTCGCTAACACAGATCCTTTATCGGGTGACAAAATTTTTTGAAACAAACAAATTAGATATTGGCAGAGCTCTCACTGTGTTTCGCTGTTATCAACATACATATAGAGTCCTTAATGGAGATATCTATCAAGTTGGGCTTCATACATACCCGTGGGAGTCGAGACGAATCCAGGGCTTTGCTGTACCTTATATCAATATCATTTGTAAATAATCTTGTATCAGCCCTGAAAAAAAACATAAATTACTTGAACCAGCAACAAGCGAAATCTGTTTCAGTCAAATAATTTAAAAGTCCGTCCTAAATTAGCTGTCACGTGAGGTTTGGGATAACGCAACATTACTTTCATAAATACTTCAGTTGTTGTAATTTCCGGGCATTTTCAAGTGACGTATAAATAATTTTTTATTTTTCTTCATATTTGAATCTTTTAAGGAGGGTAGCCCCTCGGCAGAAGCTGTTTTTCAAGGGGGCCCTCCGATAAAAACTTAATTACGGCGTACTGTTAAAAATAAAATGTTGCTATTTTGTCAAAATCACCCAAGTAGGGAAACTAGCCCTAAGCCCTCCATGTATAGAAAACCGTAAATTCTCATCAGTGCAACATCCTCCTTGGTAAAACCTTTCTAACGAGCCCTCGACCGTATTTTCATCAATTTTCTTTCTAGTTCTTTGAGTTTATTCTCGAAATCGGAGATCTGAGCACACTGTGCACCGGTATAATCTATATTTAAAATTCTTACGTATGTACTCTTTATCAACGGTTGTTGCGGCTTTGAACATACCTTTCCTAAACACTTCATGTGTTCTAATTTTACTTTTATTTACCACAGGATTATATTTGGCATTGAAAAATCTTACCTTATGCTCAAAAGACTCTGCCTGGAAGCAATGGACACAGTGTGCTCCACTTCAGGTGCTTTGAGATTTTCTATGCACTAAAAAGATTCATAATTGATCTGTTTTAAAAAGTGGTTAGAAATATAAACAAGAAAGCAACAAATACCGGGTGAGTCAAAAAAAGCTTAGGCGTTTGGAGGGCTGTGGAATAAAAAGTATGTGACCGATATTCAAAACTGAAATGTTCATCTATCAGTCAAAGGCTAACTTAGATGAGAAAATTTTGTTTGGTAGTATCCCTCATCTTACAGACCCAGAGATTAGGAAAATGCTGGTAAAGGGCATGTTTGGGAACAAAAATTCCACATTCCATTCTGGTCCATTATTTACCTTCTATTGAAATTGGAATTCAGCATCTCAAACTACCAATGTAAACTCATAAACTTCAATGCCACACAAATCATGGATCAGAATAGAATGTGGAATTCTCGATTCCCATACAAACCCCTTGCAAACATTTTGATTGTTGTTGGGTCTAAACACTTGTTCTCGTCGTCGTCAGGTGCCTTTTCCTCTCAGCAGGTTCGCTGTCATGGATGTTCAGTCCCCATACGCTGAGCCTCCCTTGTGGCTTCGGCATAGTTCATGCCATTCCGTTCCTTGATGTTATCGAGTCACTTAATCTTGGCCTGTCTCTTCCAGGGATGGCACGAGCGGGGGAGCTTAGCTGGGGAAGGAGCCCCCCATCGGCACTTAAATTTTTGAAAATTGCTATGCAGTGTCGGCACTTCCGTAACTTGCTTATGTTTTTAGAGAGTGTAGTCGCATTCTAAGCCAATCTGAACGATGCGGTCCGTAAAAATTTTGCTTGCTTCGCTCGCTGTCCGCACTCTGACAGTTTTTTGTCTCTCTAATATTTCGTCCCTGGCGCCATCTAAGATCTCGTCCTCTTTTCTTGTTGAGTTTCCCTTCTAGGAGAAGCCTTCGAAGTCCGTCTCCTCTTATCAGGTGTCCAAAATAAATGCATTTCCTCTGCTTTCTTGTATTTATCAATGATCTTCTCGTATTCATCTTGTGTAATACATATTCCTTACAAACATTTTCTACTTTTGATTGAATATTAAAAATAACAACAGCAAGAACAAGCTCCACGGTAAAAAATAAATCTTCCTCTTCCTAAATTCCTAAATCAAGTCTAGAAACCAATATCGTGCAGTTCCGTTTAAAATTCACTATCTACACGCTTTTGAAGATAAAGTTAGCGTGCAAGGAGAAACCAGAGAGCTCTATGTGACTTGTTTGCGAAATACCTTTCAAACAGAGGTCGAACAATTCTTTGGAAAACCCTGTATAGCACACTATGGCTAAATTTCAGTATCAACAAGAATCACATCCTACCTGGCTGATGTCACTTGCCCACGAGGCTTTATCCTCCGCAGAAGCAGCCAAGAATAGTATTTTAAATGACTGTGATTCGTCTGGATGATTAAATACAAGTTTAAAAACTAGGTTTCCACTTTCCGATGCATTCGGCAGGCTGACAAAATCAATATCTGAAACACAAATGGGAAAAATATTTTGAATCTAACGTATGCAAAAGGAAAGTGAACATAAGGTGAACAACAAAACAGGAAAACAAACGAGACTTACACATTTTTGGGCCTTTTTGTCTCCTAATGTATCTTGAGGAAAGTTTGTGATTGTCGGAAAGTCTTGACGCAATTATAACCCAAATTTTGTTCAAAGCAAAAAGGAAAGGGTCAATCGCACCTTAAATATCATCAGGCATATGAATCCTCAAGTGAATCACACTAGACTCACAGCATAAACCCGGTTATTGCAACAACAACAACAACAACAACAACAACAACGATGACAACAACAGCAACAACAACATTTTTTATTTCTGCTCAAACTGGGACTTACGGACTTTCATGTAAAAATTTGAGACGGCAACGAACACGCTTTAGGTGTGCTCTCTGAAACGAGGCTTAGGTGTAGTCTTAGAAGCGAGGCAAGCCACCCTCGACAGTTGGAAATTCTCATTGCTGCGTTGAAGTTGATGGAAGCTAAGTGGCCTTAAAAATGAGGATCTCCTGGTTCACAGTGAAAGGGTTGTTGATTCTTGGATTGAGGAAACATTCATCTGGATACTTGCAACTTTTGTTCATTGCTAATATCGCTGTAAACTTGAACCTTAGGTCTTTTAGCATTGGAGGTTCAAGCCGGCAACTAAGGCCCATCTGCCATGATATAAGAAATGAAAAGCGAGTAGTTACTTACCCTCATCCACTACGTCTTCAACTAAAGTTGTATTTTCTAGCTCGATCTTTCCATTCTAGAAAGAAATTTTAAAAAGATAGCAACTTTTCAAATACTCTGCCTCGATGAAGATTCAAAATAACAGCGTGGAAAGAATCATATCGCATGGTGACTCACTATATCAAGCATAGTTTTGACCCTTCCGTAAGTTATACATTTGGCAATAACTTTGCAAAAATCAATTCAACTTAATAAAACGTTATGTTAAGGGGCTTGTGCAGTAAGTAATCTTCTAGCTACTCTGAAAAATAACATGGATTGAATGATATTTCACACAATTTTGATACATTTTCTAGAATCTTCGAATATGAACAAAACAGTGATAGAATCTATACTGCCACCCAATAAACCTTTTAGCTATTCTGGAAAAGAATCTCAATCGAACGATACTTTGCTACATTTTGTAGAATTTTCGAATGTGCACAATAGTGATAGAAGCTCTAACGCCACTCGATCGAATCTAGCGTATAAAAATGTATAAAAATGACGCTCGATCCAGGCTCTTTTCCTGAATAGCTAAAAGGTCTATGGAGCCTTTTGTGCGAAAAGTATAAATATATTGCTCGATCCAGACTCGTTTTTTACATTAGCTAAGATATCAATTGTGCATCAGGCTAGAATAATGAAAAACCGTACCGGTGCAATTTGCAGTTTTCCATTTGAAGTTCTATTCGTGAGTAAAAGACATCTTGAGAAGAGAAAACATTGTCTGACGCTGTCCTTTCGATCATGTGATTTTAATGATAATGTTGAAAATGATTTCCGTCTGTTCATGGTACATTCAATACCGCCAACTTGCAACAACGGGCCTAAAATCGAAACAAATACAATTTCATCATGAACATGATATACTGGCAACTTCGCAACAGGGGTTCGACGGACATTTGATTATTTGAAATAGAATAATGAATATATATAAATCAAAAGTCGAAAACATGCTAACTATCCAAATAGCAAGGACATTATTGAGCCACAAAGCAACATTCTTTATTCTATTCCCTGGTCAATTGGCACCGATACAGTAAGTCCCCGCATATAAGAACCTACTTTTTAAGGGTGAAGCTGAAATAGGTTTCTATTTCAAAGGTACTTAAAATAATCTCAAGGTACAGAGGTTTTTATTGGAAGGGTGCCTTGTGTAGGCCCCTTTAAAGCATTACAAAAAATGTTCAGCCCCATAATTTTCTTTGGAAGGGTTTTTATGCACATAATAACTAATTGGGGAGGAGAATCAAACTTTAACAGCCACCTAGGCCCAAAATGAACTTCATAACAGCAATCAAAAATCAACGTTTTTTTTATATCAATATAAAATATTACAATATATGCTACATTCTACTACACTTTAACTACTATGCAACACTACAAGGACGATGCCAAGAGGAGCAAAAGACAATGTCTACCCCATGGCCAACACATAAAAATACACAACTAAATCAACAACTAAATAAACACCTGCAAAATGGTACACATACGATACGATACTGATGGATACTGGAATCTGTTTCGCATTTGCATGCAAGGTCATCTACGGAGGCGCCGGATGCCGAACAATACTGTTCAAGACATTGCGCCTTTAAGTTGTCAGGGTTTATGGATAACAATATCGTAGATGTTAAAACTTTGAACTTATGTGTAGATGAATTGAAATCAACGTCGCTGCCCCCGCAATGACAACTTATCTTTCATCAAACTGAAACAGGTAGTTGTAAGGTGCATAATTTAAGAAAAACAGCATCTAGGTTCTTATTTTGGTAGGTTCTTATATGCGGGGATTGACTGTAGACCACGGAACCTCGTAGAAGTACTTATGCGCCGATTGACCATGGAATAGACTTTGAGCAAGTCTACATTCATCATTTCATCACAGTGTTGATGTGTTGTTTAGAATCGAGGTTGCAGGATTAGCGTTACATAGCCAACTGTAAATCCATAATGGCTGCTAAATTATTCACTTTTTGGACATATTCTCGTGATATGTGCTACGGTACTCATTCAGCTTCGTGAACAGCGTATGAATTAAGAATGCGCTGGGAATTAGGTTGCTTAAACAGATTTTCAGAAGATGTAAAGAGTACATGCCGCAACCTCTACAAACTTTGAAGTACATGTGTCAAACAAATGATATGAAAAGATCCACCTAAACATAGGAAAGTATACTAAACTCATTTGAAAGACCTCAAAGATTGAAGATATATCGTATTGCATTGTATTGTATTGTATTGTGTTGTGTTGTGTTGTGTTGTATTTCATTGTATTGTAATGTATTGCATTGTAGCGCAGTGAAGTGTATTATCATTTTCAACTTTTCTTTTGAATAGGAATAAGGTTGAAGTTAAGAATCATAATACCTTGACGAATGAAGATTTGCTCCACATCAAGCAATTCTTCACAACCTTCAGCAAACTGACGTTCAATCGACAGATTTCGTCGAATGTTTTCTGTTTCACTGACTTCATCTTGCATCACCTGAGAAAACGATTTTAATTCATGAATCGCTAAAAATGTTCACATTCTTCACTAAAATGCTTCTTGTTCCTTTAATACTGATTATCTACAGTATGATTCTGATGGAAAACAACTCCTTTGCTCTTACAGAGCTTTTCAGTAAATATCTACTCCTCTCCCTGTTCAGCGAATATTCAGCATCCTTCTTCTAAAATCTCAATTGCTTCTTTGCTTGGTACAACTTCTTCACACTTTCATATGCTGTTGTATGACCATGCTCGACGCCTTTTGCTTTTGCGGTGTTTGTCAGCAAAGATTCACTCTTTTCCTTGTTCAGCGCATATCTAACATCCCATTGCTTCCTTGTTTGGTGCAATTTATTGCTTCTTCGCTTGGTACAACTTCTTCACACTTTCATATGCTGTTGTATGACCATGCTCGACGCCTTTTGCTTCTGAAGTGCTTGTCAGCAAAGATTCACTCTTTTCCTTGTTCATCGCATATCTAACATTCCATTTCTTCTTTGCTTGGTGCAATTTATTGCTTCTTCGCTTGGTACAACTTCTTCACACTTTCACATGCTGTTGTATGACCATGCTCGACGCCTTTTGCTTTTGCGGTGTTTGTCAGCAACGATTCACTCTTTTCCTTGTTCAGCGCATATCTAACATCCCATTGCTTCTTTGCTTGGTGCAATTTATTGCTTCTTCGCTTGGTACAATTTCTTCACACTTTGATATGCTGTTGTAAAAGCATCCTCGACGCCTTTTGCTTTTGAAGTGCTTGTCTGTAAAGATCCACTTTCCTCCTCGCTCATCACAAATAGAAAACAAAATACACGATGACTTTAAACTTTAATGATCTGCAAATTCAAACTTTTGTGTGACTCAATATTCATTGTTTCTTGATTCCATCAAACAGATTTAAATCCAAATGACCAATCAAAATAACATCAATAGAAAAGAGAATTCAAAAAAGAATTTGGGGCTTTAGCTCACACGGTGAGAGGTGAAAAGGCAAACAAAGGAGAACATGTCCTGTGAAAGATCACGTTTTTTTATGAAAATTATTCCTTCGTAGAAACGAGCAGAAAACGACCTATATCCTTCAAAATTAATAATATTCGTTATATTTGTGACGTTTAACATATTCGTCGAATCTTTCACCAGCTTCAAAATCAATCTTGTGACAATTTCATTGCCCTGTTCTATCAAATGAATTGTTCGAATAGAAATAAAATTAGTTGAAATAACATTATTTTCAGAATTACGGTGGAACCTCCATTAACAGACACCTTTTTACAACGGACATCTCCGAACAGCGGACAAATATTTTCGTCCCAAATACAGCTTGACAAAAGATGACACCTCCAAAAGCGGACACCTCTCTACAACGGACAATGAAATCAGTCCTACAGGTGTCCGTAATATGGAGGTTTCACTGTATAGAAGTTTTAAACTCCTGCTACTTTTGAAGTCGTGACGTCATTAAATTGCTAAATCGCAAACCATAAAAGCTACAGACGTTCGGTTGCTACCATCTTGTAAACCTTTAAAGTGAGTATCCCTTGTATTGGTAATTTTGATTTTTCTCAATCAGTTCAGAATTAATGGAGATGGTAATGTTTGCCATCGCCTCAAACATATAAAATGAAACATAATTAAACTATTACTGTTGATAATTCTTCAAGAACACTTTGCGCATGTTCCAACGATTTTCTTTCAACATGATCAGATGGAGTCAATGAGACAAGTTGATGCAATGCAATGATGTAGTTAGGAATCTGCGATAGAGGAGAGGAAATACAATCAACACTTTGGCAATGACAACCAGTGCAGTCTATTCACAGACAACGTAAGCGATGTATATGGACAAAAAAATCTTGAGAGTGACGTTCGCCAATAGTTTCAGCATATAAATATAATTTCTGAATCAGTTAAATTAAAATAACAGGCTTTGAATACCCTAAAATGCATATGAGCGCATGGTAAAAGTTTCCAGCTACCTCAACTGTAGTGCAGTTGCCCAGGGCTGCCGAGAAGGGGGGCAGAGACGGCAATTTGCCCAAGCGCCTCGGGGGCCTTAGAAAATAAGACCTCAAACATTTTCACTGCAGGAAATTTTATGAACTGCATGATACGCTTACCTTAAGGGCGTGATAGAAGAAATTTTCTGGAGGAGTACTCTCAGACTTTGCTTTGCTTGTAGGGAGCCTCATTTCCTAGTTGTGTCCCTAGGCCTCCAAAACCTATTGACAGCCCTGCAGTTTTCTATCGTATTAGAAGTAAATTGGTTGTAATGAAATTACATTGGTTTTTGAAAAACGGAAGCGATGACACATGAAAAGTAGGCCTAATAAGAGACGCAGAAGAAATGATACCACAAAGTTGGGGTTTTAGCCATGATTTCTACGACGATATTGATAGATGACGATAAATCGAAATACAAGACACAGTTCAAAGTATTCTTTGATTTTACTTTCCATCTTTTTTGCTTAGGAAAACAGGCTTTCAAATTGTCATCAAATTTTAAATTTTCATATGTATTTGCTTCTCAGAACAGAGGACGTTCTTATGAGAACAACTGAAATGGCCTTAGAACCTTAAAAAAAGCAAAGTTAATATTCTCAGAATTATGCCTTTTTTCAACACAAAAATTTTACTTTAGACAACTTACCCGATACATCGGTATAGTGAGGAAACTTTCAAGAGTGCGTCCAGTACAAGAAGGTCTTTCTTCATGCATTTTCAGCACCCTTCTAAAAGCATCTCTTTGCTTGCAATCAGCTAGAGTCTAAACAGAAAACACGCCTTATTAATTAATTTGATGATACAAAAACCGCAGTATATGCTCAAAACCAAGCACAGTGAAAAGAGATACAGTGTCATCTGGCTTTCGCTTTGGACGACACTCACAAAATTATATAAAACGCAAAGAGCAACAAAAGCGAAATTACGCAGCGTACCTACTGGTCAAAAATAAAGAAAATACAAAACAGCTCAGCAGGAAAAACAAAAAGTTGGGCTGGCAATTTGTCACATTTCATATTGCTATTCACATCACACCCAGTTTACACGATGCCGGTAGAATTTGAAAACGGCATGAAAAAGTGTCGTTTTGGCCTTCCCTCTACACGATGCCGGTAGAATTTTATGACGGCATCCTGTGAACGTAGTCTACACATGCACCTAGCAAAAGGAAAGAGGATCTGATAGTAAAACGAGAGATTTAATTCAAGTTTTTCTTTCAAGGAAAAATCAAACATAAATATAGACCGAATATTTCGAACAGAACTTAACAACAAACCTGTAAGCTGTAATGATGATTTCGAACATATTCTTGATAAATGCTTAACATAGGTAAAAGCATGTCGAATAAATCACCTATAAAAATAAAACAAAAACATTGAGGTTCAGGATAAAAGATTCAAGATATAAACATTTGAATGCAGATAGGTATGAAGACAGTTTGGGCAACGCTCTGAGAAATCAGACATAGAATAAATCACTAATGATATGATATATTTTAGACATAAAGCATTAGGCCAATCTTAGACTCAGTTTAGTTAGAGAGTTTAAACATATCAAATAGATTCCGTTTTTGATGGTCTTACACAGGGATGGAAAAAGTATTTTAGTTTCTGGGACCAAAACGAGTCTTGGAAAAAATTTCTGCGTGAATTGCTTCAAAAAGTGCCCATTTTTGAAAGGTCACGATATGAAAAGAATACAACGGAATCGAGGACTGATTATCAGTCTTAATCACAATCGTATATATACTTTTCGGGCAGATTTTTCTCGGCAGTGCTTTGAAAAGTTTAACAAAGAATTTCTTCTTGGTTCAAGAAGGCAGTGGTTGTCGAGAAATGTTTTGTGATTAGACCAAACGAACGAAGATACTTGCTTGGCATGCAAATCTCTCACGTTTGAAAACCTTTTGGTCGCTCGTTTCACTAATGTTTTAAATCTTAATGTTCACAATAACATGGCTTATCAGAATTCGGTTTAGACATGAAGACAAGTTCTACTTGCTATGAATTCATGTACAAAAGCATTTACCTAGCACAAGCGTTGGCCAACTTTCCATTCTTGTTTGTAAACCATTTAAGAATATTTGATGAAGGAACATCAATGTCTCGCTAAAAATAATTAAAAACACGTAAATAACTTTCCAGTATTCTACTGACTTTTCAGGAGTTTGGATACTGACAAATTCAAACTGCAACTTGCAAAAAATAGAGTCTAAATTTCCGAAAATGCATTAGGGTATTAAGTCCTCTCAAAGAAATTTATATGCAGCTATTCCACCAATAAGGAAGAAATTGTTTAAATTCACTTTCAAATGATGCCCTACTTCAGATTTTATTGTATGGTGATAAAGACTTTCCAGACGATCTTAATAAAAATATACTACTTTTAACTCTATGTTTTATCCACAGAACTGGCCCGGTTTGATTAGGAAATCGTTAATTCAGTTATAAGTCACACAACCATCATGATTTTATCTTATTTATTGTCTTTCCTTTTTCTATTAGTTTTGTGTAGCTTTATGCTTTTCGTTCTTCTGTTTTATGTTTTATGTTAATTACCATCTAGGTTTTTTTACTCCTACTGGTATTGTCTTAGTAATATGGAGTCTTGCAATGTATGGAGTCTTGCAATGTATGGAGTCTTGCAATGTATGGAGTCTTGCAATGTATGGAGTCTTGCAATGTATGGTATTGCAATGTATGGAGTCTTGCAATGTATGGAGTCTTGCAATGTATGGAGTCTTGCAATGTATGGAGTCTTGCAATGTATGGAGTCTTGCAATGTATGGAGTCTTGCAATGTATGGAGTCTTGCAATGTATGGAGTCTTGCAATGTATGGAGTCTTGCAATGTATGGAGTCTTGCAATGTATGGAGTCTTGCAATGTATGGTATTGCAATGTATGGAGTCTTGCAATGTATGGAGTCTTGCAATGTATGGAGTCTTGCAATGTATGGAGTCTTGCAATGTATGGAGTCTTGCAATGTATGGAGTCTTGCAATGTATGGAGTCTTGCAATGTATGGAGTCTTGCAATGTATGGAGTCTTGCAATGTATGGAGTCTTGCAATGTATGGAGTCTTGCAATGTATGGAGTCTTGCAATGTATGGAGTCTTGCAATGTATGGAGTCTTGCAATGTATGGTATTGCAATGTATGGTATTGCAATCATGTAAGCACAGTAATATGTTTGTAACTTTTTAATGGAATGTAAGAAAAAGAAATTGTCTTGACTAAATTAACATAATGGAGTAAGGCATATACAGTGTCTTTTGTTTTTCACTACGGAAAGTTCAGCTCCTAAAAATGTTCCTCTTATAAGAACATAGAAATAAATCAGCCTGCTTTTGGTTCTTTGGGTGCTTTTTCACAAAATCAGTCTGAAGGTTCTTACTTTTTCATGCAATTGTTTGCAGGGTTTTAGTGTATTCGTGAGGTAAATCCGATTAGGATAACATGCTCACCTATTCAAAAAGATTGAATTGACCTCTTCATGAGAAAGGGGCGGTTTCTTTGAGCTGGCTGCCATTTTCAACGGTCGGAAAAATGACGTCACAAGAGTTGAGAGTGTTTGCAAGTATTCTTCTTCAGATCTGACCAGCTCGAAAACAACTTGATTGCGTTTGCGCATGCTCTGAGCATGTGGCGATCGAATATAATCTTGAACGATGTTATGCCAACGTCTTCTGCATAATAAACCTCGAAAGATGCTTTGCACCTTGGAAAGGAAAGATTATAGTTAGAAACAGATCAATCAATGATGTTGTCTAAGGAAGTTTCTAACAATGATTTAGGAATCAGTCTTAAACCCTTATAGGAAAGAAAGTTCGTAACTAGACTTATGACGATGAGTCTCTTGTTTCCCTGTGCTCTTTGACTTGATGATAGCGCTTCGGTCAATAGAGACTCATAGTATTACTCTGAAAACCTGGCCCTATTTAGGCCCAAACTGAGCAATTTCTTCAGTACCAATCAGATTGCGAGATTTGTGAATTACTATTGTTAACGTGTAAATGTGATAGAATCTTCAATTCGATTGAAGAATTGAAAACACTCCCATGGGACTGAGCTTCGAAGCCGTGATTCCATCATAATTCCATTGAATAGGGCCAAGTTTTTTACTGTTTCATGATGAGTCCCTCTTGAGCGAGGTTTACCGCAGGGATACAAGGGACTCATCGTCATCAGTCTAGTTCGTAACCACAATAGAGAACAACGCTCAATAACCAAAGACGCGTTTTCTCCCACCCTTATTTCTTTCCTTTCAGGGTTTACGATAAATTCGATTTTCTCTTACAGGATTCAAAGTTTTCTCTCTAGTCTAGTCACAGGTTTATTCTGGTTGTTGTTCCATTGAAGGGGTCTTTTACAGTCTTTTTTTAATAGATCACAGTACTTTTGTTGCGTTTATTGGTTCAGTATGACGATTCCGTTATTCAAGACTACTTTCAAATTTGTAACGTGTATCATTTGTTTATAACAGTGATTTATCCAAAGCCAAACGTCTGAAAATCTTCATGGCTTGTCAGAACCTGCAAGCCACAAATCGTAAGTTTGTTTTCACACTTTAAAGTAACAAAGAATTACAGTAAATTTATACTTTATACTTTATACTTAATACTTAGTCACACTTTATATACAGTAGAAAGAATTGCCGTCCACAAAATACGTGGAATCTATCGCTTATCTTTATCTCTTTGTTGATATTATTGGTGAAATTTTACACAATACAATTAAAATTACTGAAATGCAATTGTTTGATAATTACTGCAACCCCTCGTCACAAAAGGCTTGATAGGCCTCAATTATGATTGAAACAGCAATCCCGGGGCTGATATAGCTTGCAGCCAATGCGATCAGTTAATCTGGCACATCATTGAAAATGATACCATCCGTTGCTTCATATCAACAAGTCAGTACAAAAAGATCAGCGATTCAAAACAAAGGAATGTCTAGTGATTCTGCAGCTGATTAGTTAAGTCGTAAATACAAATAAAGCAGGCTGCTGAAAATGCTTTAAACCTGGATAGCAAACTCAATCGTTGTGCATAAGTAAAGGGTTGCAAAGAAAAGATATTAGTGCATAAAGAAAGACTGGGAGAATATCTGAACAGAGAAGATTCTTGCTGTTAATTGAATTACAAAAGGGTGTTCAATGTAATGACTAGCCGTAGTTTAAAAACCTATTTCGCAATCTTCCAAGTTCTCAAAAGTGGAATGGCAAGAATGTTCACTTACCTTTTTAACTTTCTGTATTTCTTCGGTGTCTGTCTCGTCAGCATCTTTGTTGACAGCAATGTTACCCATAACCTCACGTTTGCGAAAGCCTGCAATCTGAAATGAAAGATGAAACATAAGAATTCAGTCTTCCCACACCAAGTTATGAGCTAAATCAAACAGCTGACTACTAATATAAAAAGAAACGGAAAAAAGCAGCTATAAAATGTAATAAATGTCAATGCAGTGAAAGGCAACAGTTGAATTTCTACATTAAAACTTTAAATTTATGTTCACAGGAGAGGTAAAAACTTGTGGTGAGCTGATTTACAAATAACCATTTGAGGTGAGGAGGAATATTGTATTGGATATTGAAAAAAGGATTGAATCTGCTGCAAGATGGTTTGTTTCTAAAGGATGGACATTTGTCCACTTCTTAAAGAGATCTAATAGGCTAGCATTTACTAGAACAGAAAATCTTTCAAAGAATCTTGTTCTACAAAGCATGTATGTAATTAAAAGTGTTCTCTAGAGGAACATTTACCGCACAAGTCTCTTAACACTGAGAACCTGCGAAAACTCTTGAAGTATTATGGAAGGAATTAGTATGGAAGTAAGTCGAAAAGTAGGCTAATAAGGTACCTCTTGTCTGAGATCTTTGAGTTGCTGTGCTTGATCCTGACATTGTTGTAATAATTGCCATGTTCCATTTCGTTCAGTTTCCAATATCTGGAGCACGTGGGAATATTTGTGTTCGAAATCTTCTTTCTTCGTCTGCACCAAAGCATAGCTATGAAGGAGATAGTAGCAATGATTATTATGAGATATGTTCTAAAATTTTTCAAAGATGCCTGCCAAAAAACAGATTCGTTGTTGCACGATATATATTGTGTTTATGAGCTAATTTGCCACGTTACACTGAGCTATAGGCTCGGTTTCTTCTGCATTGTGTTAGCGGTTAATCCTTGAATTTTGAGACAACTACCTTAGTATGGAGTATGGTACGGTACCTCTAACAACAATTTCACAGCTTAAAACTTTTGAATCTCATTCAGTAATGAATGAAGAGTTGTTCACATTCAAACTAAAAGATGTGTCGTTTGGGCAATGCTAGAAAAAGTTTGAAGGAGGAACACTGCAATGCGACGAAGAACAACAGCAAATATGAACCTTTTAAAAACTGTAGCGAAAATTTTAATACGATGCCAAAAAAACCCTTTTGTTGAAAAATTACTTTATTTTGACATTGCTTGAGAACAATAGAAGTGCTATTTTTGAAACAATCATTAATTTTGCCTTTTCTCTGCCATAAATCAGCAACCACGTGTCAGATTGACTCGAACAAGGTCTCAAACTCTAAGTTGAAGCTGGACCTATGCAACTGTGTAGAAACCGACATGATTGAAGCAACAGCTCCTCCACAGTAGCCACACAAATGGGGCACAATTTTTTGGGACATCGTGCACATACATAGAATATATAGGAAATACACCGGATGAGTTTTTAAAAGTTTATGCGTTTGATGGGCTGTGAATTAAAAAGTATGTGGCCGATATTCAAAAATGAAATGATAATCTATCAGTCAAAGGCTAACTTAGATGAGAAAATTTTGTTTGGTAAAATCACTCATCTTTAAGGCTCAGAATTTAGAAAAACACCGGTAAGGGGTTTGTACAGGAATCGAGAATTCCACGTTCCATTCTGATCTATGATTTATTTGACATTGAAATTCAGATTCAATGTCATTGTCTCTGTCAGAAATGAATTTTACTTTCAATAGCAATGAAAATCATTGAACAGAATGGAATGTGGAATCTTCGTTCCTATACAAGCCTCTTTTTAGCATTTTCCTAATTTCTTAATCAGTTCAGTTCAGTTCAGTTCATTTTAAAATTCCACTACATACAAATGCCATTAAAATAATTACAACATACTACAAAGCAACAAATTACAATAAAAAATACATACTAACAAAATAAAAAAAATTTATAAGGGAATATGCAGAGAATTTCTTAATCAATAAGATGAGTGATTTTTACCAAACAAAATTTTCTCATCTAAGTAGCCTTGGACTGTTTTGAATATCGGTCACATAATTTTTGTTCCACAGCCCATTAAACGCTTAAACTTTCTTTAACTCACACAGTATATTTCCTATATATTTATGTATATACAGGGTGTCCCAACAAAGTTGTTCCCCGTTTGTGAGGCTACTGTGGAAGAGCTGTTGATTCAAGCATATCAGTTTCTACACAGATGCATAGGTCAAGCTTTTTGACTCAACCGGTAGGTAGATGCCCATAAATTCATTCCAACCATTGGAAAGAACTTAAATAAGAAAATCATGCTCGAAAACGAATTACCTTGATTGCGTGATTTTCTGATACCACACTGTACAATCATTTTCGTTTTCTGCTCGCAGGATGATTCTTTGGCTGGAAACCAAACCAGGGACAATGACACAGAATGAAAACTGTAATGAAAGTTAGAATCATTCGTTAATCCAAGAGAATATCAATGTGAGAAAACTCATATAATTAATGCAATGTAAATAAAACCAGCTTTATCAACAGAGGGTCAAAACCTAGATAAAAAAAGTTTATCTGCTCAAATGCTGACCAAAACTGGTTTAGTTTAATCTAGTTTGTAATCTGGTTTAATAATAAATGGTTTAAACTGCTAAATATGAACAAATGCGGTATAAAATGAATTAGGGATAATAAACGAGGCCTCAATTTTTGGAATCTCGATAATTTGGTATTAACCAAAATCAACTATTGAGACTGACTCAAATAAAGATTTGCTATAGGTATGGCAAAATATCTGAAAAACATATTTGCCAATAGAGGTGCTGATTACTTGCGTATTTGTTATCTTAAAAATGAAAATAAATAAACTTTAAGTCAGCAGATAAGAACAATAAACCTTGCACAAGGGCGGGGAAAAGATAAGGCTAGTGGGCAGCAGCGATGGGTTGATAAAGATAGCAGAAATCAATAAGGACAAGATTGAGATAACGGTTATCAGTTCGTGTCACAATACAACAGACATTTTCCTCGAATGAAAAATTATATTACAGTTGATTGTAGCCAGTTAGCTGATGTTCCAGTTTTCGCTAGGGGTCTGGAACAAAGGCTAGTAGTCAGTTAGACTAACTGCATGGTCTCAGTTGTTACAGCAACAACCAAATTCTTGTACTCTTTTCTACTGGGTGTCCTAAAAAAAGTTAAACAGATTTGGTTGAGCCGATCGCTGATAATTTAGCTTTGATCATTGGCTAATCATTTATAAAACGTTCTCTGACAAACCACTTATAAATACAGATACCTTGTTTGTATTAGTGCTTTGCGAGTTGAAATACTAATGTTTAGAGTTAAAATTTGTTGTCGCTATGAAACCAAAGATTTGGTCTTTTAGCCTAAGCAGATTCTTGAAGACCAACGCCTTGATAAAACTGAAAAATTATATCGCATGATACTATATTTGCAAGAATCAACAATGATTCAGTTTTTTAATTTGCCTTTGATTTCAACTTTGAATTTCAATGTGCTTCAGGATGTCGAGGCAAATGTGAAGGTTAAGTTGCGGATTTTAGCGCCAAACGCTGGGATCGCAGAAGTAACTAAGCGCTAATCGAGTTCGCGACCCATTGTCATGACGCTCAAGTGGCGGGGTGGGTCCTACCGGGTATCGAACCCACTCCGCCTGACTGTTCTGGCTGCAAGTCAGAGGATTACACCACTGCCAATAGCAACAAAAAGGTATCTGTCTGTGGTCAACTTAACTAGGTCAACATTTTGCAAATAATTTCATCTGGCCTCAACCAAATCCCCTCACATTTTGGGACACCCGGTCCACACCTCCGATTGAGTTGAATTGTTTGCTCAAGCTGAATAGTCTAAGTGTGCATCAGTCGATCGATTATGTAATCAGACAAGTAGCCACTAGCCACTGATGGTTAAATATCTCAATATTCAAAACAGCAAGACTTTTAAATTCAGTGTGTGAAAAAGGGGATTGTACATCATGCAAAACACATGTCTAGATTTAAATAGAGAAAAATAACCACCTGGCAAGCTGATATAATAAATAAAGTGGTCGGAGTATCTTTATGATTCTCATCGCCAAGGAACGAAATTTCTTTTCAAATATTTTATTGTTTATGAAGTACTTCATTCAACAGACTAATTTATTCGTTCATTCGTTCATTCGTTCATTCATTCGTTCGTTCCTTCGGTTATTCATTCATTTGTCTGCTTACATTCCTGATGAATCTGAAAAACATCAGAATAGACAATGGTTTGAAAAACCGTATACAAAAAGCAATGCAGCTGATTTGTAAACTCTTAATCCATCATCTTACATAACAAAGTTGATAAAAACAAATTAAAAACATTCCTAATCACAGTGGCAGGGATAGCATTAAGGCCCCGTCCACACGTATCCGGATATTTTTGAAAACGCATCTTTTCTTATCCGTAGAGGAACGCTTTCGAAAATATCCCCGTCCACACGAAGACGCTGCGATATTTGAAATCCGAAAAAAGATAAACAAAATGCCCTCGCGTGATCTCCAAAGATCCGAGCGTATGAAGCTTCGTTTTCGGTGACAGAAAACGCCGTCTCCTTGTGGACGCTAACCCAAAACGGATAAAAAAGGATGGGTTTTCAAAAATATCCGGATACGTGTGGACGGGGCCTAAAAGATCGAGTTGACCTGATTTCCATAATGGTCCCCTAAGAGGTGGTTGTAAAAAAATGAAAAACAATAAAATTCAAGGGAGGACACGTGCGTGGTTTTAGGAGAACACATGTACGTTGTTTTTCTCTCTCTGTATATTTTTGAAAAAATTCGCAGGTTCAACTTAATATTCAAAATTTTGCGCACAATTTTAGGTGCGTTACGTCCTTCAGAATGAGGAATTAGCTGAACGTTCTCAGCACCTGACATGCTTATGACCAGCAAAAGTGGCTTATTTACTGTCATGTAGATCTCGATGTTTTGATGCCCAGCATTGACGGGAAGTACAAGCACATCTCAACAATTCTGTATCATTAGAAAGCAATGCCTGGGCTAATACAAACGTTCTTATACGATGTTTATGGTCAAAAAAAAAATCAAATCTAGCCAGTAACTTATAGTCTCAAGCTCCGGCCAAATGACTCCACTTTGCACTTGATTTCTTACTCAACAAAAATCGAGTGAAAAATTGAGTCATTTGGCCACCTTTTCGAGTGAGTCCACTGGATTCGAGTAAACTTTGATCTTGAGCGAGGAAGTCTTGGAAAAAGGTGTTGTCAAGTGAAAATCAAATCGTTTGGCCACCTAATCCAGTGAGTCGATTGACGGCAAGCGCAGTAACACATCATTTTGAATCGTGGAGTTTTGGCTTTGGTGAGCGTAGTGGCATTGAAAAGAAACTCTTCGAAAAGTCCTATGCAAAGTCGAGTGGAAAGGTCGATTGAAAAATCGAATCATTTGGCCACCCATGCTCGACCCCACTCGATTTTGAGATCAAATGTTGAAAGACGAATCGAGCGAAAAATTGAATCGTTAAATGGAAGCTAGTTTTCGGAAATTTTTCGTTTGAGATAAAGATAATGCATACGAGATAAAGATAAATCATGAAAAAATTGAGTCATCTTCATCTTCATAGATGCAGTATCTTTAAAAGAAACAAAACTCCACAGTCGTACAATTCTATACGATAAACACATTTGCAAAGTTGCGTACGACTTTCTTTGTAATACCTCTTTTAAATACCTCCCCAACTATACCCCCCCCTCCTTCGGACAGTCCTCTTGCCTTCAATTATATATATAACATCTGTGCTTTAGCATATCGGAAACATCAGTCCTGTGAAATTTTTTACGGCAGAAACAATCGCAAATGTAGACAGTCCTCTGTTTACGGCAGCCCTCTTCAATATCCCCCTACAAAAATATTCCTGCCCTACCCTTAAATGCGAAACTTCTGCCTGTATCCTAGCATTTGCAAAAAGAAGCGAAACTCCAATGTCGTAAAATTGTATAAGATGGAAACAATTGCAAAGTTGAGTATAGGACCTGCTTTATTGTTTTCTATAATTACAATTTCGATTGTCGTTACACAGCAGATGTACTCTGCTCATGTGCTTCATTCTTAAATCTACACGGGGGTTATGTAATCATCAATAACATGACTTAGCTATCTGATGAAGTGTACATGCATAAAAGCATGGAGCAAGGAGCATTGCGGACACCTTTATTTTGAACGAAATGCTTGTTAGATACTATTACCTTAATCTTAATCAAAGCTACTACCTTAGTCTACTCCTCCGCAGACGTAGCTATTAAGATAGTCGCATCGAATTAAAATCAAGGTGGTAGCATCAAATAAACGTTTCGTTCAAAATAAAGTTGTCCGCAATGCTCCATGATAAAATTGGGCTGTATGGCTTCGTACGGGTAACGATAAAATACGTGAGATTGTAATATCATTAACTGATTTTAAGGGCTCTTGGGCAACCAGCATGCATTGTTACCCTATTTGTAAAGGTGGCCTTAATTTTATGCCTTGATATCGCTGAAACTTAATTGAACTGAATACGTTGAATTGAATGGAATACGCAACACGCTTCACTTAATTGAATGAATTGAAAGAAACTTTAGCTGCTCTGCTAAGATTCAACGGTTACATTTTTCAGGAATCTTGGATACTTTTCGAAACCACAGGCGTGAAACTAGAAATTTTAAAGGGCAGTGGTGGAAAACAGAAAAATGGCACACTAGGTAGGTAGGTAGGTATTAATATTTAACGTGGCTAGCCTGTGAAAGTCTGAGAGACTTATTTCCAGCAGGGGCCACGGATGTTTTACCATCAGTCCGCCGCAGCTACCCGCTGCAGCTACCAGATTTCCCTCACATGGCACTGGTCGACCCGGGCTAGAGTTACGGACAGCGACCAAACTGTCCAGCGCGGGATTTGAACCTACGGCCGTTCTGACCTTTGGCTTACGAGTCAGACGCCTTAACCACTCGGCCACGCGCTCTCTGTAAACACTCCATATTATGTTAACGACTTGATGTTGCCTGGGATGTCTCAGAAACCGACAGCGGACCAAGAATATTTTTCAACGTTCACTCCCTTAATGCTTGTTCATCAATAAACATGTCAACGCAAAATGGAAGAGATTTGAAAGTGGATAAAGAAAGTGCGAGCAAAAACAGCTATGGGGGTGGGGTAGGCAGACTTGGCCACGGGAAACTTTTAAAATCACACTCCCTAGATTGTTGAAGGATGCTTATCTTGAAAAGAGATGGAAACGTAAAAAGAGAACGAAAAATTAATACCCGGCTTGGAAAGACAAGAAACATTAAAAGTCCAATGGCTCATACATTCATTTGTCTTAACTTTGACCGAAATTCTCAAAGTAAAAGTTCCTTGCAGCGTCTTCAGACATAGTTGAATATCAGAAGAAAAAGTCCTACTTATGCTTACAGTAGAAACCCGCATAAAAGAACCTAGGTTTTTCTTGGGCAGCCTGCATAGGTTCTTAATTAAGTGGCTGTCATTCTAAATTCCAGCCTGCCAGGTTCTTAAAGAGGTTCTTATATACAGCACTCACTTTGCACACATTAATACTGTTTTCAGCACAAGAAACTAAAAACTTTTTGAGAATTCTTTGAGAATTCTTGAGAACATTTTTAGGGTAGAATTATTGCTAAAAATCTCATAGTCTTTTGTACCACAGAAGACTTCTGATCACAATGTCAAGAATTCTTGAAAGTTCTGATGAATTCTGAAGACATGAAGCCTGTTATATAAGAACCTCCCCCAGTGTCAACCTCTGAGAGGTTCTTATTTGGGGGTTTTAAAATATTGAATTTCAGCCTCAAGGTTCTTATAAAGATAGGTTCTTTTATGCGGGTTTCTGCTGTAGTGAATTCTTAAACTCAGTTCAAAATCTTGCTAAACAAAGTATTCAACAAGTATTGATAAATGCTCGAAAGAAACTATCAAAATACTTGTCCGTAGTGCATCAATTCAACATAGTACTTTCCAAAAAATCACTTTTCGCCCTATTGAAACAAGGTTAGCGGTCTGGACCCCCAGACCCATCCCGTAGTAGCGCGCCTGAATTACAATTTTGAAGTCCTTCCATGTTTCTTCAAAAATTTTAGAAATTACGATGGCTTCAATTTTTCAAAACGTTTTTGAATTCTTTAAAACCGCCATTATTCTAGAAAATATTGAAGATTTGTGAAAAGCCCAACAGTAGAATAATGGCAAAACAGCTGCAGTTACTTTCAAGCCATTTCACTCAAAGAAATAGGTCATGGACTGTACACCGATCCTTTTATTCAAAGATTTGGAATAGAAGCTTGCTTGATACAGGCAGTTTGTCTGAGATTGGCTCCATTCATGAGTAATTTTCAAAAAGGAAGAAACTTGTTTTTGCATTACAATTGTTTTGATTTGCCACCAAAGACTTTGATCTTTTGTTGCCGCTTTTTGAGTTTATCCAATCGTTGGCTCGGCGTTACTGTCATGTGATTTTAGATTTTCTTTGTTCGTCTGGTGAGGATTGTTTCTATCCTAAATTAGTTCTTCGCACGAATCGAACTGACGAGTGTGCGACGAAACGCGTGTTTGGCTATTCAAAGCTATTCTTTATGGCAGTTACTAACTTACTTCTTTCCTTTCAGGGTTTAAGATTAATTCACTTTCTCTTGCAGGATTCAACAGTTGTCTCTATATTTACAGGTTTGGTTGGTTATTGTTCTTCTACAGGAGTCAACTGTCTTACAGATTACAATGTTTATGTTGAGTTTATGGATTTTGTACTATGAGTCCGTTAATCAAGGCAATAACGTTAAGCGAAATATGAAAGTAAGAACAAGGAAACTGACAGACATCGAAGTTCCATTCGACATTGAAAGCAAAGACGAAAGTTAGTTCCTCTTTAGCTGGAGTGAAATATTTACTACTAATATGTTTCATATTTACTTAGCACAGGTGCTGCGTACATACTAGCGCCACAAAGACATACAACAAGAACCCGCAAAATAGAAACCACTTTTTCCAAACAGCCTGTTTATTTTTCATTCAAAACTTATGTAAAAGGTTCTTATATGATTATCAAAACAATTGGAAAAATGATGGCAGCCGCCCATCTCTTGTTCTATTTTTAAACTTCACGATACATATCCGTCGTTTGTCTTTAACTATCGAGGAACATTTTGAACTTCATTAGTACTAACCAAATCAGTGTACTGTTTTTCGGGACATCTGGTACATCAAAGTATTTTGACCACTTTCAGTAACTCAAGGTAATCATATAATCATTATTGATAAGGAAATTCAAAACTTTTAAAATGCTTCAGTACATCATCTTAGAATTCTTTGGTTGAAGCCACAGGCTATTAGAAAAAATTCCTCTTATTGTAAGCAAGATAAATATCTATGTGCAGTTTTGATAACTCTTTTAAAAAAGGGATTTTTTCACTTCCAACAGTCATGAAATTTTAATGCCTCTTTCCACTAATTCTTTGATGATTTCTTAAAAAAACTTTGATGAGAACCACATCACCGTCAAAATTTTCAATCAAAACTTTATGACCAACATTTATATCTACAAAAGGTTTTGTCGTTAAAGTGAATGAAAGAAGTTAAGCCAAATGGAGGAGACAATGGGTTCCAAATCTTTGAATCGGTGCAAAAAGGCGAGTGTACGATTTTATGCCAATTCCTTTAAATTGAATGGCTTGAAACGAACTTTAACTACTTTTCTATAGTTCTACCATTGAACTTTTTCAGAAATCATGAATATTTGTCGAAATTACAGCCTATATTATATTTCAGCTCATTTTAGCACGAGGCATCATCAAATTTATAGATCATAAACCTATAGCGAACGAAAACCAACAATTTTTCAAGTACTTTTGGAGAAAAATCCACTTTTCTGAAATCGACTAAAAAGCCTTGAAAAGTGATTTGCAAATCCTGCCTTAACGGATACATTACTATTTATATCTCTTTGGATTACCAAGACTATGTACAAAAACTTCCTTTTTACTGCTTTTCGATAGACCGAACAGTATTGGAGAAATTAACTGTTTTCTGAGGAGAGTGGTTTTGCAAAACGGTAACTCACTGCTCAATGGAGCGGATTGCAGAGTTACCTTAGTTAATAACTGCAATATTCTGATTCGTAGAAAATGCTAAAAATTTCCACCATATTTTCTTTGTTAAGAAAGTTGGCAAGAAGCCAGAAACAACGGGAAAGTACTTTTCTTGGTATTCAAAGTTCAAACAAATTTGAAATTGAATACGATTCAAAGTGATTCGGCACGATTTGCAAAATTCTTCAAAACTTCTTGTGAATAAATTTTTGATTTACAAGGCACCTAGGAATAAGAAAAGGTGCAACGATACCACGCCTAACAACTTTATGTAAAAGCACTGAAAACGTTTTTTTCTAAAGAGCTCAAAGATCAGGAAAAACAGCTGCAAAAACCATCTTAACTTGCAGAGAAGCTGTCCTCCTTCTCAAATTTGTAGAATGTACTTCTATAGCTCTGTACAAAGCAATTTATGACAGCAAACAAATGGCCTTTTGATGACAATTAGTGAAAAGGACATTGAAAACAGAAAAATGAAAGAAGTATCTAAACTTTGGTGCTCAGCCTGTGCTGAAGCTTGGGAAGAATCTTGAGAGTTTTCAAAGCATGAAGCAACTGGGGCCATTTACAAAAATATGAGTTAGTCAGCAGGTTTGGGAACTTTTTCCTTTAACCTTAGATCGAGAATCGCTACCACCTCTTAGGCTGCGTGCACATTAAAGGCTGCTCTCCATAGCTAGCGTTTTGAGCGCGCGGGTGCTGCGACCAAACAGGAGCATGTGCCGTTGATGAAAATTTAGCTATGAATCTGATCGCAAGCGACGGATTTTTGGGCGCTGAGTAGGAACAAGTTCAGCTCCCATCGCAGGCGCTTGCGATCGCTACCGAAGGAATCAATCGTGGTCGCAGCGCTCGCACGCTCAAAACGCTGGATATGGAGAGCAGCCTTAAAGGCTTGTTTTTGCATGCATGCTTTTGCTTGCGTAAACGCGCTTTTGTTTTGGTTTTCCAGTTCGGATTAATATGTCCCTTGGATCCCATATAGCAGGTCGTTGTTCTACTTCTGAAATGAAAAGCTCAAAATCCATACTGTTTGCACGCGCATGTAAGTAATCTGCTTGCTAACCAACGAGCTTTTTCGAACGAGCAACGTTTTTTCCGCATGTAAATATTTCGCACTCCAAACGTTCTAAGGGATTAGTATAGCGGAAATCTGCACGAGCGTTTAAGCGCTTACAAAAGATTATGCAATGTGAACGCAGCCTTAGTATCCCCAATGCGTGATTACGCTAAAGATCGCAGAGAGGAACTATTTACCTAGACGCATTGCGTTCTTCAGTCGGTCGAATCCATAGAGAACTGTTAAAGTGTCGTAATTGGAACGCAATGCGTCTTGATAAACCAGCTTCGGGTTACAAGTGAATTTTTGTCAAGATGTTATTAGAATGACCTCGTAGATCATCTATGGTGAATGTTCTTTTGCTAAGCAACCAAAACAATGTTTCGTGGAATCAAGCAAGCTGCGAAAAAAATCATAAAAAAGCAAGCTTCAAATGGGATTTCCTTCGACTAATTACATGTCTGAGTCTGGCTCCTTACCTTTACCGATATACCGCTTGACTTACGACGATGAGTCCCTTGTATCCCTGCGGTAAACCTTGCTCAACAGGGACTCATAATGAAACAGTGAATAACCTGGCCCTATTTTCTGTAATCATCATCGCTGGAATGAAAACTTCGATATTCAATCCCGTGGGAGTCTTTTCGATTCTTCAATTGAATCGAAAATTCTATCACATTTGGTACACAAAAATGCGTCCTTGTATCGTATTATACAAAGCTAAGGGAAACCCGCGGGAAATGTGCGACTAACCAATAAGAGTGGCGGCATTCTAAATTGCCTCGTTTTTGAAACTTCAGTCAGGTAAAAATATGTGTTATTGTTGATGTTATTGAGGTATCCCACCAGACTTATTTGACTTAGCATAGTCAGCGGGGGGTATTTCCACCCTTCCCCCTCCGTAAATAGCCTTAGACTAACGGAAATTCGTTGAAACTTGGCAAGAATGAAGTACTAACCATTCGTACCTGATTGGCAATTTTGGGTGTGGCCATCTAATTAGGTGACCTCACTATGACGTCATAAAGCTGAAAAATGGCAAAATATTGTACGTGTATGGGTTACGTGTTAGTTAGTGAAATAATATGAAAGCATTAGTATTATTTTTCCCTGATGTTCTGTATCATCCATATTGTTCATCCCTTGTCTATTAAATTGATATTGCCCTTACAATAATATAGCTATCATGGTATATTTGCATTGGCTCAAATGAAATATCACGGAAGTGTTAGACAATAATAATAATAATAGTAACTAATTAAAGCATCAGTATTGATATTATGACCTGATGGTCTGTATCGTGTATATTGTTTATGCCTTGTATTTTAAATTGACATTGCCCTTACAATAATATAGCTACAGTGGCATATTTGTATGGACTCAAATGAATATTGCTGGAGTATTAGACCATGATAATGACTAATTAAAGCATCAGTATTGATATCATAACCTGATGTTCTGTATCGTGCATATTGTTCATGCCTTGTATTTTAATTTGACATTGCCCTTACAATAATATAGCTATAGTGGCATATTTGTATGGACTCAAATGAATATTGCTGGAGTATTAGACCATGATAATAACTAATTAAAGCATCAGTATTGATATTATTACCTGATGTTCTGTATCGTGCATATTGTTCATGCCTTGTATTTTAATTTGACATTGCCCTTACAATAATATAGCTATCGTGGCATATTTGTATGGACTCAAATGAATATTGCTGGAGTATTAGACCATGATAATGACTAATTAAAGCATCAGTATTGATATTATGACCTGATGTTCTGTATCGTGCATATTGTTCATGCCTTGTATTTTAATTTGACATTGCCCTTACAATAATATAGCTATAGTGGCATATTTGTATGGACTCAAATGAATATTGCTGGAGTATTAGACCATGATAATGACTAATTAAAGCATCAGTATTGATATTATTACCTGATGTTCTGTATCATACATATATTTCATGCATGTTCTATCAAAATGTTTTAATGATATCGTAGCTATTGTAAAAGTTTAATATTAGCTTCTGTAGTTGGATGTGATATCATTAACGTATTGGCTAGAAAACGATACTGAGAATTTAACGCATGAGTATTGATATTATTATCCCATCTTCTGTATCATATTAGTCATGCCTGTTATTTCACAGTGATACTGCTCTCATCAAGCTATCGTAGCACCTTAATATTGGCTCAAATGTAATATTGGGAAAGTATCAGACATACTGGCGAGTAATTAAATCATTAGTATTGAGATTATTACCTGATGTTCTGTATCATGGATATTCTTCATTCCTGTTCTTTCAAACTGACACTGCTCCAGCAAGAACACATTCGATGGTTTGGTAGCATCTTGATTTTGAAATTCAAAGAGAAAATTCATTTGCAGGACGAAGTATCTAAGATACCATTTCGAAGTACTACCATCGATAAATTTGACCCAAAGATTTCCCGATTTTGTAGCATTATTCTTAGCTTTATCAGCTAAATAAAACAATTGCTGCTCATTCAGTTTGGTCTGTGACGAAGGCATCTTCCTGCACTTGCTCCAACGACAAGTAACGCTCAGTAGAAATCACTTCCCTCATGAATACAAAACCATTGCCTTTAAGATTATATATTTAGAAATGCAAGCGAAGAGCGAGATATTCTTATTCTCGATTTCAGCTGCCCGTTTCGTCTTTACAAAGTTGAAGCAAAATCAGACTCGGCGTTCAGTCCTCATCATCTCTTGACTTCAAGACATCTCCTCGGATGTGTGTCCTTAAACGATATTGAACGAACTTAAAAATGAAAACGATTTGCTTCGGCCTATAGCTCGTTGATCAGACATGTTCGTAAAGTTGTCAGTCTTTTAGCGTGATCAACATTCAAAATTAGAAACCGGGGGGTTTCCAAGATTAGAGAGCAGGTGCGCAACCGACCACAATTGCAGCATAATTGTTCGCCATTAATTTCAAGTTTGCGCTTTCCTCTTTATCTTCAAAACAAAGCAAGCAGGTAAAGCAAACACCACTTCTTATTGTCGCTAGAACGTGTATTGAAAACCTACCTCGAGAATTCTCGCCTTGCTTTTTTGTTTCGTAGACGCAGAGTCAAAACAAATATGCATATCCCGTAGTGTACTATTTAACACCAAAACACAAGGATCCTGCTCTTTGCTTTCTAGAAGCTAAAAGAAGCTCTTTGCATGCAGATAACAACTTCAAAAACAAACACTATTTATATTCTGCCAGTAAAATCTTTCTGCAAGCCAATCGTCTGTGTAAACCGTAATTTCAGGTCCTCTTTAAGATTTCGAGAAAAATCGTTTTGTATGGCCCTATGAAATCATCTACATATACCACACTTTTTCAAGCCATCTTTAACATTCCTGAGAGTCATTTTAGCCTATTTGCCATAACTGTTGAACGGGAAAATGGATTTTTACAATGCCAATTTCTCATGTACTGTACAAAATCTTCTGTATGTTACGAGAAGAGCAAAAAATGTTTACATGTTTGATAAGCCCTACATACTTGAATTTCAACCAATTTCTACGGTATCCCAGGTGAGCCAGAAAAAGTTCCCACTTTTGAAAATTCATAGCATCAAGAGCACTTCACAGATTTGAATGATTCAAATTGTAGTTAAAAGTCGAAAGATCGAGGTATTTTTGTAATTTTTCTGTGTACGGAGAGCCCTTACAATTTGATCAATGTTTTAGGCCCTTTTTCAGCCACTTTGCAATCATGAAATTTTTACAAAGTTAAATTTACCGATACATCTAGTGCTGGTAAGACAGCGAGAAAAATCACAAAAATACTTCCATCTTTCAGCTTCAACTGGAATTTGAATCATTCAAAGCTGTGAAGTACTCTCGTTGCTATGAACTTTTTAAAGTAGGAACTTATTCTGGCTCACCCGATAATGTCATACATTATGCTATAGTGAAAAAGCGAAATTCGATATTAAAATATATTCCATCATAGTCGGTGATGCCAATGTAAAACTACGAGGACACACCTCAATGATGTTGCTGGGAAGGACTAAAAATTCACTCAAATTCGAAAGTGTTCTTCCGATCTAGATATCAAAGGGAATAGAAAGCTGTATCAATGGCCGCTATAAACAGCCTTCGCCTTTTTAGGCCTGCTTTTCATCTCACATTTCTCACAACTTGTTTTTCTTCTCTGTTTTGATGTTTACTTTACCTTATTAGGTATTTCTCCGCTCCTGCATGCCGTGTTTCGTTTTAGTTTTAAAGGGGCCTAGTGCACTTATTTCCTTGCTGAGGATGACCCTAGTTAGAGTCGAGACGTTCTAATTATGTCATAATTTCTATAAAAACGAAGTCTTTCGTATCTTGGATCTGAACTTAACTTATTCATAACAACTGGACTGTCAAAATTCAATTTGTCTTTTCATCACGAAAGCAAAAAGTAAGAAATGTCTTTTCTCATCGTCATTTCAATTCTAAGATTTAAATGCTATCAATAGGCTGAAGAAACACGCACACGTTCATTGTTTCCCTAGCTACACAATGAAACGGCACGTGTCAGAGTAATCAAATATATTCCTATCTTGACACAGACAAGCTTTTAACCAAGTCGATTCCCTGTAATCGAGTTCTTACAATAAACACATAATTTTATCTTGAGTATCACTACTATGGATATTCCACAGAGAAACAAGAATTCTCTTTTCTGTTTATTGCTTTTTATCTTTTTGACGCTGCGTAGCTTCTTAGGCACTGCTTTGGTGGAATTATACATACGTGGTGAAATGTGAAGGAGCAAAGATGTGAAGTTCGCATTTCACGAAGCATGTATAATTCCACCGACGCAGTGCCAAAGAAGCTACGCAGCGTCGAAAAGACAAAAGTAATAAACAACGAGGAGAATACTGGTTTCCCTTTGAAGATTTTTATGAGTTTTACAATTCCACTGGTCAGCAGTTCTTTATAAATTCTAAACAGTTCGATTCTAAAGTTCGAAAGTATTGTCTTAGATAACTTTGTTCTTGCAAATTTAATATTGGATAAAAAATTCGATCCTGGTTGGGATTTCATGGCGCTTCACAGTCAACTAAGCGCGCAAAGGATCAATGTTAACCAAGAACCTTCAACGTATAATCTATCAAACCATAGTTAACTATGACCAAACAGTACAAATACTGTGCGGACTTAGCCGCTACTTAGCAACGAAGCGAAATAAAGATCCTCAGAGAGCTCAACTCTTTGTTGGCCGCAAGGAGCGGACGATAGCGCACTCCTGGAGGGATTATAGGCTGCCATGGATGTGCATGGCGCCATGATTCTCAGAGCCAGAAGAAATCTTATCAGGCGAAGGTGTGTCAGCAATTTTGCCAGCAGACTTTAAGCCACCATGAGAACGAGGGCATATACAGTGAGGTTTAGAATGTCCTTCAGGGATGTCCAGTGCAATACGAAGGGCTACCATTTTCCTTGTTTTCCCAACAAGGAGTGAAGTATCCTACCAAATTTCAGTTAGTTCAATCAATGCCCATCTCCCCACCCCCGTATCACGACGATGACGAAATAAGGCGAATACGTATTCCATTGCATTTCATAGAACGAGAGACTGATTAAGAAGGCTTTGTTGGCACCGCCTCTGACGTATTCAAGATTGTGTGAGCACACACCGTCATATTTCCATAGATATCACAACATGTTAATTCTCTTCGATTAGTTTGCGGTAAGCCGCAATAAAGAAAGTACTTAAGGGGGCTCTATCGCCACATGTTTGATTAAGCAGTGATTTTGCATTTTCATGAAAAGCAATATCAAACAGATTTTTAATCTCTTTCTAAAATGACAGCGTTATTTTGAAGATAAGTCTCTGCATTTCACAGAGGAATAAACCAAACATTCGTATCACTTACGATTGGTCGGACATAGGAAGATTTTTAACGATCACTTTTTGAAGGCTTGCTTGCTTGGGTGAAGCTATCAAAAACTGCAGAAAACGATGGAAACGCGCTTAAAACAAAGCTCGTATCCACAGATTTATTTACGACTTGGTGACGAAGCTGACTTTTAATAACATAAAAAATCAAATTGTTGATTGATTTTAATATCACCCAATTAGCTTGTAAGTAGGCTAAACATTTTGACACATAAGTAAAGATTTTGATTGATTGATTGATTGATTGATTGATTGATTGATTGATTGGTTGATTGATTGGTTGATTGATTGATTGATGCATTTACTGACCACTTAAAAATTACTTTCCGTTCTTATTTTTCTGAGACTTTGAAGGTGTGTGCATATATATGTATGTACGTATCCTCGAACATCCCTCATTCATATTCTTCACAGGTTTAATAAATGCCCAGGGTGTTTAAAAAATGAAAGATAGTATAACACAGTCCAACATACCTCATTTTCAGGAAAAGAAGAACAGACTGCCCTTCACCATCGATATAAATGTAAGCAATCTTGTTACAGGATGCTTCCAGTCGATAGCCTAGAAGACACAAACAACATAAATATAATGCAATGATTCAATCATTTACAAAGAATAAACAACGAAGAAAAAATTGAGGATAATCCTACTAATAATCGGTATGAAGTCTTTCCAGAGTCAACCCGTAAGGCCCCGTTCACATTACTCCATTTTCATATGAAAAATGAGCAAACTTATCCGTTTTGCCTTCCGTTCACATTGCTTCCCTGTGAAAACAAAGGTAGCGAAAACGCTAATGAAAACGAACGGTGCGTCTCCTGGAGAGAAGATGCCTATTTAAACTCTTCAGCACAATCCAACCATATCATTCCAACTGCATACGCTATAGGCAATGTATCTGATGCCAGAGAAGAATGCCATTCAGTCGTTAATTCAATCGTACAGCTACGAATGATTAACGAGAATAGAACAGTGCACTTGGTAGGTGAATGACGCTTCTGTAGGTGTCTACCTGACTAAAACCGTCGGCAGTCTTTTATTGACCGCCACTGAGTTTCTTCTAGTTTGATAGATTTCCCCAATTTCCATTATATACTTAGCACAGCATAGGTAAATCTTTGCAAAAATTTACAATCAAATATGTCAAAATGTTATTTCCCAAATCGTTCAACTGAATAAATTGGGAGGAACTTTTGGTCGTTTGTCATAATTCCAGAGAGGGAATTTTTAATATCGCCATTATTTTCAGACTTGGTGATATCAAAATGCTATTGGATGGTAGCAAGCAAGTCTGTACTCTGTATGGTTTACGATTTAGCAATATGATTCTGACGTAAAGTCGCACTCTGATGAGAACGTAGGTTCGAAAGGCCTCAGTGTGCCAAAATTCTGTCTTTTTCTTTGCGTCCGCCTTCTCTATAGTATCAAAGTTTGAGTAACCACTTTTAGTATCAAGTGATTCTGACGAATGGGGAAACAGACCATACAAATTTTCTGCAACAGCCACACAAATGCAGAACAATTGTTTTGGACATCCTGTAGACTTCTATTTTGAAATTTAGAACAGGGTCTGGGGAGAGCAATTATTTCTGGTAAATGGCTGCCAAACGGCTTCCACAAACGATAAGTGGAACTCTACTAACTTACTGGTTTCAAATTCACGATGAAAAATAAGGAAATAGATTGTCGAATATGTACCTGAAAAGCTGTTCTATGACCCATGGCCCATAAGCCTCGTAATAGAAGAGAGACTCTCTCCAACCCAGATTCGTAGAGCTCGATCTTTCCTTCATGAAGCCGTGTGGCAGCCATTTACCAGCATAATATTGCTCTCCCCAGACCCTTTTCCTAAATGTCAAAGTGGTCTGTTCTCTGGAAGAGGATTCTAGCTCTTGAGTTTCTCATTCCATAAAAGATTTTATTAAGACCCCCCCCCACCGGGGGGCTTATCTAATTTCAGACACAGCGGAGGGGTTTTAATAGACAGGGAGCTTATCAGAGAGAGAGATTAATTCACAAAATCAAACGTCAAGGATAGACATGATAGCTTTTCAGTTCTTTTACCTCATATTTTGCGGATTCAACATACCATTTTACAGTTTTTATCCCAAACCATATCAAAGTTAACATTCAAACTTGTTTAGTCAAAGAAATGGAAAATCTTTGGTGAATCCGGGACTTTGATTTAAGTGGGGCTTACTAAAGAGGGGAGCTTTTTTATAATTTTGGCTCAGAGGGGAGGGGAGGGGTTTATTAGAGAGGAGGGCTTAATAGAGAGGAGGGCTTAATAGAGAGGGGGCTTAATAGAGAGGGCTTGATAGAGAGAGGCTTAATAGAGAGAGGCTTAATAGAGAGAGGCTTAATAGAGAGGGGGCTTAATAGAGAGGGGGGCTTAATAGAGAGGGGGCTTAACAGAGAGAGGGCTTAATAGAGAGAGGGCTTGATAGAGAAAGGGCTTAATAGAGAGAGGGCTTGATAGAGAGAGACTTAATAGAGAGAGGCTTAATAGAGAGAGGCTTAATAGAGAGGGGGCTTAATAGAGAGGGGGGCTTAATAGAGAGGGGGCTTAACAGAGAGAAGGCTTAATAGAGAGAGGGCCTAATAGAGGGGAGGGCTCAATAGAGAGAGGGCTTAATAGAGAGCGGGCTTAATAGAGAGAGGGCTAAATAGAGAGGGGGCTTAATAGAGAGAGAGGGCTTAATAGAGAGAGGGCTTGATGGAGAGAGGGCTAAATAGAGAGAGAGGGCTTGATAGAGAGAGGCTTAATAGAGAGAGGCATAATAGAGAGAGGATTAATAGAGAGGGGGCTTAATAGAGAGGAGGACTTAATAGAGAGGGGGCTTAAAAGAGAGGGGGCTTAATAGAGCTTTTACGGTAAGCGATTTAACTAAAAATTAAAGGATGATTTCTTTCGAAAATAATGTGGAGTCGACAGGGGAAAAGTGAGTAGGCTTAAGGTAAAATGAGTAGAGTTGATTGTTGGAAACATGGTCAATAGAAAAAACTAGTTCTTTTTCTGTTGATTATGCTGGGAAGCAGCAGGACCGCAACTGATAAATCAACATTCACTATGTCAGTGAGGGTAGCTTGGAACTGTTCTAGCTAGAGGAACACTCCGAACGAAGATTCTAGCAAAATATATCCAAATTTTTCATGCTACCCATGGGCTACCCATTTACCCCAAACCTACCCATATTACCCCAAACCTACCCATTTTACCCCAAACCTACCCATTTTACCCCAAACCTACCCATGTTACCCCAAACCTACCCATTTTACCCCCAAACCTACCCATTTTACCCCCAAACCTACCCATTTCACCCCAAACCTACCCATATTACCCCCAAACCTACCCATTTTACCCCCAAACCTACCCATTTTACCCCAAACCTACCCATTTTACCCCAAACCTACCCATTTTACCTCAGTAGATTGTATGGTAAGAAGTTTATTTTGATAGAGTAACTAAGATTTTCCCACAGTAAAATGTGACCTTAAATTTGATAATATGTCTGATGCTGTATTCACATGAATATTATTTGAGATAATCTTCACAAAAGTGGACACGTGATACAATGTTGAACCCCCGGAAAATAAAAGTCTTTTACCACACCTGCTCTTCCCTGTTAACTTTATTCTAATATTTGGAACTACACAAAGAAAACAATAACATCGAAAGCAACGAGAATATCAAAGAAGGCAACAGGTTAATAAGGGGCATCTGGGGCGGGGCGAAGGGGTTACAGATCCTATATCGCATCGTTGGAATTGCTCTTGGGGGGGGGAGGAGGGAATGAGGATTTCCGGAGAAATTGACTAAATGCTACCATATATAGTTAGACACCGCAGTTATGTTTCAACATAGATGCTGCTGCGGAAAAAGATTTGCTTATTTCTGCGGAGGAGGCATAAGCTAGCTCCTCCGTATGAATACAAGTGCGAAAATTTCAAGCAATTCGGCTTCGTTGAAGTTGATCTATGGCTGAATTCTCAGTTGGACAACATTACACACCTGGTAACAAAAATAAACATTTTAAGAACTATTGCCTCAATGACTTTGAAATACATTTTTTCATTTGTATAAGACCAAACTCATGTTCAATTCATGGACAAGAAAAGCACAACGACAGTGGCATGGGAAAGTTTTTCTGGGCTTTGAGCTTCTTCCGCAGTAGGCCGTTCAGTAAAATTATTTTATAAAAAGAATTATTCTTATTATTCTTATAGAAATAAACGTGGGACAAATATTTCATATAAAAAGGCAGCTTACTATGTAAACAATTCAAGAAAACTTACCAACCTTTCTTCGATCTGATGAAGAGAGATATTTCTAACAAAAAGCTCAGTAGACCCGCTTTATCCCATAGACCCACATTGACCCCACCTACCTTACCCCCTTCCAAGGACCAAGACCATAAACGCGAAACACACATGGTTTGCATACGCCTAGGATTAGCACTGCAAAAGAGCATGTGATCCCATGATTGAGACCACGATGACATCAGAGAAAGAACATTTCAAGAGAAAAGGACGTTGCCTATATTTAACTCTACGTTAAACGTCAAACGTAGTGAGCAAAAAATAATCTCATGCTTAAGAAATGAAGCGACGTTAATGGAACACCTGTTACTGTCAGAAGATCACAAAATAAAAGCAAATACCTTCATTGCTGTGTTCGGTTGGCCTCTTTTGCTCCCACGTCAATTTACTATTTAAATTCGTACATCGATTTTAGGATGTTACTGTGCCTACATCCGATGGTATCGTGGCTTAAAGTGGCGCATGCTAAAACTCAGGATTACGGCTGGCTGAGAGAACTAAAGGAGTTACGTCAGGACTGCTGGCTGACATGACATATGAACGAGCTCGCGAAAAATCACATGTAGCTAATAGATGACGCAAAGTTGCGCGCAAGTTTCGCCTAAATTCCGTGGCTTAAAGTAGCACGTGTTCAAACCACAGGATTACGGCTGATCGAACTAAAGGAGTTACGTCAAGACTGTTGGCTGGTTAACATGACATACGAACAAGCTCGCGAAAATCGCATGCAACTTATAGATGACGTAAAGTTGCGCCCAAGTTTCGTCTAAAATTCGTGGCTTAAAGTAGCGCATGTTCAAACCAGAGGTTTACGGCACAACTGCTTTATGACATGACACATGAACGTGCTTCCGAAAATCACATGCGACTGATAGATGACGTAAAGTTGTGCTTACGGCGATCGAACAAAGGATAACAAAAGGCTGACATGCTGGCTGACATGATATACGCACGTTCTTGCGAAAAGAACATGCGACTTACAGATGACGTAAAGTTGAGCCAAAATTTCGTCTAAAATTTGTGACTTGAAGAAGCGCATGTCCAAGCCACAAATAACGGCTGATCAAACTAAAGGAGTTACGTCAGAAGATGGATTTATCACTATTTGTTGCATTGGCAGAAAGTCTTCATTTGCAAGGTTGGAAAATGTGCATCATTTGGCCTATGTGTTGTAGCAATTAAAATGATTCAAGAGTGTGAGCGGCAAATGAAGTTCAAACAGTGCAAGAGTCACAGAAGTGACAACAGACCTTTTGTTCTTCCATTATTATTATTATTATTATATACATTATTTATGCACGAGGAATCCCTTCAGCAAAAACCTTAAAATACATAAGCATAAAAAATAGATATATAAAAATTCAATGGATGGGGCTGATCTTCCAGGGAGTCGTGTTTGAGTTTAATTCAGCTCCTCAAATGTATCTTGAGGTGTTTTTTGAATTGTTGTAAGGTAGAGAGTTCCCTGATGGTATTGGGGATTTCGTTCCAAGCTTTTAGACCCGAATAGTGAAAGCTTTTCTTTGAGTACTCAAGATTGTATCTCGGAAGTTGAATGTCCGTGCAGTTCCTTGTTCTATAACTTGAGTACATATTTCTTGTTTTGTATGTATCCCAAAGGCTTTCAGGGCAGATCTTATTCATCATCTTATAGGTCATAACCGATCTGTCAAAGTTTATTAGTTGTTCTACAGTTAACCAGTCTCCAGACCACTGATCTTTGATTTTTGCCCTTTCTATAATGGAATGAGCTCTATTTTGAAGACGTTGAAGGGCTTCTAATTTTGTGTTGGAGAGAGACCCCCATACAACATTTGCATATCGCAAGTGATTCTCCACAAGAGCATGGTAGATATTAACCAATTGGGATTGTGGAACAATTTTCATCAACTTTTTCAGAGACCATAGCCCACCAGAGACTTTCCCTTTAACTTTCTTGTACTGTTCATTCCAATTCAATCCCTCATCAACAATTATACCCAACGACTTTGTCTCCTTGACATGCTTAATTTCTGCGCCATTCAACATAGGTGGCTCATGGGATAATATCTTATTCGTTCTTCGTGGGTGCCCAATTATCATGTATTCGGTTTTTTGTGGATTAATGCTTAGTTTGTTAATTCTCATCCATTCCGAAATATTCATCATTTCCTCCCGAGCGCTTTCAAACAGTTCTGCCAAGCTATCTGATGTTAGAGTCACGTGTGTATCATCTGCGTACATACCCGCTTTAGAGTGCACAAGACAATCTTCAAAATCATTTAAGTAGATGATGAATAATTCATGCAAGGACCTAAGGTGTTAAGGAACTACAATGTAATCTGCTGATTTTGCAGTCAGAGCAGTCAAGCAGATATTACAGACTTGTTTTGGGCTTAGTAACATTCTTCATTCCCAACATTTGGAGCTAAAACCACAACTCCACATTCACCATTTATTTCGGTTGTAAGCAGTGAGCCTTTGAACTGTTGTATGGCTATGGATGGATGCATGTCTTCCATCCTGATCTGTGATACCAGATGCACTACCATCTCCATTGTTAACAGGACAACACTCGAGTGTGAATCTGGCTTTTTAGTCCCAATTTAACAAATGTCTAACACATTATTGATTGAGTAAATTGACACTCAGTTTGGTATCCGTTGCCAAGCTGGAAAGTTTGCAAAGGGTACATGGAAGATGCATGCCTGGTTATTGTGTTAAAAACAATGATTCTATTTTTCTTTCTTTCCTATACTTAAACATAACATAATAACATAATATATCAACATAACGTAACATACCATAACATGATACTGTATTGAAGGCATGAAGCCTGTTACAATCGCTACAATTCTATTTGTTGTTGTTGGTAGGAGATGCTCCTGCGAATATGTAAGTTGAAACATAGAAAGCCAGATATCATGGAAATAACCCCAGCATGCCTTGTACATTTGATGAAACCAAATCAATTGACAAGTTGAATTTGATGAAAACAGTGTGGCTTAGCTGTTTTTTCTGGAACATTAAAAGACTACTTGTCCTGAAAAATTTGCAGTTTTCCATAAATGAGGCTCTGATATGGATTTTTGGGAGCAAAGGAGCATTGCCTATGAGAGGCTAGGAGCAAAGGAGCATGCCCCGGCGCATGACTAGCAAATGCAGGAGCTTGGGGGAAAACACAGATTTCTTGCAAATTTGTTTCAAAAGTGTTATGTCTGTCATTAAAGTCCTCATCCCATCTAATTACTGTAAAAATCATCAAAGCTATACACATTAACACAAAGTTTTGAGCCAGTTTCAAGGGAGCAGAACTGCTACACTTGGTATTTTTGTGGGGGATCACCTGACTTTACTTTTTTGAGTTTGAACAAGGAGCATCGTCATAATAGAAAGTCCCAGAAGCATAAGGCTTATTTGACGGGAGCAAGGGGGCATGCTGCTTTTTAAGAGGGGAGCAAAAAAGCAACCATCCCCCATATCAAAGCATCATATATGGCTGAAGAATTCTTATCATGCATGAAAATCTTGTCAGTTGTGCAGAAGGACGAGCCCTCCTTTACTTGTACATAGGCCCAATCCTTTCTCGCTCAGCAGAAAAAGTAACACTGTTACTAACAACAGAACCATGAGAACTGAAGCAAAACGTTGTAAATACAGCTACAGATAATAGCATACCTTTCTTCAACACTTCTCTGCATCGCATTTCACTGCTTTTCTCCCGCTTCTCCCCGCTTCTTGCTGTGGCGGCAGCCATTATCAAGTGACCAGATTGGAAAGTTTGCAAAGTACACCCGGAAGATGAGTGGCTACCTATTGTTTTTAAACAATGGCTCCTTTGTTGTTTCTTTGTTAACAGCAGTTACTCCGAGGATGGGGTCTGGGACTAGCTTGAATAATAATTTGGCGGGAAATCAGGCCCAATAAAGATGGCGGATTGACTGTGAAGAAAAAGATAAAGAGAAAAGCAAAGATAATGCAGAAAAGGTTGCTCATATGAAGTGAGATATGGCAGGTATAAAACAATCTTAAGGCAACATAGATGGAGCTATGTTGTATCTTCTAATGCGATATGGTGCCTAAATCAATTTTACCAATCATTTTATAGGCAGTCTAACTTTGTAACCAAACACTGGCCTGTGTGTTGGGCCTATATGCCTGCACCACGGCCCACAGTGGTTTAATTTACACGTATTTCTTTCATTAGCATTTGCCTTCAAGAAACTCAGTTAACGCCAAAAAATTAAGGAACTCCATTACTGGGAAGATTAGTAAAGAAACGATTCCATTCTGTCCATCTTGCTTTTTTAAGATTATACAAAGTTTGTGCAAAATTTATACATTATTTCAAATGTAGAATCTCTAGTTATTTTAACATAACTATCAATTGCAGAGAATTCTGAACCTAAAGCCGGTGGCATCATAGATGTGAGAAAAGATGAAAAGTCATTAATGAATACAGTTCCACAAGAACAGCAACAAAAGTTGTTGTTAGAAGAAAAAAGGCAATTGGAAAAAGAAATTAAGGTTAAAGAGGACAGACTTAGGAAGCTGAAAATGGCTGAGCTTTATAGAAAAAAGGTGAATAAGAGCCATTAAATTTAGTATGCTAGTATGTATAGTGCAAGCCTTATGCATTTAAACATGGCAAGAAGTTTTTTATATTTTGATAGAATTCCTGAGGCTTATGAAAGAATGTCAATCAGGGGTGGCACCACAAATCTTCTGACAGAGGGGCTGGAGCTTCTGACAGGGGGGGGGGGCTAAAATGACTACAAAATGCAGTTTACATACATCATTTTCTCAAATTTCCTCCAACAAGAACCCAAAATATCCTCTGATGGGGGCTAGATGCTTCTGGTACCACCACTGCTGTCAATTCTTCTAAACTAGGATTCTTAGGCAGGAAGTCCATGTTAATTTACACAAGGCTTGTACTGTATATCCACAACTTATACACAGGCTACAGTTACTGCATTCTCATCAGACAGAATTGGCCCAGAAATGAAGGTTGAGGTATGCATAAGAGCAACATCAGAATGTGCTGCATATTCCACTTTCAGTTTTTGGATATGCAGCTAGGTTTGAAGATGGGAAACTTCTTAACATTTATATTAATTCTATCGTTAAACTTGCTTAAATCTACAAAATTTCAGAATTAGTGTTTTGTTCATTTCAGAAAGTCCAGAATAAGTTGGGAAAAAACAACTGTAAACCATTTTAATTCCTAAAGTTTTTGAGAATCATTGATAATAGACAAAATTTTCTTTTAAGTCTTTGAATTAACGAAATTGGTGATGGAATTTTACATCCACATTTTGAAGATTTGAAACTTACTTGTTCCTCTGCTACTGACATATTATATATTTAGAATTGTAGGTAAGAAATAATATAATAATTTTAGTGTTTTTTATCTTTTCCTCTAGGATGAGCTTCATAATCTAGATGATCTGATAACAAAGTGGAGGCAAGCAGCACAAGAAATTCTTGCTGATCTTCAAAATGCATTACCAGAACCAAAGCCATCAATATCAGATTTGCTAAAAAGTCTCCAAATTGATGCTAAACTATTGAAATATAATGAAACTGATGAGACCTTTTATTAAAATATTCTGAAAATAAGAGTTTTATCTGTTGTTAGTAAAAAGTAAACTGAACAACGCTTTGTACATGCTTTGTCTACAGAGTGTCCCAAAAAACTCCAGTTCTTTATGATTTCTCTTGTCAATGATCTAAATATGTTTAAAGAAACTTCTGGGTGAGTTAAAAAGGCCAGGGGTTTGAAGAGCCACTGCTCCCTGAGTATATAAACAATGTTTCTTGCTATTCCAAGCAAGAATTCTTTATTTGATATTCTTTATTTGGAATTCCCGAAGAAGAAGAGAAACACTATAATTCTGAAAATATTGAAGATTTGAGAAAAGTCCAACGGAAGGATTATAGCAAAACAGCTGACGTTTCTTTAAAGCAATTCAGCTCAAATACATAGGTCATTGAATTTTGCACCCACCATTTTAAAGATTTGGAACCTTTGTTATTTAGCTATGTTTAACTAAACTTTCTTTCTGCAAAATACGAGGTACAGCAGCTGCACTCGCAAAGTAAATTTGATTAACGTAAACACATTTAATAGAAAGTGTGATAAGTTGCTTTCTAATATGAGATACTTTTGATATTATCCATGGGTAAATCTACAGTTTGATAGGCTGAACCTTGTTTGAGGTTTGAGTCAGCAAGCAGGCTACCAAACTAGGTGCTACTCCAACAGACCACAAAACCATTTTGATCAAGAAATTTACCAGGATCCTCCCACCAATAGAATCATCAACCAAAAATGACAAAAATACCAGCAAAGTTCGCTGCTATGTATCAAATGATATATTTATCGTTATTACCGACCAGCAAAATTAACGCCTTCGTTTCAATTTATGCAAAAGTGTGAAACATTTTCGCTGGTCTTGCAAACTCACGACCTACAGCTACAACCTTATTTATATTGAGTCACTGTTAATTTGGCAATGTTTTTTTGGCATGACAATGCTACGTACAACTTATCTGCCTTTGTAGCACTTTTCACACTTACTCTTGATCCCCTTGACATGTAGACTCCGAATTTTGATATCATTCTTCAAAATTCAATGTCATTGTGCTGTGAAGCGAACAAAAATTAACGAGAATCCGATGAGAATGAGAAACTTGAAGTGAGCTTTATGAATCCTATGGATCCTCCCTGAAAACTAAATTGTCCTCGCAGATTCAAGCGCGTTTTGGATGTGTTGTAGAGAAAAAATTCTGCATTGATTGATGAAAATTTTCTGGCATAACTCACTTCCTGACGAGATTGCTGTCGCTTTATGTGTCGTCATTACTTGCAGTGTGAAGACTTAATACATTTGGGGATATTTTGAAGCCAAAACCAAGGATGTAATGGGCGTCCCAGAAAACAGTACACAGGGTCTTGCGATGAACAAGGACAGATTTTGTAAGACGATAGCATATTAATTGATTTAATTGACACCTCAATTCAAAGCGATTAGTAACTGCAGACAAAGGAAATCCTCTCAACAAATAAATCAAAACAAACGGTCGAAAAATCGCCGTGAAACCAGCAGGGCAAACTCTCGCCTTGTGCAAGCCAAACGTGGCTTCTACGAGAAGTAATGTGCTTATAACAAACGAAGAGGGGTAAATCTAAACTTCTTTCTCGCAAATTTTTGTTTATTTGATTCAGGAGCAGAGCAGACAGAATTAGAATCCTTGGGTATTGAGGGGTTAAATGAAACAATTACTACACAGCTCCTGAATCAAATAAATGAAATTCATGGGATAAAAATTTAGATTTACCCTTCCTTTTTCGTTATAAGCACATAACTTTCCCAGAAGGAGAGAGTTTGCCCTACTTTTTTCGGGGCAACTTTGCGGCCGTGTTTGTTTTGATTAACTTGTTGAGAAAATTTTCTTTGTCTGCAGTTAATAATCGCTTTGAATCGAGATTTCAATTAAAGTAACAAGTGCTATTGTATTCAAAATCTGTCCTTGTTCTTGCGATGAGAATTTAACTTCAATCAATTGCTAATCAGTTTCAAAATGTTTCTCGCTAGTAACCTCGAATATAGCCACCTCATTTACTGACCTGAAATATCAATTTTGAAAGTTTAAATTTGTCTCCATATCCAAAACAGTCTGGGCCTAAAATTAAAGAAGAATAAAAACGTGGCACAATGGGTGATTCTAGCAAACAAAATATATTCCACATGATGCAAGTTTCTTCATATTTTGCCACAGATATTGTTCGTGTGTTTGCTTTGCCTCAACAATTTCCTGAGGCCAAAACTAGACTGATTCCACGAGTCTCAGTTTTTCGCATTGAATTGGATGACGTTTATGGCTCCAAACCGAGACTCGTGACAAGACAACTTCAAAACGGGGACTAATTTAAGCAAAGTCCCCGAGTTCACGGTACTACCAATCAGATTGCTAAATTCTTAATATGGTCAACCCACGTGTGCATTGTTAGCGTTCGACTGGCTTATCATTAGTTCAATGGTTCAAAGTTCGGCGTTTCGAAGTAAAGCAACGTTCTTTCGACGCTCAAAGAATAGAAGACTTCGATGATTCTTCAGAATTTTTGGAAAGATTTTAGTCCCTGTTTATAATGCGTTTGGTAGTGAGTCCTTGTATGAGTGAAGCTAAAACATGAGATTAAAAACGTTAAAAGAATACAAGTAATCACATCGTCAATCTAGACCAAAATGCCAAATCTCTGGTTTGGAGGCAACAGCAAATGTGACCTTTTAAGATTAATATTTTTGCCCTAAAAGCAGCAGTATCAACAAACGAGGCATCTGCGCTCAAGTCAACTATTGAGGAACATTATAAACTTGATTAACCATTGATTGAAGCAAGGGCCACCGAGATCTTTTCGAGGCCCAGGGGAAAAACTGCGAATTGAGGCCCTGTGAGAGTAAAGCGATTAGAAAATTAATCAGATCACCCTCTTCAGATTGACTTAAAATGCATTTCAAAGCATCTACTGCAGTCAAAATATAAAAAATCTACAATTATGACGCTCCTTAGACCCTGGGGTGAATTGCCCCTCCTGTCCCCCCTCTCAGCGGCTTCAAGCTAAATTACCATTGCTGTACCACACCAAAACCGTATATTTTTCTGGGACACCCGCTATCATTCTAGGATATTCAAGGTTTCTTCAGTGTCACACTAACCTCTGAGCAATACATTAACAGCGATTTTTTCGAGAAGAGGTAACGCTTTCTTTCTTAACTGCAAATTTTGTGTGTTAACTGACATTTCTGTTTACAACAGTAATATCAATAACGGTGTCAAAACCGAATCAGATCTCGCTATGTCCCACCCACACTACCAGTTAAAAATTGCACATGAATTTCATTTTACGATTTCATGAATCGATTCTATTTATCATCCTTGATCAGCTGTTTCAATAAACATCAAAAATATTCGAAAACCTGTTTCGCTTACGCATGAATCAAACTGTGCAGGATTCTGGAGGAAAGCACAACAACTAAGGTATTTTGTTCATATTTTTCCTTATATATTCCTATTTTGGCAACATTTTCAGAGACGTAGAAACAGGGGTAAACTGGGAGCACATGCCCCAAGATTTCGCAATAAACAAAGAAGTGCCCTTTTCATTTTTAGAAAATGCCCCCTTTTCTTAGGGAAAAAAGTGCCCTCGAAGTGTCGTGCCCTCGAAGTTTGAGATGCTTCTTACATCCCTGTACATTTTACCGTCTTTTCATCCTTGCTATACTATGCATAAACTGCATTTTGTTCGTTATATTTGGAGATAAATGACGTTTCTGTCCGTCTGTCTATGTGGCATCCTCGTAAGTCTAAAGGTTGCCTATAATGGATCTCAACTGTTCTCTGTATTGTGCTTTCCTTTCAAACTGTCTATATTCTTTGATATTAGGGGTCCATTCTTTGATGTTGTCTATCCACATTCTCCGCAGTCTACCTTGTGCTCTTTTGTCATTAGTAAATCCTTCTATTATGTTGAAAACAAATTTCGGTGTGGGCCCCCACGGCCCCTTGCTATATGGCCAAAGGATGACGATTTACGTGAGCGATCTGCCTGTGGTTTTTCCTTTACTCAGTCAAATATCTCTTTGTTGGTAACTCTGCGATAACATTATGTTTCAAATGCACTGAAATTGATTTACTTGCCTTTCAAATATATGGGTCTGCATGGGAATAGGAATTTTGCATTCAGTTCTGGTCCATAATCTACCTTTCCGGTGGGTGCAATGTTAATGGGGTGTATTCGAAGGAAAATCGTACGACCTCGAATCTCAAAATAAGTGATATTTTTCTTCAGAAAATGTCCCAAAACATGCTTAAATGCTGATGAACCGGACATACTAGTTTATGATTAATTTGCCTGGTCTGACAACCATTTGATGCCCTAAGGTTTTGTAGGATTCTTCTGTTTTCCAATAAAGAGATATCAATGAGATCAATGACAATAAAATGCAGCAATCTCAAACCATTCTCTTAGAACCAGTATTTTTACTGTACACATCTTTTCAGAGTTCAGTGACACTCCTTCAAAAGTTCTCCTTGATAATGGGTCTTTTCGCCAACTAGAAAGTTAGAGAAAAGGGCATTCCATGAAATAGTATGGACGAGCGTGGGTTTATCTTCTACTACTGAATCGCACCCACCGGGGCTATTTGCCACTGAACTCTTAATTCCATTTCTGAAACAAACAAATGTATTTAATTCATATTTCGAAGGCAAGTCAATCAAATGATGTTACTTTCTTAAAAGTGTCAGTTGTCCGTACCTGCAGATACAATCTCTTAAATGTGTACGAAGATATTGATTATTAGCCTGTTTTCCAGACCACTTGATTCCATAGCAAACTTCCTTTTTTTAAGTGGTCACAGGCCAACAGGTGAGTCAAAAAAAGTTTACGCGTTTGGCGGGGTATGGAGTAAAAAGTATGTAATCGACATTCAAAATTAAAATGTTTATCTATCAGTTAAAGGCTAACTTAGATGAGAAAATTTTGTTTGGTAATATCACTCATCTTTAAGACCCGGGAATTAGGAAAGTGCTGATAAGAGGCTTGTATAGGATCATGAATTCTGCATTTAATTATGGCTCATAATTTACTTGCCACTGATCTCTCAATTCTATTTCTGGATTTGACAATTGCATCGAATTTATATTTTTCAATGGAAATCAAATCATGGACAGGAGTTAACATTTGAACTCTTGTTTCCATAGAGATGACTGATTCTAGCAAAGGAAATCTCACATCTAAGTGACTGATAAATTAACATTTCAGCAGAGAATATCGGTCGAATATTTTTTACTCTAAAGCCAATCAGACGTGCTAACTTTATCTTCAATAACCGGCTACATACGCAAAAGTTCTAGTGAGGATACTTCTTAACGGAACATAATATGTTTACAACAGGAAAAATTTGTTACAGCATTTGGTGACAGATTTACCATCAACACAATTTCAAGACGATCCCAAGATGAACTCCACACTCATCAACACAACTAATGGCCAGGTTCGTTGCTTCTCACTATTCGGAGGAACAATCAAAACGCTGACATACGACACATGCTTTAGCAGTTCAATTCAAAACAAGACGATTGCCTCTCTTATCATAATAACCATGATACCAACAATCGCCTTGAATGCTACATTACTTATTGCCTTGATAACATTAAAAGAGTTGCGAACAGTCTCAAATACCCCTTTAGCATTCCTCGCAGGATGGAACCTCTTGATTGCCATGTTTAATCAGCCTCTTTTTGCTTCCTACCTCTTTCAGATATCAGATGGGCGGTTAATGTGTGGTGTACTCCTCGCTCTTATATATGGGAGCCCGACGATAGCCATGACTTCAGCGTTTATTGTTGTTGTCATAGCAACTGAGCGGTACGTAGCGTTGTACCATACGTATTACTGGAGTGAGCATGTGACTCGACGAAAACTAACATGGCTCTTATCACTGATATGGCTGCCACCATTTGCCCTATGTTTACTTATGTTTGAGTTTCGGCAGCAAGTAACAGGAGTAGGGATTTACACTTCCTTCACATTCCTCTCCCTTGCATGGATTTCATTCGCCTATTTCAGAATATATTGCCTGATCAGAAAGATGCAGCTACAGTTAGAAAGCCAAGAACGAGCTGCCAGCAGCGAAAGCGAGGCAAAGCAAAGAAAGCAAGCGAGGCTATCAAGGTTCAGCATAGCTATCATAGCTGTTTATCTGATCTTTGATATACCATATAGCATAGCCTCTGTTGTGTTACATGCTATTATTAAGAAGGATGACATGCCACACCCATTCGAGGCTTACATGCATGCATGGATAATGTTGATTGCATTGGTCGACCCCCTGGTTTATGCATGGCAAAGTCCTGTTGTTGCAAGAGGAATGAGGAAGGTATGGATACGTGGACGCAGTTGGACGGAGGTTGAAGAATTGAATGGGCAACATCATCGGTTTGAAGGATTTATAAAGAATAACAAGGTTGGAAACAAAAATGAAGGATTTTTCACATCAATGTGACGAAGTACTAAAACTCATCAGATTTCAAGCAAATTGCTATGTACAGCTGCAACTAATGATAATTAAAAAGCCTTTTAAACAATAAAATAATGAACTATTTATCATTAAGACTATTGAGTAGCAGTTGTAAAACTGCATAAAGTAGCTGTGGATATTCTAGCAATGTGTTTCATCACTTTGGCATCTATATACAAATACAGTTCTACGTGCATCTAACGATACTTTTTACTTTGCTGTATTTTGTTACCTACAGGATAATCATTCCGGATCAACAGGCTCCGGGCTACAGACAGGGAGAAGAGGGCAGTTTGTCCCGAACTCCAGCGTCAGAAAGGCTCCAAAAAACTTACAAAGGACAGGAAGATTGTAAAAATGGCAGTTTCTGTACCTAGCGTTATATTGTTTAGTCCTTGTTTTATGGCTTTTGTATATTTAGTCATATCAGCAAATTATATCGATGTAACTCTGGTTAATGCCTTACATGGAACACGAACTTGCGCTTGTATTAGGTTAGAATTCAGATCGATAAGAAATTTCGATCTTTAAGAAATAAGAAATTTTCCATGTGAAGGTAACGAATCCCAGAGGGGAATTCCCCATTGCTATGCCTGACAAACCACACTTTTAAATAACCCAAAAATAAACTAAATTAAGGACATTTTTTACTCCTAAAAATAGACTGATTGCTTCATAGTAAATCAAAACCAGAGGATTCGTAGCTTATTCGCGATTGCGTCACAATATTTTGAACAACTCAACTTTTCGTCCACCAGAAATACTCAACTTGGCACTCACCTTGTCAAATTCTCTTATTAGCACCCCCAAAAATTTGTAACGATTATTAACCGAATGCCCGGGGGGGTACTTAGTATATTTGTCCTACGGGGATGTGCCGTTTTTCAGGGTATCGTTTTCGCCTATTTTTTCTAGAACAGGGTATCAAAAGAAGGCAAATTTTCTGGAGCAGGTAGTCAAAACATGTAAAAAGAGGAAATTTTGTTACAACGGGCTAATTTTTAGTCCAATTTTTGTGTTTTTGAGTATACTTTTCAGTGATTTTTTCTAGAACAGGGTATCATTTTGAAAGCGAAAATTCTAGAGCAGGGTGAAAAATTTTTTTCATGGGCACATCCCCGTACAAATTTAGGTCAAGTACCCCACGGGATCAAATGGCGTACACAAAAGTATACCAGACAACGCTCCGCAAACCCAAAAAAAGTGTCTTACTCCCCCGTAACCTACTAATAGGGAGTCCCCCTGGGTACGGAATCAAGTGCTGGCTCTTCAGATACCACTAAGCTGGAAAACAGCTTACTTTATCAGCTTTTACCTACAATTCCAGCCAAAATTCCTTGGAACACTTAGGCCATTTCTTCAAATCCGCATTTCTAACCATAGCGATAAGGTTTAAATACCCCCTCAACCCCTAAACAATGTTGATTTGGAAGGTTATTTGTCACAGCATTCCAGCAGAGTCACCGATCGTCCCGTCATCCTTATTCTATTGCGACAAAGCAACACTGTTCTGAGGGGGAAAGGGGAAAATCGCAAAACAAGGCAAAATTAGTATAGTGTTCCAAGACTTTTGACACGAATTGTAGCTTTAAAAAGGCCTTACTGGAAGAACCGTTTGAAACGCATATCAGCAGTTTATTAATACCTATCGGTGGGTTCAAAAGAGAAAGATTTACGACAGGGGTGCGTCAGCGAATGGGTAAGTTTACATCTTGAAAACTAAAAAAGATACAAAACAATCTCAAAAGTAAAATACATCTAAAAATGAATGGCATAAAATGACATGTATTTCAATCAATAATTTACAATTTTCAACAAAAAAATTTCACCTCTTTCCTTGCTACTTTACAGCTTAAGTGCACGAATTCAAGCAAGATATTAAATACAATAATCGAATAAATCCATTTAAGATAGATACATTACCAATAATCATACTCCCATCGCATTGCCACTGAAATCTCTGTTCGGACAACAAAGGGGTGCAATTATACTCCAGAAATACAGCACGAACGACAACCAGGCCGAGACCATTTGAATCCAGACAGTTATCCAGCTCGGTTTGAAGCCCAACAGGTCACCGCTTTCGGTGGGTCTGGAATAAATACAGACAAAATTCATGGAGAACATTCTGAGCAGTCCGGATAATAACAGAAAAATTCAGCTAAAATTCCTTTCATCCACTCAGATCACGTGGTTTTACCCCTGGACGAAACTTTCCTTTCATAAATATTAAGGAATTCGAACCATGAAAATCGTGATTCGGGCGACTATATGTCTACAAGAAAAGAAAACCTTTCCTTAGCAAGTTTATGATCAATCGACCAGAAGTGATGATGATGATGATGATGATGATGATGATGATGATGATGATGATGATGATGATGATGATGATGATGATGATGATGATGATGATGATGATGATGATGATGATGATATTCATTCACAAATCAGTTAAAACTACATACTTATTGATTTGTACGCTCTAGAAAAAGCAATGCTTATCTAGTCTAGGGTGCTTACATGAAACAAGAACAAGAACATAACAAAACATTTAACTAGCATCGTGTTAAAATTTTCACTTCATGTTCTTAAAGGCAGCAAGTACTCTCTTATGAATAGACAACACTGCTAGCCCTTCAAAAGATTTAGCAAAAATTTTAATATGACGCTAGAATCCTTTCTTTGAAAACTTACTTTATTTTGACATTGCTGGAGAACAATAGAAGTGCTGTTATTGAAACAACCATTAATTTTGCCTTTTCTCTGCCATAAATCAGCAACCACATGTCAGATTGACTCAAATAAGGTCTTAAACTCTAAGTTGAAGCCTGACCTATGCAACTGCGTAAAATCCGAGATCATTGAATATACAGCTTCTGCACAGCAGCCACACAAACGGGGAACAATTTTTTGGGACACCCTGTATTGTTGTGCTACTCGGATCTGAAAATGTCTTAAATTCGTTATATCTTTTACTTGTTATGATGAAGTCAGCTTTAAAATAAAAGAGATCATTTTGAAATTGTAAGATACAGAATAAAAAAATTTTATTTAATGCAGTACCTATTCAAGAACTGCACTATCAAATCATACATACTTAGTCATGTTTTCCTCAGATAAGTCCCCTCGAATTGAAAACAAAAAGGGAACACAGTGCTCTTTGATCATGTCTGGGTATTTCCGTTTCATGTGCTATTAAAGGGAGAATATTAAGGTTTGAAAAAACTGAATGAAAACGCAAATTGGACTCACTTGAACCAATTCGTCATGATCATCATAATGTAAAGAACAGCCAAGAAATAAACAAAATGAAAGAAGCTGTAACTATATTGAACACCATTTTCTTCATCATCGATGACTTTCTGGACTTGTTTACTTTCAGAATCATCTAAACAGGGAAATGATTGCAGCATTGTTTACATCAATTCATGAAATCTGGGTGATACGTTTTCTTGCTTTACTAACAAAGAATTAGATTAGATTAGATTAGATTAGATTAGATTAGATTAGATTAGATTAGTTCCAACTGCAGTTATATCCTACACTGAATATTCAAAAATACTCAGTTTCAAATTACTACTACTACCCCCACAGACGATTGCAAACGATGACTTGTGCATACTTATTAAAGTCGTAAAGCTGTCAACATTACGTTGTGAATAACACAACTTCTTCATCATCCGTGAGAAATCCTTAATTGAAAGAGTTAAAAACAACAGCAATTTGAGCTCTTTGCAGGCCTGACTTTCAATGTGAAACAGATTCTAGTACTTCTTTGTATTCAATCATTGATATGCAAGTATTTGCAGCAGTATACTGAACTGTAATTTAGTTGTATATTCTTTATGCAATGGTCAGGGGGTATTCATTGAATTTTGCATTCCCTGGTATCATCCTCGTAATGTAGTGTAGTAGTAGTAGCAATTTCTTTTCAATGGGCTCGTCATGATTTCTCGGAACTTAAAGCTAATTAGGCCCACTATGCATGCCGCGGTTAGGCATGGGACCCTTAGTTTAACGTCCCTTCCGAAGGACGGCGAGGTGAGTTGCGAGGCCAGGCCTCTGAGGTCAATCATCTGGAGCCTGACCTCATTCGACCGAGCTTAAATTCAGTCATCTGAATTTTGAAAACTGCATTAGCCCCTCAGCCACTCACCCCGCATGGTAGTAAAGTAGTTCATCTGCACTGTCTTAGGCACTCCTTCTTCTGTATAATTTTTAATTGAATCGAGAAAAGTACAGCAACATTCATTTACGACCAAAATCCGTCGTCAAACACTTTTTACACAGATAAATCTCCAAACTAAATGTGTGCCTGATAATTTCATTTAAACATACCTGCACCACTGGCTTCTGTAGTGTCGCCTACATTCTTGACACTGAAATAAATTGAAAAAAGGCGGTTAAGATGAACCACATACTCATTGCTCGAAAGATCGGCCTCTGAAGCTTCACAAGAGTAAGCAGGAATTTGAGGCTCTGCGCTAACCTTTTATAAAAGTAATGTCTCCATGTAAGTGCAGCCGCGTATACACTCTGTCAAAATATGCTGACAAGATGCTGATGAAGAGCTTCAAACAGTGATTAGTATTATTTAACTGATCACATGCAAACTAAAAGCCAAATTTCATAACAAGGTTGCCTGCTGTGGTTCAGCTCTGGAATCGCAACCGCAAGTAAATCAATGGTCTGCTCAAATTAAATTTGGCCAACTCATGCGCTCATTTGTCACACTGATCATATGAAATTTAGGTGCTGTATTTATATTGACGCATTACCTTAACGTCTTTTATCATTTTGTAAATTTAACTATGTGTAATAAAGGTATATCAAACTTTAAATAAATTCATTATGATCATTATTATTATGTCAGTAATGATCCACAAACGTATCAGTTTTCATTGTCACTATTTCTCAACATTTCAAAACACATCAGCATCAAATAGGTATCTATGTAGTAGAATCATCAAACAAATCCATAATTTTCACTTGTTATTATTGTTAGTGCTTCTCTTCCAGTGCCAAATCAGAAACGGAGGCCAAGAAGATACTAATAATAATAATCATCATTTTATTTACAGTTGGATAGGGTGTAGCTTGTGCTAAAAGTACAAACTAATGAATACCAACTAAATTAAATTAATTTACAGCAACACTATTTACAAATACAACAATTGCAACCCTCCCCAGTCCAATTTTTTATGTTTTTGCCAAAAACGGAGACTGTATTGCTGTTTTTAATCACATCAGGTGTACTGTTCCAAAGCATGCTGCCCCTGAACGCTATCGAAGTTGTACCGAAGGACGCAGAAGATGCCTTGGAAAGAGTGAGAATATCTTTAATTCTCAGATCGTAGTTAATTTCTTTCCTTGTGAATAAATCCCATAAGAAAGAAGGGTTTTCATGATTGAGTGATTTATATACTTCAATCATGAGTTTCTGCAAGTTCTGAACGTGAATAGTTCTTTCTTGATTTCTAACGAGCAGTTCATCGAAGAGAGTCTTCTATAATGAGTTTGTTTGTTGAGGCTGCACGCAGGCTTTGAGTTTGCATGCGAGGCATGGGAAAATTCCCGTACTAAAAGAGCCCTGGAAGAATTTAGTTTTCTAAGATTTAGTTAGCTCCAATATGGAAAGACATGCAACTTTGACGTGATGACGAGTGAATGCACGAATAATCATGTTTTTAAAATCTAGGCTATTTTGGTATTCAAGTCATTTATTCATCATATTCAATAAAAATATGCTTGCTGCGTGTGGTACTATGGTAATTAATCGACAATGTTATCAATAAATTTTTTAAGTACCAAATGTGGCGTAGATGTTCAAAAACACGACATTTCGAGCGTATACTCGTTATCAAGGCAACGGGTATACAATTGAAACGAGTATACGCTCGAAACGTCGTGCTTTTGAACATCTACGCTACATTTGGTACATAAATCATTCATGTATATCATTATCGTTTATTCATCATACTGTCGACATTATTTTTATCGTCATAAAAGCAACTACAAAAACAAAACTATTTACATTACTATGTACCATTCGCTCTCAGGGTTATCGTGCCCCCATTGCGAATGGTACTTACAATTCAACAATGATATCTAAAAACAACAAAAAACACTACAATAAAATACGACATCTAAGGCCTAATATGAACTGTCCAAACCCTGCACACATCTGCAAGTAAAACCAGCCCCATCTAAAAGCAATTATATGTGTGCAGAATTTAAATCCAAGCGACTAACGCTAAATATAATTTGGAGAACTTAACTTTCGACATAACTGCTGATATAGCAATGATACAAATATTACTGCACCAATAATTCTCACTGCACGATTATTTGAAAGCGAAGAAAGAAAAGAGAGACAGGTCAAATCATATGAAACGCAAAAGGACATACCTCGCATACATAACTGCTAAAATAGCAAGAATAACACCAACTGCCGTCATTGAACCGTTTGCTTTATCAATTGTCGATATGCCTTGTCCACATAGTAATGTAGAATTACTGTTTGATGCTGTTGGTGATGTAAACAAATAATAATTAAAGGTCGTAGTCACGCTACATTTTTTCAACGTCAAGTGCAGTTGAAGTATATTTTGGTATATTTTGGGAGGAAAGTATATTTTGGTAACGATTTGCATTCTTAGCTAGCCTTTGTACAGCTAAATGGCAATCCTCTTTTCTCCTCTTCCCCAGTTCCCTTACATTTTTCTCGGTCGTTTACATGCTATATCTCAGCAAAAAGTATGGCAAATTTTTAGCGCTAACAGAGTCTCCATCCCATAAAGATGTCTGAAAACTGTGCGATGAAATTGCTGAAATAGCGTCGAGAAAAGCAATGTTTGGCAACAGTAGTGACGACAAATGCTTCTTGATTAAAAATTACTTTGAACAAGATTCTTGCGTTTAAAACAGATTTAACCCTCGTTGCTCCATTTGATCTGAAATTCATGCTAGGTCTAGGCAAAGTTGTATTCACATAGCAGAAATCAAAATGACATTTAGAAGGAATGCAAATTGTTGCAGTACACACCTGTTTTCAAAGGCTCACTAGCTATTGCTGAGAATGTCAGGTAAACTGCAAACATTGACACAAGTGAAGCTTGAAGTAAACCGGATCTTGGACACTCTATAAAAAATGTAGATAATTGACCCACTTTATCACAGAGAAAATCAACAAATTATATAAATCACTCGAAAGTTTGCAACAGTCTGTTTTAAGAATGAAGTATTGTTAAAGAAAATGCCGAAGCTGTATTTCAATTTCCCATCGAAGATGATCAAGAGATCAAGACGTATAATTCCTGCAACAAAAATCCTAAATTCCAAATATTGCTTGCTGATAAGCAGCAAGAATGGTCAATAATGCGTTAAACATTGTAACCAATCGCAGTGAAATAACTCATTGCAATATGATGTAAACCGAAGTGGCCTTTACGTGCAAGTTCAAGGAGATCTGCATGCAGCTAAGGAAGGCATTTCGTTGCATTTCCTATGTTTTCAACTTGAAAGATTTCAATTTCACTTACTTTCTTGAATCTTTGGTAAAATTGATATCACAGATATAATTACAGCCAAAATGAGAGTTATGCTAATGAGTGCCTTGTTCAAATTGCAGGATGAACTCTAGACAAAAAAATACAACATTATGAAATTGAAAAGACAGACCTCCGTCTGAACATTATCAACGATAATACTCATGCAGGGTGGCTCAAAAGATGCATTTTGTGAAACTTTCCATCGGCGATTATTTCTACTTCCGAATTAAAATCTGAACTCAGTATACAATACTTTACAATACTTTACAATACTTTACAATACAATACTTACAATACTTTACAATACAATAAATTACTGGCCCCATGCACAAAAAGGAAAACACACAGTATTGGTTTCTCTAATTTAGTAACGATGAATTTGACATGACTTGAACGCGGTGAACCCTCACATCTGCTGCTGGACAAAACATCTACCTCACTGTTTGGACAACCTTTCTATGGTAGCATCTTTCAGAAGGGTACGATGTTTACTTAAATTGCACATAAAGACTATTTAGCAGTTGTCTTTTTATATCTATCTAAAATTTTACAATACAAGGTTACAAACTACTATACTTTCTAATTACTATACGACTATACCACACTACAGGAACGATATCACAAGGAGCAACAGACAATGACTACCCTGTGGTCTTAACATAAAGAAATATCCAACCTAACTAACAAAGTAAATATACAAAAAACTAGCAGTTGTCTTACCTCTGTAAAGAGCACATACATCGAAATGACACCAGCCAGAGATGCAGCGTAGAATAATATCATAAAGAAACCAAGTCCTACAAAAATAGATCGTCACTTCACAACTGAAAAATTATTCAAACAAGTAGAGTAATTCTGCAACTTTTTCCCGAGTTTTACAAGGCATGATTATGGAGCACCTTCTGCAGTGGTAAAATTTCCTTTTCTACAATTACATATGCTAAAAATGCGAGGGATCTTTGTCATTGATGACTTGAAAGGTAGGACTAAAAGCATGTTAAACCATCTTATTTTTCTGATATGAAATCATTTGTGTCATTCCATCATAAATAAGATCAGGAAGCAGTAATAAAGAACGAGGATACAATGAAAATCACTGATGAATAAAATATACATACCTATATACCAGGAACCATTGTTTTCTGCTTTTACAATCCTACAAAGATTTGGCAAAGTGAAAACACGATGCCAGCATTTCTAAATTTCTAAAGACTTGATTATGAAGAGTCTGTCATTTACCTTATCAAAAATTTAAAGGGTCTGTTTTATTCAGCATTGCTCGCACATGTCATCTCTTGGTTTGCCTAGGTTGTCGCCATTTTCATAGGCCATGCAAATGGCGATAACCTAGGGAAACCAAGAGACGACACGTGCGAGGAATGCTGGATGCAACAGACCCTTTAAAGGAGCCTGTTGTATGTTATGTGAAGCATTGATGTATGAAGAAATCAATTTTAAGTCTAATCAGCAACAAAGGCAACAGGGTTGCAATAGACAATATCAAAAAGATGGTGTCAAGGAGCATTCAACAAAGATGCTTAGTGTAAACGGGGTCTTAATCTTGCCTCTCAAAGCATCTGAAATAAAATTTTTCACTATCCTTCATGTCCATAACCGCCTTCATTCTGAAATTTATGAACAAACTGGAAGATCAATATACAAAAAGAAATTAATCAGGCGATCAGCAATTCTTTTGCAGTAGACATCAAAATCTGGCAGCACTGGAAAGAGCAAAATTCACTTAGTGTATATTCAAAAACAAATTAAGAGACTAGCTATGGCAAAATAACTTGGTCCTTGATCTACTTGCCAAAAAAAAAAGAAGTCTGAAGATTCACCTTATGATAAACTTTTGGTGATCTTCCAAACAGGAGTCTCTTTTTTGGGACACTGGTAGTCATGAAAATGGGTAACACTTACCAACTCTCATTCCAGCTATGAGCAAAGTCAATTAAATATACAAGTTGCAGTAGTATGAACAATATTCCACCAATTAAGCCAATGTACATCCACACTAACGTAATATAAAAGAAATGAAATTTCATAATTTTCAGATTCAGTTAGATGAATGTGAATTATTAAAACTATTAAATCCATATTCCCATGATTCCATGACTCATCTTACCTCCCCCATGGCTTCTGCTTGTTTAATGATAATTTCACAATTCTTTGCTTTGGCAACTTATAACAAGATGACAGAGCAGAAGCTGTGCACGCATGCGCGAAAAATAGTAGCTTTTTGTCCCTCTAGCTCCCTGCAACAGATCCTGAAATCCGGCAACACTTGATATTTTGTTCCTTGGGCATTAAACTCTTGATTTCTCATTTCAAAAAGCTGATCTATCCAAACAATTCCTTATATCAGATTGTTCGATGACCTCATTTTATGCAGTTTCTGCTCTGTCCAACAAGGTACAAGTCCACACAGATCTGCACATGTCACTTTCATTCCCACACATCTACTGTTCTCATAGTAATAAACATAAAGATCCCAATAAAAAATATGTGCAATGGCATACCCTCATCAAACTGTTTACTCTTAATAAAGAATGCTCCAGTCACCAATCCAATCAAAATAAGAAATTTGAAACACCAGAACCTAAAATAAAACAGTACAACATTAAGCAGAATTACAAGAAGATAAACAAATAAAAGCAAGGGAAATTACTGGGTGGAAGGAGTCTCCTGTGTTGGCCTCCACCAAAATATCATAAAGAATTGCTTCAACATATTCACTAAAGCTTAAAACATTATATCTTTCCCATCCTCCCTGTTCGTAAACTTTGTAACAAGATCCACACCAAGCGTTTTTCCCTCCATCTTGTACTGAGTGATCCTGTGCCTTGGGATGCTCCTTTCAATTCAAAGGGAAAAGGAGGATGGCAAGCAGTGGGGAAGACCAGTACTCAACAAAGTGCATGCGCAAAATCAATGCAAGAGACAGCAAAAACGCATGGAGTGCACTGATTTGATGGAGTGGAACTTTTCACGAACATTAGGCCAAAGATAACAAACGAAAAGACGAAAAATACACAATATTGAAGCAATTCTTTATGATATTTTGGTAGAGTACAACACAGCAGTCTCCTACCACAAATGTGTGGATTGACCAGACTGATGTCAGTTACGTAAGTGCTACTTTTGCAGCTAATCAAGAAATAGCATTTTTCATCTCTAGGTAGAAAGACAATACAGCACAGGCCTTGTGCAACTGACACAGTTTTCCTGCCAACAATCATCGTTTAAAAACATCTAAAAAAGGTGTTCTTATGTGGTCAGGAATTATTATTCATAATATATACTGTAAAAAGAATTCTTGTCATGTTGATGTGCATAAGGCCTGTACTGCACTGTTCTGCACATTCTTGCTTGAAAAATTGCCAATGATGTTTGGCAAACCTTGCCTGAAAATGCAAAATAAATCAATTTATTGGCGGAGGGGCTACTGTCTTAAGTGTCAAACTTTACCTCCAAATAGCTATGATTTGAACTATTTGAAGTCTCACCCATTTTGTAGACTAGCTCTGCAATCTTTTGAATTTTTCACGCCAATCATAAGTAGCATTAGAATAATGAACATGGCAGCCAAACCAAATGATACTCTGTACACAGCTCCATATCCAAACAAATTTGCACAATCTTTCCCAGCATTTATCTTTTCACATGCAGTGGAATAATATGGCACCTTGAATGAAACAAAGCGGGGCTTGAAAACATTGGAACTTCTTAAAATAAAATGCTAGAATAGCAAAAATTTCATGTCCAGTAGTTAGACTCATTATTTTCTGCAAACTGGAGCTTTTGCTCTTTGCAGTACGTTACGATAGCAAACAAATGATATTTTCTGTTAGACCTGGAACTCATGATTCCTCATCCAGAATTCTCAATATTTTTTTAAGAATGGCATTGATGGTTTCTGCTCTGGTCATAACGACATAACAGCAATCTTACTGTCATATTGCCAAAGAACTGTGTTCAGTGATACCAAGCTTTGTTTGCACTTCTTCTAGGAGTGATGGACCAGCAGGAATATGAATATTGGCTATGAAGCATTTTTTCTAAAGGTATTAAAAGAACATCACTTTATGGTGGTGCTATTACTTTTGAAGATCATTCACATATAAAGCCAGATCTCTACTGAGCAGAAAAATGTCAAGGTGCAAAAATTTCCAGTAATCTAATTAGTGAATCAAATTGTCACCATGCAAAAGTGTTGAGCCACAAATAGCAGGAGAGCTTAGTGGAGATGCAGCTCTTCTGACTCTTTCTTGAGAAGAATCTAGCTATACAGTAGGGAGGTCAGAATTCAGTTAAAGACATTGGACACAAATTTCATTTCAAAGCAGCATCACCTTTGTCCTGAGTTTTTCAGCAACACCGGGTGATAACATGACTCCTGACACAACAATTGTTATGATGAGAAATAAAGTGTACATGAGCCTTGTCATCAATGAACTTGGTGCTGTCGGACAACATGCGCAGCAACAACTGCAAGCTGCTCCACAGCAACAGCATGCAACCTGTTGGAAATTAATTCAAAATTAGTGAGAAAAAAAGACAGCATGTTTGTGCCTTGCACTCAATATTCAGAGCCTACAATCTCAGCCAGAATACTTGAGAGAAGATCATAAAATTGCACTATTACGGCCATTGATTAAAAGTCCCCAATTTCAACAGTACTTGAATAGAGCACCATTTGTTGCTGCCTAATGCCACTATTCAAGCTTCTGTCCACCATGTAAATATGGTGGAAATTCCTTGATGCAACCAAAATGGGTGTCATAGACATTGTAACAACCTGAGTACCATGTTGGAAGCAAAAGTTTGCAGAAAGCACAGAGGATCTCTCATTCTTTCAAATTGCTTACGATGCACCAACTTTGTCACTAAACAACTGGCCGATTAGTTCATCTATTGTTGAATGAAAATCTTTTTGTACAACTGTGGCTAAGATTTACAGTGCACAGCAGAGAAATCAGCAGCTGTCTGTGCAAGGCAAACTTCAGGAAAAATTGCTTGCATGCACAGGCACAGATATGGTGTTCAATCTTAGCTGCAACTAGTTGGCAATAAAAATGAGACCTATAATTTTAATCTATCGTTCTCAATTGCAAAACTTCCTCTGCAAAATCTCTTATTAGGCCATGCATCTCAACTTAGGGGCCGTCCAAAAATCCATTTCGTCACGGATAGCGGAATTTGGCCGTTACGGGGGGAGGGGGTTTATTACTAATCCGTTAAGCGTGACGGAATGGAACCTAACATTGTTTTCAATCATATTTTGCCAAGTTTCAACGCTGGATAAACCTAAGAAGAGGTTCTACTTGTTAAACAGTTGAAGGTTTCTAACGATCGCAATGAAACAGTTAGCGAGATACGTAAACACTAAATTTGTATGTCCGTTAAGAGGAGGGGAGGAGGGGGTATCTGAAGTTAGCGGCCAAATTCCGCTATCCGTGACGAAATGGATTTTTGGACGGCCCCTTATTTCCACATGCAAGATAAACACTTTCCAGTTTGATTTGTTATTACCAGGCCTATCAAAATGTGCTGGTCATTCACAGCTAGCTTTGACTCATAATCTTTTATTTCGAACTAGTTAGATCTAGTTTCAAGTGTTTTTAGGTACGCATTACATCAGGCAAAACAATTTACCAGGCCAGCAGTAATTTGTCCCCACGAACGAGCTGAGCCCACTAGGAAATTATTTTCAAGAAATTATCTTTCATTCATACCTGTGCTGCACAAATACTAAGCAAGCAACCCATTTTGATAAAGTAGTCTTCGTATTTGGGTCCGTTCTTCCTCTCACATCACTTGACTTGATCTTTCCTTGATTTGCTTACCGCAGCTCTTTATTTCCCTTCCACCATTACGTTGTTGGTGAATGATTATTCGTGCTGGTGTTACACAAAGTATTCTCCTCCGCATCTCTGGTCCGCAAAGAAACACGCCCACGGTGACCCTTTGCGGCCACCGTCCAAAAGTGACCCGAATGTTCGCTTTTGCGTTTTGCCTGCAGATTACATGACCAGTTGGCCTGCAGAATGTAGTCGTCGTTTGCAGAGTCTTTGATATCAGGGATGAACTGTGGAAACTGAAAATCTTTTCCCAACCCTTTGCCATTCCATTTTCTAAAATCAGATGTTGTCCAAAATATTCTCCCTGCTACCACTCTGGAGAATGATCCTACAGAGGCAATCTATCTAACGGGCAATGTTTATCTCATACTAAACTCACTTCGTTGGTGCAAAACGTAGCATGGAAACTACTTTTCTTGAGTTTGTTTAGGGCTGCGTTGTCACTTTTATTGGGCAAACAGAAGAGCATGCATTTTACAAGCTCAAGATATGAAATATAAAATTGTTCATTTTGAGGACAAAATTTTAAATCATGCAAAATGAGAAATGCTTGGAGGATGTATATAAATGAAGCAGCTTGCACGAAGATTCATCAGGCGCACAATATAACATCTTTTGGTACTGCTAATGGGGCAGATAAGTTTTCAAGAAAAGGGTGATGGGGCAGTTGGTTATTTTGTAGTTAGTTCGTACGGGGCAAGCAGATATTTTTCTTCTCCACTGGCCATGTCATACAATAAATTTTGCACCAACCCTAATGATTTACAATGTTGTGAAAGAGTTTTGATAATCTAGAATTTTCTTGCAACAGGAATCGGGTATTTTGCACGAAGGATACCAAAACTTGGCAGAATGTGGCCAAATTTAGGATTTCTACGGTGATGTCTTGTTTATGAAGATGTGTCTATAACTGTCAGCGAAAATGAATCAAAATCACATATTCTGCCCGTATATGCCTCAAAATATCTCAAACTATGAGACCGAATTCAATATCAATTGTTTAAATTCTTTTCTCCAAAGGAAATACGATTGAGACGAAACTTTTCATACAGGTGGAAATGTTCTGTGATTTTCACAACTCCTCGGAATCAAAGAGACTCCAAGAGACTGGCTGGGTATCCCTGTTTTCTTTGTAAGCCTGATCACGTCAGTAATACTGGTACTGTAATAATATACATGAGAAATAATGGCAAGCATAACTAGCAAGAGGTAACAGTAACATTACTCTGACACAATAAAACGTATGAAAAATCTCGTACAGCCTGTGAAAAGCAGCTTAAAACAGATGAATTATTCCAAAAATACCACTAGCCTTATATCAACCAAAAGTTTAGCTAGAAAAACCCCATGTTGCATTTGTCAGAATGTTCACTTTCTCTCAATCAAATTAACTTTCCACTAAGCTTCCTCAAAATATAAATACGAATAGTGTACCCTCATTTAAGTTGTGACATAAAAGTGCCCGCAGGAAGAATATCATCTTATGATGAATAGTCACTCTGATTCAGCAATTTTTCAATGTTTTTTGTCCTTTCAATCCTCCTTTTTGTCAGACTCTCGATCAGCTCCTGTGGCGTGTTTGATTGCAGCTTCTGTAGCCTTTTCCTTTGCTATGGAGGGAGAAGGACACAGTAGTAACCAGTGAATAACAAAAGTGCAGAATTCAGAGAGAATAAATTCTTCTCCAGAAAGTCACTTGTAAGAACTTTCAACTTTTGTGGGATGCTACTTGTCATCTCAACAAGTTGCCTGCTCCTCCTGCTATAACTCCACAGGTTTTGCTAGCTCTTGCGAGGCTTGGCAACAAAAACGAAGATAAATCCTGAACTGTAATTGATGTCTTCAAAACTTTTAGAAAGCAGAAAGGAACATCAGGAGAAAAGCAGTCTCAATATGAATAAGAGGACCAAATAATGACAAACAAAATTATGTCATATTATTTTTGATATTTCCCTTCCAATAAGAAGGTTGACATTTTTGTTATTTTTGTATTGTTGTTGATGATATTCTGTTCTGTTTTGTTATCTACCCATCAATAGCTGTATTAAATATACATTAAAAACCATGTACAAGGCTTTTGATTGGGAATGAAATCTGAAATCTGAAATCATTAAATGAGTGACAAATTAATCAATTAAGCATTAGGTCCCACTCCACAATCACAACCCAAATGTGAAATGATTATCCAGGTCATTATCATTTGTTTAAATGAAATGAAGGGTAAGCAGAAAATCTGAAATTTTGGTTGCATTTAAAAAATTGGTGCTAATTTGCTTTCAACAACAGCAACAACAGTGTGGTGAAAAAGTGAAGACATTTGTAGAAAAGTTGCTAAATCAAATTTTACTAGCTGAATTTCTGTTTTCAATCCATTGCCTGTCAAATTATTAATTGATCAATCAATCAATCAATCAATCAATCAACTAATCTTATCAATCAATCTATCAATGAAATAAAAATTCAAAAATTTAACAAGAGTACAATTAACAACGGTAATACACCAAGCCATACCATCATCATAAAGACGACTTGCCCTTTCCTTTGCTTTATCCAAATACTGGTCAATCTTTTCTTCGTGTTTTATCACCCATGGTTGCAGAAAGCGCTTGTAGATAAACTCAGATCCATTCCATGAGAAAGGTGCCATGCACCACACCAGGAAAGAGCACTGGAAGGCAAAACAAATGTATAATTATCAAGTAAGAAAAGAAATCAGCTATATAATTACACTTTGCAGACTGTGGCCAATCTAAAGGACTGTGTCTATCAGATGAGCCAGGGAAAGGTTCCCACTTCGGGAAAATTTACATCACAAAGAGTAACTTAATGTTCTGGAATGAGGGGAATTCGGGATGGTGGTAAGGGGATTCAAGTATTTTTGTAATTTTCTTGGGAACTTTTATGTTGTACCCACCTGAAGATGGGCAAATGAATTAAAAACAAATCATTTGTAACCTTTGTCATTTTACTTTGTGAAGTTCCCTCTCTAAACAACCCCTTCTGGAGTCTCCACAATCAAAATATCAAAATATCCCCTTTTACAGAAAGGGCATCACAATTTATGTTAAACTAAGATGGCATTTCTTACCTTGAACAAAAAGTAGAGAGGGAACCATGACAGGAAGATGTCTGAAAAATACTCAACAATGCTGAACGTCGAGTAAACTGTCCAGTATGTCAGCCATTGTGTATCATCATCTTTCTGAGTACTCTCGATTGCTTTCACTCTGTTGAAAATACCATAGTCTAAGTGTGAGACCATGCATTATTTATAAAAAATAACACTTTGTGTGCAGAAAAGTGATAACATTTTCTATGAATACATATTTTTGAACAATGGAATAGCTTCATACCAACAAAACAAATTCTCGTGAGTGATGAAAAACCTGTTCTGAAGAAATCATACCTGCTTCAAAATGATGTCAACAGGCTTTGCGAGAGGCTTTACAAACTGCACTCAAATGACATTTTGTTTTGTTTTTCTTGTTCCTGTTATTATTATCATAGACTTAATTGTAGGTATTAAAAACCTGTAAAACTTATATGTTTATGAATGTTATAAAAAAAATGAAGCATCCTACCATGCCTGGCCAAAGAGCTGGGCCAGCCCCAGGGGGGGAGGGGGTACATGACTTGCGGATGGACGGGGGTCTGCCGCCGGGTATTCAGAAAGCTACCCTCTTCGAATTACCGACCGTTGCCGCCATACCCATTTTTATGATGAATTTTGGCGGAAAACTACCCATTTTTGACAATTTTTGCCAATTTCTAGGAAACCCACCCATGTTTAAGGAAAATCTGCCGAAAAAAAGACCCTTGTTTAGGGAATTTTGGACCCAAAAACCCACCCATATGGGCGGCACATACCCGTACCCTCAACATGTTATGTTACCCCCCTGGGGGCCACCCCTGGCATTCTATCCAACAGGCTGCTGTGTTGATGAAAGACATTTTCTTGTATTTCTAGGTTGCTTTGGCTACAGTACAACCATGGCACAGATTCAAAATTTCTTATGTTGATGCAAGACTGCAGCACTATAATTGAAACTGTTGCTAGAAGTGACTCAACTCTTTGTTTGTTTCTTCAACAGATCTGAACAAAGTTCTTTGGAACACAGAGAAGTAAAGCTTATTAATGCTCAAAAGCACTGTCCTGCTCCATCTTCTCAATGCATTCATCATTTTGCGGTAAATCACAAGAGTTTGCAAATGACTCTCCTAATAGCAAGTTGGCTTGGGCAGTGACTCAAACCATCAATGTTTAGAATTTTAGGCCAGTAGGCTACCAGCCACTAAGTGACAATTTGTTCCACGTTTGTATACTTATGAGTTTATTCATAGGGAAAAGAACTTACGATGCATAAGCAGGGTATCCAAATCCCAGCACTGCAACAATGAAGCCACTTGCGTAACCAACAACAAGATATAATGCCAAAAATGCAGTTAAACCTGTGAGCAAAAGTTGAAATTTATTGTCAAGATTCTTCACAGTTAACAATCCTTTAGCATACCAGGGAGTAGATCCTCCACAGCACTTTTCCCTGGTTGGCAATTATTCTTAACAAATTCTACTGTGTCCATCCCATCTTTTCAGGGCAGGCAGTGCCCCCTAGGGAAGAAGTTTACTGCATATTCCCTGCCCTTTGGGAACTTCAAGATTTACCTAATGTGTTTGAATCACTCCTTTCAGACTGCAAATCCTTCAGTGGGTAAACCTTGAAGACTCCCAATGGACAGGGAAATTCATCATTAAAGTTCTTCTCTGGGGGGCAGTGCCTTTCCTGAAAAATGGGTGGATACAGGGTAGAACTGGTTATGAATAAAAGCCAACTGGACAAATATTACTGCACATCAAGTTGGGCAGCATGTGCACCCTTCAAGCTGGAAAGTTTACAAAGTGTGCATGGAAGATGCATGCTTGGCAATTGTTTTAAAAACAATTTCTCTTTTGTTCAGCTCTACTTGAAATTGTACATGGGAGAATTTCCAAACATGCAGCATACAATGCAGTCTGGAGTACCTAAATTTGAACAAAAATCCCAGACATCTCTTTCATAAGTGACATAGCACAGCCTTGAAAATAAGCAAATACCCAAGCCTTCATCTTCACTTAGATTCTTCATTACAAAACCAGCCTTTTTAATCAAAGGGTGGGTCATGAACAAGCATCACAGCATGCCTTCCAATTTTGATGCTTTTAGGAGGCTGAAATTTTACCTTCATTTCATATTAAGGATTCTAAGTTCTTTGTCAAAATTTTGAATCATGTCTGGGCTTGAAAAAGGTGATATATTTTCAGCAACAGGTACATTTTGAAGTGGGCCTAAACAGGTTTAGTCAGTTGTAGCAATCTCTACCTGCCTTGACCTGTTCGTAGGTAAAACAAAGCATGACTGCCGGCAAGAGGATTACTACGAAGGTGGATCATTTTAAAGTAGTTTCGGCGATTGCCTAATGAGTATATGACCGAGTTTTGCTGGCTATGGTGGTGTTGGACGTGCAAGCAAAAGCGCAACAGGAAACCGAATGCCACTAGAGATGTCTGATGAAAGTGGGAGGTGGAATCTTTCATGTTTGCTTAAAGTTGCAAGGCCAAAAATACTAGAAAGGCATTTGAAAATATATAAAGCACAACGTTATTAACTTATCTAAACTATTAGTCTTAATTAGGAGTGTTTTATTGGTCTGCTGTCACCCTTATCACCCTTAAAACCGATGACTTCGCTGTACACCCTTGGCAACAAAAAATTCTTCGACTGCTTTTGGATTTAGGCCCACCTACTTACCGAGAACAATGTACAATCTGTTGACGCCTGTTTTCTTTTCAACGAACTCCAGTCCATCAGTAACGAAATTCTTTTGATGGAGGATTTCATCCAGTTTTTCTCGAACACTCTTTTCGTCTGTTTTCGATACCATTTTGAGGAGTACCTTCGACTTTCTTGAAGCTGTTGCAACCTTGCCTTTGAAAAGGTGATCAAAGTACAACTGCCTTTTTTCCATAAGCTACGTCACGTGCTACAATGACGTCATATAGGGGACTGGAACAAAGGTCAATCCCCAGGACGCTTTTGGAGACGCCCATTTGAGATTTTGGACCAAAAAGAGCATCGGCATAAAGTTTTGAATGGCTGACAAAAATTGGACCAATCAAATCGTGTAAAAATATCGAAAGCAAGTTTAGGCTCGTTTCCCTGTTTTTACGATGTTTTCTGCGGCAAGGAAAATTAGAATTTTAGATTTTGACACTAAAAACTTTCTTTTCCCTTTTGGAAATGCAGTGTCTCGAAAAAAAGCGTGGCTAAGGGAGCTGTCATAAAGTATGGAACAGAGGGGGGCGGAAGGGATTTGACAGGGTCATCAAAATTATTGGATGGAAAATGTTGGGCTAACAAACTATTACAAGTGACTAACATGGGCCATGAAGCTATATTTGTTTCGAGATTTGCTTTCAATATTTTACAATTGTTTGAAACACTGTCAGCATCATATTTGCTGTTTTCTTGATCATTGATACTGTTCTCCATCTCAGTATCTGACACAGCGGTATCTGCATGTTCTTCCCTACCTTCTTAAAACGTTATACCGGGTCCTACAGATACGGTATTGACAACATGATGCATAGACAAAAACTTGAACTGTAAAGTGCTAAAAATTTTTCTTGAAGAAGTTTCTGAACTACAGAGTTCATTTTGAAGCCCTGGGGTCGTCAAATAATTTTTGCTGATGTTTAAGGGGCTATGTAAACAGTTTCTGTGTCTTGCACTGGGCTACGTAATCTTGCGGCGAATTTTGAAGTCCCTTCCGCCCCCCTCTGTTTAATTATTTATGACAGCTCCCTAAAGAAACGTGCTTTCAACTTGCGATTTTCACAATTTTTGCAAGGAGCAATGATCATGAAATTATTTTGAATCTCTCTTGTCTGATGCAATCAACTAAAACATGATTTGCCCTTGATATGACTGCAAAAATTTATGTTGAAACGAACTAAGTTGCTGATTTTTCTATTGATTTTGAAATTGCTTTTATTTTATTACTGGCGTGGCACTAAGAATGTGTATTTTAAGATGAAGCATCTTGGATGTATTTGCATGGTAATTCTAAAACCTACCAATTTTCTGAAAACAGCAGACTTTGCAGAGATACAGAGTTCCTAATCAAAACAAGAAAATTTAAAAACTGCAGGCATATTCACGATCCCAGGGGGGGTACTCCATAACTTTCAATACGGGGAGGTCCATGCCAATATTTGGGGTCCGAAATTTTACGTTAAATCAATATTTGGGGTCTGTGAATTACAACATGGACAAAAATTCAATATTTAGGGTCCATAAATCTGAAAAAAGGAAGAATCGTGGAGTTTGGTGTGAGTCTCCAAGGTATTAGACTCAATATCTGGGGTCCCCAAAATATTAGGCTTAACCCTAATCCATATGGGCTTTTTTCGAGCTACCATTTATGGGGGGGGGGTTCTTTCCACCCCCTCTGAAAACTACTTTAGACTCCTCAGAATCCAATACAACTTGGCACAGTTACAGATCAAGTCATTTCTAGCTTGTAGCACAATTTGGGGGTGGTTGCCACCACTTATGACGTCACAGTGACGCCATGAAGTTGAAAATCAGTCAAAATCAGGCTTCCAAGTTAAATTTGAATTTAAAGAAGGTTTGGCACGAACATTTTGCAGTTTTTGGTTCACTTTAGCCACAAATTTGATGTTAAAATATAATTTCATAGAAATTGATGATTTTAGAGCGATTTTTTGGCAGAAATTAGCCAATTTGTGTGACGTCATTTGTGCAATTAATTTGTTCTCTGTAAAAATAGACAAAAATAAGCTGCAAAGTGGCTATACCCCATTACAAACGTATCATTGGAGTCTTCTCAATTGAAAAATTTCGAAAAAATTAAAAAATTTGCTAATTAGCCCAAAATGGCGGCTATTATGACGTCATCATCAAAAATTGCTGACGTCATCAAATTCCAGAAATTCCGGTATCAAATTAAAGCTCTTCGTTTACTGATTCATTTGGTGTATAATACTTCATAATATGATCAAACCTTTCCATTGAAATCAGGGTCTGTTGAAATCATCAAAAACAATGATTTGTTTGCTACCTGCTTCCAAATATGGGCATGTCACGTGACCTGTGAGCTCTATTGTTTGAAAATTTTTTGATCAAAATGTGGCAAATAGATAATTAGTAAAAGTCAGGTAGATTTGGGGGACATAGTTGATGTCTTTGAAAAATACGGCAAGAAAAACCTTGAGGGGGGGTGGAAAACACCCCCCATGTGGATTAGGGTTAAGATTTAGGGGTCAGCAACGAAATCGTGGCATGGACCCCATCGTATTGAAATTTAGAGAGTACCCCCCTGGGTTCACGATGGCAAAAATGAAACTCTGCCAATGTAAACGGAATCTCTCCAAGGCCTTTTGCGAACCGAACGAAAATACATCCTAAACTAGAGTTATGTAGTGAAGAAAAATAATCCAAGAAGTGTTCCGAGATCCGAGAGACGTTCGTGTAACAGTGAGTCAGTGAGAACAGGCAGGAAACTCTGTTGGCACAAAAATGACACATAATAGGTTTATGTAACATAAACCCAGTTTATATACAAATAGACCTAGTTTATGTAACATACAGCAAATGTGCACATAAACCTGGTTTACGTAAATAAACCAAGTTTATACGCACAAACATGGACAAAAACCAGGTTCATGAACATTAAGCAGCATAGTTTAAGTCATCTTCCGTACGAGTGGCATTCCCTTAACAGGGATCATGCAATTGTTATTTGTGACAAATACACCGGATTTGGACGCTCGATCCAAGCGGATCCAAGCCTGTTTCCTGGTGGCAAGTAAAAATCTCTATAGCCTGAAGAAGTGATGAATCTTTTGCATTAAAACACATCTCATCAGTAAAACTTCTAAAGCAATGACGGACCCATCTATATTTTATGTCCATCAAAGCTAAATGGATACATATATTTATATCAATAAGTAGCATATAAAATCTACATATAATGACTACATAAAATCTAAACACACGATCAGCTCTCTGAAGACACGATAGTTCCTCTGCGTGGCTCTGCTAGGGTGTTTGGACACGGATGTTTTGATTTACTATTTATCAATCTTGTTTTGATCCTTGTTTCTTGTTTTCTTGTCTGATTTTCTGATCTGTTTCGTCTTCAACTGATGTGTGCAACTGAACTTGGGTGTGAGCCCAATCGCTTTCAAATGTTCGAATATAAGTTCCTTGTTTGTCTTAGTGTGTCTTCGGAAGAGAAGGTTTCAATCGCAAAGCCATCGGTCTGAAACCCTTCTTTTGCGAAGGCACACTACAGAAATACAAGGGAGTAGTATTAGAACAATTTGAGAGCGATTGGGCCATGATTGGGCAGAAACCCATGTTGAGTTGCACACATCAGTTGAAGACGACACAGAGCAGAAAACAAGACATGAAAACAAGACACAAGGATCAAAACAAAGTAAATAAATAATCAGTCAAAACATCCGTATCCTAACACCCTTGCAGTTACGCGTTGCCGGCAATTTCAAATGATAATTTTTTAAATTTGGCGTGTTCGAAAGCATCAAAATGTGGATGCCACTTCAAATCTATTATGGTCTATTTCATTGCAAAATAATTATGTTGGTTTCTATCTTTAGTGGAATTTGGTCCTTGTCTCTTTGGACGAAAATGTGGACACTAAGAGAAGAGTAGCGACGGGCGGTACTACGAATAGCCCTAAATCAGAATGAATCACACTGTTTGAAAAGCAACCGAAAGTTGATAAGTGATCTCTAGCCTTGTGCTTTGACCCTTGAGCCGAATCCTGCTAAAAATCATTTTTGTCTGCAAGAGATTCATTTCAAACCAAGTAATTTGGACAAATAAGTATTTAAATATCATTGAAATGCAGGCACAGCTCAAGAAATAGCTTGTGTGCCTTATTATTTACATTTGCAGGTTGACTAAATGACCGTAGAAATATTTTCTTGCGATCCTTTTAATTGGTGTGTTATTCAAGACAAATTGCCCTTTTCGCAGAAACTAGTTTTTTCACAGGATCGGAGAAAATATAACGAGAACAAACGATTCAAATTTTTATAACTGTTTTTAAATCAAATTTATATCAAGAGCAATCCTGAATGTACACGGTAAATAAGGATAGAAATGATGATGATCATGATTTGAAAATTTCCTGCGTCGAAATAACTTTCCAAACAGTGTACATCATGTTACACCTGACTTCTACCACGTATTCTATTCGACTGATCCTGTTCTTACTACTCGTTAAAATCCTTTAAAATACCATGAATATATTTGAAAATTTGAAATATTACTTTTATCCAATAAGTTTTGTGTATGCATTCAATTACCTACAGGGTGTCTCAAAAAAATTGTTCGACGTTTGATTAAATATTGAAAAATAAGGACAACATGAACAGGCTCATGGAAATATAACCTTGTTCCTAAGATTATGAAAAAATTTTAGAGACTAAAATCGTGCAAATCGGTTGAAAATTCACTGAGTTACTAGCTCTTGAAGGTCAAAAATATGAAAAAGCCGAAACCAGAGACCCCCCAGATTACTTGTATTGCAAAAGCTCAAAGACGGAGGTAAGAGAAGCTTATCCAATGTCATACCTCTCTTTGATGTCAGAGCAAACCAAATACGGCTTCTAAAGTAAATGATTTCTTGCGATCATTCTCAAAATTCCTTAACATTCCATAGGTCCAAAAACTGTGGTTCAAAACAAAGTCGGCGAGAGACTGAATCTGTTTCCTCAAAGCATCCATATGCTTGACAGTCAGGTTATTGAATACCTGTTTGAATCCTACTTGGTTCGCCCTGAAACAATTGAGAAATAACAGAAACGACGGCCTATGGGACTTTTACCAAAACTGCCATTTCGAGGCCTCTGGTTTCAGCTTTCGCACAAACTTGAACTTCAAAAGCTTGTAACCCCATTAATTTTTATCGGAGCTGCAAGATTCTTGTGTCAAAAATTAATTTGAAATCTCAGGACAAGGGTGACTTGACCAAATGTCCATTCAGCGTATCGTTATTTTTTAGTATTTAATCAAACGTCGAACAATTTTTTTGAGACACCCTGTATATGTACAAAAACCTTTTTAAACATCCGGTCAAAATGAATGATTTTATTGACTTGTGTTACCACTAATAAAATTATATTGCTTGTGTGTTACATATGATCTGCACGGTAAACCTCTTCCGAACTCTTTTTTTCTCGGGCGTCCCTCATTCCAGGAGTGGGGCACATAAATATGTTTTGGACACGTATGTGCCACTGTATATCTACGTATATTTACGTATCGTTTTCAGATATTTTGATGTTGAACAGGGCATCCATTTTCTCCACTGGTGCTCCCAAAAGGGTACAATATTTTCTATACTGGCTCTCAGGATTTTAATTGGGGATTTGCATTTTTAGTTTGTTATCTTACTGATTGGCTCCCAGACAGGGTAATCAATTGAAATAAATTGCTTTGGCACTTACTAAGAATCTCTTTACCCTAACGCACATAACCATCCATTTATAGATCTAGTGCCTCCTAGGACCTCATTAAAAAGCAGAAAAGACCATTTCCTCCCTCGGTCTACCATCAGTCTAGCATATGGGGTGAGTGGCCGAGTGGCTTACACAGTCTTCGTCAGGTGACTGAAGTTAAGCTTGGTCGAGTGAGGTCAAACTCCGAATGGGTGACCTTGGAGGCCTGACCTCACAACTCACCTCGTCGTCTTTCAGAAAGGACGTTAAACTAGGGGTCCCATGGCTTAATGCGGCATGCACAGTGGGTCTAAATTAGCTTTCAGTAACTAGAAATCCTGACAAGCCCACTCAAAACAAATTGAAAAACAAATAAAAAAGGAAAAAGGAAATCGAACTATGAGACATTTATTCTTATGGATCTTGACGTAGAATATGAAACCAGAAAATAAAACCGGAAAATGAAACAAATGGAACTTTAAGACCATGTCCATCGGTCTGGATGTAGAACCAGGGCACCTAGAGACATTGACACACAAGCAATTTCATAAAAAATACCCATAATCCTCTTGCACAAGTTACATGAAGTTAACAGTCTCCAAAATCTCTTCTTGGCGTGAATCGTTGACAAGTCTCTTGAGGCTTTATCACGATGCATTGGGAATGTTTATCTGTTTTTGCCTACACTGTTATTTCTCAGCTGTTGTCCCAATAAACATGTTCCGGATAAGAAATCATAACCGTTAAATACGAGTTGTATCTTTTAATTTATGGTGAATTCAGTGTGTATCGTATTACCCTCCTTGGCCATCAGAGTTCTGCGACTTTTCATTTTGGCTGAAAGGCAACTCCAGGGGGTTGGTTTTATATATATCGCTATGCCCATGAATGTCTAGCGATTCTTTAGCATTAATATGCATGCTAAAATCATAGTGAAGATGACAACATATTGTAAGATATAATTGGGTATGAAATATATAACTCGATAGTCTAATAATCGTCGAGTTTCTTCGCTTTTGAACTCTAGCAGTTTTCTTGATACGAATTTCTCCTCTTTTGACAGCTCACAGATCAATGTTTCGTTATCAAGGACATAAGGGCTTGTGCAGCTTTCCGTGCAATTGCCGTTTTGTAAATAATACCCATCATGACAAGAGATGCATTGATCTTCTCCAGGACCATGACACGCTTTGCAACCATTGCTACACTGAACACACATCCTGCTTTCTGATTCCTTGAAGAAACCCGTGGGACAGTTGTCAATACATGTTGAATTGTGAAGAACTAATGGCTCGCTGCATTCAAAACAACGTGTGGGTGCATCTCCGTAGCACTTCTGGCAGGATTTATGGCATGGAAAACAGACGTTACTCAGTGCGAATTGCCCGTCACCACATGCATTCATACACAGGTTACTTTGACTATCCACAAATGCATCATCAGAGCAGGATATACAATCCTTTGCCTCAGCTCCAGTGCACGTTCTGCAAATTGGATGACATTTCCTACACTTCTGAGAGTTCGATTCTGCAAAATACCCATCAAAACAGACACATGAATCACCTTCACCAAACAAGATATCACCATTCTTGCAAAGAGTACAGTTAGATGGACCAGGTCCTGAACAGCCGTCACATGCCTCATGGCAAGCAAGACAGTTGCCTTCGATGCCCAGATACCCATCAGCACACGGCTTCAAACATTTCCCAGCAATGAAATCATTTACTTCAGGACATGATAAACAATCATTATCATTAGGTCCTTTGCATTCTCGGCATTGATTGTGGCATTTATCGCATGAATCTGTCTCTTTATTTGCATACGTCCCTTTATTGCAGTCTAGAACACACGTGTTATTGACGAGCATATGATCAAAGAAACAGTCACTGCAGTTGTTCTCATTAGACCCAGTACATTCTTTGCACGATATGTCACAGTTGACACATTTCTGTGATATTTCATCAGGATATGTTCCACCAGCACAGAGTAACACACAACGGCCATCGATCAACATAAACTGATCATTGCAATGGGTGCATTCTCCTCTGCTAGGCCCTGTGCATGCACGACACGATGAGTCACAATCCTTGCATCGTAGGCTCTTCTTGTCGAAATACATACCATTCGAGCATCTTGACACACATGTTCCATCCAGCAACAGATCATCACCGTTACACGCTGTACATTCGTGCTTCGAATGACCGATACACGCTAAACAAGAATCATCACATGGAATACACAGGCCTAGTTCTTTGCTCAAAAATGTCCCCTCTTTACAGTCTTGTTCACATTTGCCACCTTTGAGGGTGAATGCACCAAAACAACTGGTGCAGTCACTCTCAGTCGGTCCATTACAGGAGAGACAGCGATTGGCGCAGGGGCGGCATTCGTCGGCTTTTGCATCATGGAACTGATCATTTGTACATTCAAGAATGCATGTGCCATTCCGTAATTTATATTCTGGAGGGCATGAGAGACATTCATCTTTAGTTGGGCCATCACAAGTGAGACATTTATCATTGCACTGCTCGCATTTAGCATTCATTTTGTCGAAGAAGCTACCAAACCCGCATGCCTCTTTGCACATGCTTCCTACCGATATATATCCATCAATACACGAGGTACAGTTGCTCTCAGATGCTCCTGAGCAAGTATGACATCCCTTGCTGCATTTCTGGCATTTACTCATCTCAAGGTCGAAAAACTCTCCTTGCGGGCAGGCATCAAAACATGTGTTATTCCAAAGTATTGCTTTGTCATTGCATGAAGTGCAGTGATTTGGTCCTTTGCAACTTTTACAGGGCTGGCCGCACGGTTTACATTGACCTTCAGATCCATCAAAGAAGCTTCCCTCGTCACATTTGTTAATCACGCAACCATCTTTAGCATCAAAATCATATCCCTTCCTGCACGCTAAGCATTTCGTAATATCAGGACCATCACAAGCTAAGCACCCTTTAATGCATGGGAAACACTTTCCCAATGCGTAGTCCGGGTATTTGCCATCTTCACACATCATGAAACAAGTGTTTTCAAACAGAATATACCCAGGATTACATCGAGTGCAGTTGCTCCTGGAACTTCCATAGCATGATTCACACGATCTGTCACATTTTTTACATATCCAGTTCTCAGCATCGACATATTCCCAGCTTTTACACTCAGGAAAGCAGGTTGAATCGACGAGATTGTAATTAGTACGACAAGAAGTGCATTCGTTTATCTTAGGCCCATAACAAGAAGCACATGGGTCGACACATTTCTCACAGCTATCAGAAACTTCATTATAAAAATAATCATCTTTACATTCATGTACGCAATCACCATCCTTTAGTGTGTAATCTTTATCACAAATCAGACAGTTCCCCTTCCCAATACCTGTGCATGCTTTGCAGTTTGCTTTACATGGCAAACACATCCCAATTTGCTCGTTCGGGTAATGTCCTTCTTCACAAATCAACACGCATTTCCCTTCTAGTAACGTATAGCTCCTCTTGCATGAAGTACATTGTGTGGCAGCAAGGCCGCTACATGTTCTACAAAGTTTATTGCAGTGGCGACATTTCCCTACCTGTCTATCGGGATATTTTCCATCAGGGCAATCTAAGACACATTTTCCATTTGCAAGTGTGAATTCCTTGTGGCATGATGTGCAGTTCCTTTCATAAGCCCCATTACATGTTTTGCATAAGCTGTTACAGTGTTTACACTGATACGCTTCGTTATCAGGATAACTTCCCTCACTGCAGTCCAAAACACACTCTCCTTCGACCAAAGTAAACTCCTTTTTGCAGGATGCACAATCTTTTGAAGTGGAACCAGTACAATGCTTGCATAGTGGGTCGCAATGTAAACATTTCCCAGTCTTAGGGTCTGGGTAGCTTCCTTCATTGCACCCAAGAACGCATGTTCCCGCCACCAAAATATAATCCTTGAAACATGTTGTGCAATTATTGACAGTAGGCCCATCACATGTTTTACAATTTCTGTCACACTTCTCGCAATTCCCTTGCTTCAGAACAGGGAAATATCCATCAGCACAACTAATAACACATGTATTGTCTAAAAGCGTATGATCTTTGCGACAGGCAGTGCAATTAGCAACTTCAGGTCCATTGCAGCTCTTGCATGAGGTATGACAATGTACGCATTTGCCGCGTCTTTCATCCGGATAACTCCCTTCCTTGCAGCCTAATATGCATTTGCCATTAACAAGAGTGTGTTCTTGATAACAAGCTGTGCAGTTACTGGCAGTTGCTCCGTTACACGACTTGCAAGATGGGTCACAAAACAAGCATTTACTTGAAATATCATCAGCGTAGCTGCCATCACTGCAGCCTAAAATACACATATTGCGATTCAAGACATAGTCCCCACGACATTCTAAACATTGGTTATTCGATGGGCCTTTGCAAGATCGACATTGTTCATGGCATTTCCGGCATTTATAAGTCTTTTGATCAAAATAGTACCCTTCACTGCAGTTTCCACGTACGCACAGTGTGCCAATTCGCAAGAAATTCTTTTTACAGAGTATACATTCATCTTTATCAGGGCCAAAGCATATTTCACAATTTTCATGACATTTTTTGCATGCTTTGGTATAGAAATCATTGTAGAATCCGACCTTAGGACATGACTTGACACATTTTCCATTATAATTCACGTATGGATGACGGCAGTTTGTACATACTGAGTAGTTTGTTTCAGCTAGAAATAAAGAAAATAGAATGTCAACAAAATATCCATATTTCCTATCATTCAAGATGAGACCTTCCTTGATAAATTGCAAAAATCAGCAAAGTTTAAGCCACTGCATTGAGATTTCCATAGCGCTCATGTCAATACAAAGCAGCAAGGTACTTATTGGGCAAAAGTTACAAAGAAAATTTAGTGGAACTGGAGACAAAATGGTTGCGGGCGAATCCGAAAAATGTTTAGACGGCTTAAAGCTTGCAGCTGTCAAACCATTCATCAGATTCCTATAAAATCACGATACCTGTGTTTTTTGTTTTTGTTTTCCAATTTGTTTTGAGTGGGCTTGTCAGGATTTCTAGCTACTGAAAGCTAATTTAGGCCCACTGTGCATGCCGCATCCAGGCATGGGACTAACGCCCCTTCTGAAGGACGACGAGGTGAGCTGTAAGGTCAGGCCTCCGAGGTCACCCATCCGGAGTTTGACCTCACTCGACCGAGCTTAACTTCAGTTACCTGACGAAAACTGTTTAAGCCACTCGGCCAATCACTTTTTGTGTAGCTGACATATCAGCTTAGGTAAACAAGGACAGATTTTGTTATACAATGGCAACAGTTGCCTTAATTGATACCTCAATTCAAAACGATTAGTGACTGCAGACAAAGGAATTTTCTCAACCAGAAAATCAAACAAACACGGCCGCAAAAGTTGCTGCAAACCAGTAGGGCAAACTCTCACTTTGTGCAAGCAAAAGATGATTTTTAAGAGAAGTTATGTGCTCATAATGACAGAAGAAGGGTAAATCTAAAGTTCGTTTATTCATATGCGCATACTAACCGGTTTTGTGTTGTGCAGGAAAATATAAAGCCCGAGGTCTTAAAAGTACAGACCGAGCTTGCCAGGTCTGTGCATTAAGACCGAGGGCTTTATATTTTCCTGTACAACGACAAAACCGGTTAGTATGAGTTTTATTACCTGATAGCTTCTAATTTTGACTTGTATCAGTTAGTCGAACACATTTTGTTACTGTCATATCGTTTGAGTCACTTGTAAACCTCACAGGCCTAAAGCAGTTGCTGTGGCGACGAAAACGCGTCCTTGTATCATATTATACAAGGCTACGGGAAACCCCGGGAAAAGTGCGATTAACCAATAGGAGTAGCGGGATTCTGTATTGCCTCGTTTTTGAAATTCAGTCAGGTAATAATATTTCGTAAAGTTCAGATTTTTGTTCGTTTATTTGATTCAGAAGCCGAGCAAAAGGAATTATAATTCTTGGGTATGTAGTGCTTAAATTAAACTATCAATACGCATTTCTTGAATTAAGTATACAAAATCCGTGAACTTTAGATTTACCCGTCTTCTTTCATGATAAGCACATAACAACTCTTCTCTTAAAAACCACCTTGTGCTTGCGCAAAGTGAGAGTTTGCTCTGCTGGTTTAAGGGCAACTTTTGCGACCGTGTTTGTCCTGATTTACTGGTTGAGAGAATTTCCTTTGTCTGCAGTCACTAATCGCTTGGAATTGAGGTGCCAATAAAACGCAACTGTTGCTATTGTACCGGGTGATCCAAAAAAAAGCGACCCGGCGGAATCTATTCTAGAAAAATGAGTAAGAGGCCGATTGAAACGCTTCAAACGCCGTTCTGTTGCTAAAAGACTACCAAACGCTAGGATTACTTTTTGAAATTTTTTTCGACTCAGTGAATTTTCCAAATTAAGGATTTAGAAGAAAATGGCATGCCTGAAATCCTCAAAAAGTCGTCAAAAACAGGGGATCGATTTACAGCCACTTCAGATCTTCAAAACAATGTGGAGCGCGTTTTATTTCGGGCTGGGAATAGGCAACTCAGTCAAAAGTTTCAAGAGAAAATTTATAGTCCCCAGGTACCTAACAGTTGGGAATAAATGTTCCCTGTACACTCATTGAATTTCAAAGGAATTCAACTTTCCGGGCAATTCAAGAATTCTTTACAGAACAACAGAAGTATCCTTGTCCCTTGAGACAAGAATATTTTAGGTACCTAGGGACTATAAACTTGTTCTGAAAACTTTCTACTGAGTTGCCTATTCCCAACCTGAAATAAAACACGCTACTCATTCTTTTGAAGGTCTGAAATGGCTGTAAATTGATCCCCTATTTCTGACGACTTTCTGAGGATTTCTGGCATGCCCTTTTCCTCAAAATCCTTAATTTGCAACATTTACCGAGCTGGAAAAAACTGGAAAAAATATTCATAATGTACGCTAGTCTTTGAGCGACAGAACAACGTTTGAAAAATTCCCATCGGTGTATTACTTATTTTCAATAACAGATTCCGTCGGGTCACTTTTTTGGGTCACCCGGTATTACAAAAACTGCCCTTGTTGCTTAGATATGAAAATGTAGTGTTTCAACGTCTGTCGTATCATTTTTAAAGAACAAGCCATTTTACAAAAATGCTCTGAATTTCTAACAACTCTGATGAAGGATTTTAGGCCTTCTTTTGGAGGAAGTCGAGAAGAAATGTTTCATAAAATCATTTGTAATTTTGCGGACGATAAGACTGCTTTTGACAAAATTTCCTTATCTAAGATGATATGTTAACTACAAAGATATCATTGCTTTTTAGGAATAAACAGAATGGTTTGAGGGCTGCAAGCTTTCAAACATCAAAACATTTTTCTGAATCAACCGGTATTTTAGCTTAGCAACGAGATATTTCATTCCACGTTTTCAAAATGGCTACTAATCCATTGACAAATTTCGACAAACATAGCGAAAATTTGTTAAGGATGAATTTCCAAGTCATATCATATCACATCAAATCACATCAGATCCATCTTAAATCAACGAATCACAACAGCTCAAAGCATAGTAATCACATCAAATCACGTATATTAAATCACTAGGTCATGAAAGGGGAAACCTAACACAGAAGATCCTCTTCCTCATCTACAATTGCAGACAAAACTCTTGCAATAGCATTCTTCTTATCTATACGAAACACTGTGTCTTTCTCCTCCCCTTCCCTCTAATCAACGTTGGCTTGCCCTATTGTGGCCTTGAGCTTTGATTAGGCTGTTTTAGCAGCAAGACGCGGAAGTCTTTGAAAACGCAGAGGCTTGTACGTTTTTTGGAGCATCCAAATTTTCAAGCCATTTCCTTCCAAGAAAGCTGCTCATAGACAGAAAAAATTCTTAAGGACGGTTTGCATTCTCGCATTTCCATCACTGATGGATACGCTCACACAGTATTTAGCTTCCCTTCTCGAATTTGTTTCCCTGAGGGGCGGCCTTCAAAAGTACTCTTGTCAAGTTTTCAGTTTCAGAAACAGAGCATACGCAAAGTCTCTCTAGATTTGCAAAAGTTTTGAAGTTGATTTCGCTTTGTAATTCATTTCCTCTAACAAAATTATGCAGGCGTCCTCTTGACTAACGTCTTCTTGCTAAAAAGCCTCCTATGAGACATAAAGGGACCATTACCGTCCAACATTGGTCTGTGGAAGGGGGTACGAGAGAGAAACAGGCGTCTTTACAAAAATCAACGACTGTTACATCTGCGATCTTGTTTCAAAAAGTTGTCATAGTCAAAAACTTCACACATGATAGCATGGTGTAGCGTAAAATGAATAACGATTCAATTACCTGAACATCTCATGCAATTTTCTGGACACTTATTGCAAATCGTTGTAGAAGCCTCAGGTATATATCTTGCAGGACAATCTTCAAAACACATAGATTTATACAAAATCATTCCATGCGGGCACGACAAACATTGATTAGCATTGAATCCAAAACATGTTTTACAGGTATGATGACACCGACCACATCTTCTTGTTCCTTTGACATCAAATCTCCCGGGCCCACAGCTGTCGTGACATCCTAGGTCTCTCCATACCTTATCCGCGTTACAATACATACATATCTCCATTGATACTTGGCATTCAGCGCAATTATGAGAGCATTTTAGACACCATTGCTCATGATCAAAATAGCCTCGTGGACATTTTGCGACACACTGACCATTGAAAAATTTTAGACCAACAGGACATGATGTGCACTGAGTTCGTAGCTCTCCAGTGCACGCGGCACATTCTCTGTGACAAGGCATACAAGGTCGCCCTGGTTGCTTGTAAAACCCACGTGGACAGCGGTCGACACAACGGTAGTCATGAACTGTCTTGTTAGGGTAGCATGCAAGGCATTCTGTGTTTGTAGCTCCGAAGCAGCTCTGACATTCTCTGTGGCATGGGTTGCATGAGTTTTCAGTCAAGTTGTCGACACATGGTTGAAGACATGTTGTGCCCTTCAACTCCAGATTACCTGCAAGATAAAAAGATGAAAATGGCATTGTCTGCAATGCTCAAAAAGAATAGAGAGGTGTAACATCCATTATTACTAATAACAGTGCCATTTCATACAAATACAGTGATAAATTAGATGCAAAACAGTTACTAAAACAACTCATCTTTAAAAAGAGTTCAATGCCCGAGTAAAGTCCTTGGAGCACTGAGGCGTTCTGTAACCCCTATTTTATCAACACAAAACAACACTGTTTTGAGAGGTAATGGGGAAATCACAGAACAAGGTAAAATTAACAGAGGTGTTCCAAGACGTTTGGAACGCACTGTAGGTTGCAGGATCGTGAATGTACCCTGTGGATCAAAATAAGTTTATATGTTTGGCATGATTTGGAATAACATTGCGCAGCTGATATTCAAAACTGAAAATTTAATTAATCAGTCAAGGGTTAACTAACATTCCAATCATCTTCAAGACCAAGAAATTAGGAACATACTCATTGTATGCATATGGGAACAATGATTACTTGGTCCATGATTTACTTGCCATTCAAATTAAAATGCCATTTCTGAAATTCACAATTTCATTGAATCTAAATCTTATTCGCTGGTAAAGCAAGGACTACAATTGAGCACAGGGACGCAGGAGCCATCTCAAACTTGGGGGAACGACACTTCGAGGGCACTTTTTCCTTAAGAAAATGGGGCATCTTTTAAAAATAAATAGGGCACTTCTATTTTTATTGCAAAATCTTGGGGGGCACGTGCCACCAGTGCCCCCGATTTCCCCGTCTATGATCGAGAATGGCATTCTTGTTCCCAAAAGCATCTTCCTCTTTTCTGGGCCTAAAGAATGAGTGATTTTACCAAACAAATTTTTCAAAATTTAGTAAGTCTTTGAATGATAGATAAACATTTCAGGTTTTAAAATCAGCTGCAAACATTCTGTTCCATAACTCACCAAACGTATAAACTGTTTTCGACTCATCCGTAATAACAATGAAACATTCCACGAACTGGAGGGAAAATAACTATACTTGCATTGCCTATTATTTCAAGTGAGAAGAAGCATTCAAATTCCTGGTGAATTGTACTGAGTACTACAAGTTGGCAGACGATTGTCTTTTCCACTCTACTCTTCAAAGCAGCACTTACTTAAGTCTGTTAACAGCTAATTTTCGTCATGAATGTCAAAGTTGCCAGATAAAAGTTCGAAATTTTCCTTCCCTCCCTCCTTCCCTCCTATACAGAAATCCACCTCATCACGTAATGTGTTCATTCTTCGCACATGAAAATCATACAAATTCATAAAAGCATATACATGAAAATTTAGGCCAAGTAGTTAGATAAAAAACGTACCAACACATCGGTTACATTGTGTCGCACTTGCCCCAAAGCATTGCGTACAGGCAGGGTGGCATGGTTTACATAACTGTGATTCAAAATCTTGATAATATGCACCAGGAGGACAAGACCATGCACAAGATCTGTCGCTCAAGAGAACCATTCCTCCGGAGCATTTCAAGCATTTGTTTGGTCCTGCACCGTAACACTCTTTACATGAAGTATGGCAGTCACGGCACCTGTAAAAGAAATTCACTCATGTCATTTTCGAAATCAAGCAAGCAAGCAAACAACTACAGGTGTTGAACAACGGTGATATTCAAATATAAATATTTAGATGACGGCACGTTAATTATGAGTTACCAGCATGCCAGCATGACGTATTCTGCACAAATTTGGCATCTAACATGAACCAGGCTTCAGTATCCACTTGTGAAGATGAAGGTGAAGTTGCGGTTTTTAGCGCCAAGCGCTGGGATCGCAGAAATAGAGCAGACCTAATCGAGCCCACGACCCCTTGCCATGACGCTCATGTGATGGGGTCCTACCGGGTATCGAACCAAGTCCACCTGACTGTTCTGGCAGCCAAGTCAAAGGATTACACCATGGCGCCACAACACCTTTCTTTTATGTGTAGCTTGTATATATTTTTTTGTAATTGGGTTGGACATCTGTTTATGTTAAGAGCACAAGGTAGTCATTGACTGTTGCTCCTTGAAGCATCGTCCCTGTAGTGCAGTATCGTCGTATAGTGACTAGAAATTATAGTAGTTTGTAACCTTGTATTGTAACATTTTAAATGGACGTAAAAACAACGGTGAAATATCGATGGGTGAACAGTCCAAAACACTGCCTCTAAAAGCTTGGCTCTCAGTAGAGCAAAAACACTCAGAATTGCGAGGAGGATCATGGGTGGTTAGACACTGCAGTTGAGTTTCATTGCCGCTTTATTCTTTTGCAACCTCTTCCACAGAAACATAAATTTTCCTCAGCAGCTGCATATACACTAAAACATAACTCTCCTTAAACAGAAATATACGTAATAGGCATTTCATATCTCTCAACAGTTATATGACATCAATTTTCAAACAAATACCCAAGACTGTCAGCCCCATGGCAATAAATGTCCAGTGGATATCTTTCACGAATGAACAATTGCATTTTCTTTATTGATCTCTGCTAGGAGTCCTTTATGATTTGATCAACGTTTTAGGCCCTTTTTCAGTCATTTTGCAATCATGAAATTTTTATAAAGTTGAATTTACCTATATTTCTACCGGGTGAGTCAATAAAAACGCCCGGCGTTTGGAAAAATCCTGATCCATGAATATCAAAGCAATGATGTTGAAAACTGTCTTGTTTTATCCTCGATATGTCAAATTAGGTTCAGTAATTTACCCGGCTTTAATCGGTCATTCCTTCTCGTCGATATAGGAGATTTTCTGCAGAAAGCCCCTTTCGATAACCTGCCAAAACGAGCGAAGACAGCAAGCAAACTTTCCCTTTGTTCTCCTTCCTAGCAATAATGACTCTTAGACGTGCTCATGTATTTTGTCCTCATGGGAGAATGGAATCCCCCTGAATAAGTTATTCACACTAGGGAGAAGATTTTTCAACTCGTCAAAAGGAAAGCACATGCTAAAGCGTGCTGAAAGTCATCGCTGTGAGGTAAACACATCAGGGACTTTTGCTTGCAATTTTAGCACGTTTTTCAAGGTTTCTCAAAGGGACTCATTTTGGAAAATTGCCTGCAGAATCTGAACGGAGTGGCCGATTTTAGCCAGGAAATTTCTAAAAAATAATTGAACATGTTAGCTATTTAATAAAATATTGCAAAATATCATTGCTTTTATATTCAGGGAGCAGTAGCCTTTCAAACGCCGGGCGTTTTTTTTTGACTCACCCGGTAGTGCTCATAAAACAGCGAGAAAAATCACAAAAATACTTTGATCTTTTGGTCTTTAACTAGAAATTGAATGATTCATATATGTGAAGTGTTCTTGATGCCATGAATTTTCAAAAGTAGGAACCTTGTTCTGGCTCACCAAGTATAATCACTATTAATTGTACATATTCGCTGTTGTTTTTGTCGTTTTGCCGTGTTGAAGGTTTTCTAGGAGGTCTTGGTAAAACTTGGTTTCAACATGTCCAGGAGAAGGCTGTCGCATGTTCGAGTAAAAATGAGATGGCGGTCGCAAAGTTGTAGCAGTGGGTTATAAACTGGTTTGTATCGAGGGGAACAGAGAAGAAGAAGCAGAGAAAACACCATCAACTTGCTCAACTAATCAAGGTTATCAACACTTTAGCTATCTTGTTTATTATGATACCCGAATTAACAAAATTTAGGACGATCAAGTGTTTAGGCCACTTGCATATCATCAGCATGTCCTTGGTAAAATGGCTGGGCTGCCCAACGGCCTTGCTACAAACCTGATAAATCTTTCAGAATAAAGTTATCCTCTTCCCATGCCTCATTGATCAAAACCATCATAAATTTGCGGTACAGATCAGAAAAAGAGGAGAAATAATATTATGGGATTATGAACGAGAACTCGTTGCCGCGACTGTAATCAAAAGTAGATTATAGAAAACCAAAAAATAGTGCGATAGCAGCGACCAAGAGCCAGGGGCTGGATGGCTGCATATAAAACCTGGAATAAAGAACCTTGGAATAAGAGCTAAGGGAATCTATCGCTTCAAAATGGGTAATTTAACTCCGAAATTCACGATGTTAGGGTATTACAAACCTAAACTTATCCAGGGCGTGGTAACATTTACCCCATGTCCAGAAGGAAGCTGAAAGAATTCATACAAATTTAGCATCCTTCCTGAACACGATCCCTAGGAAAAGTAGCAAATCTTCAAAGGTTTACGTCTGTACAAAGATTTGTCTCTTTCTGGGTATATGCGTCGAAATATGATTGAAGGAATGAATCAAGGAATGAATGAATGAATGAATGAATGAACAGCATGACACAGTGGGTCTTCATTGTCCTGGATTCCAATTCGTAAGACCACAGGTCTGAGAATCCAGATTTTCAGTTCTTCGCTGAGAAAATTTTCTTGGTTTTCGCAGTAGTGTGAGCATGTAAGGATCTCTCAACAACAAATACAAAAGGGTGGGAAGAGCCGCTACCCACAATTGTTTTGATTAAACAAGGGAGCTTCTATGCTCGAGTTATTTTTATCTTGGATTTCCTTAGGCGCAAGGACCAATCTGTTACCGACACGATGAGTCATAAGTGGGTTAGAGAAATAATTCCATTGACTAATGGCTGGATGGCTGGAGAAAGTTCGTTCTCAAGCAAGAGACAGAATCGAAATTGAATTTGAATGAAGCAAGAAACGTTACAATGAAATGATGCTGGAATGGTAAGTTGAGAAACTTTACTCAATATTCAAACTAGCTCATTTCGATCTATCGTTCTGAGCAGGGAGGGCCGGTTCTGAGCGTGTCTTTGACTGGTAGTAGCGAATCTGAAGAAGGCAGACTTTGTAGCCTCAGAATGTGTGTTTGAGCGAATCTGATATGTGTTTTCTTGACTGGCAGAAAATCCGCCATTTTGAAAGTTGAAAAATTATAAAAATGAGAACTGAAGGACTAAAACATAATGAACTTGCATGAGACTTTGGTCAAATACGTATTTTAACAGACTTAACCAGATAAAAGTAGACGAGAATGTGATTTTAAAGTATCTTGTGAGATATAAGTCATTCTAGGCTTTCGCTCACTATTTCTGAAGGCCCATAAGAGCAGTTTTTAGTTAAAAATGAGCAATCTAGGATAACTATTGAAAGTACTGCAAAGTGGACAAGACCTTTGCAGCTTTCCTGTACTCACTGAAGTTTTGTCAATCGTTTCTCATTCCTCCAAGCGACAAAAAGTGAGTACTTCGAGAGCAAATAGTTCCTAAAACACAAAAACCTAGTGACGTCCTCAAAAAAATCCTTAAAAACAGTTACCAGTGTTATAACAATGTTTCTGCTCCTTTTAGATATTAGGAAACCCATTAACATACCAAAATTAAGAGTAACTGAAGGGCTTCAAGTATTTCAAGTATTTCAAAATTTGTAGAGAGCTTCAAAGGTGTCCTACCAGGGTTGTCTTTCATTGTGCCCTTCAAAGGTGGCATTTAAAGGTTTATAACAGTTTCGAGTAGAAATGAAACTATCAGGTAAAAAAGAAACTTTAAATCTATCAGATTACAAATTGAGCGAACAGTTATCACGTACTCCCTGTTCAGTTCAGAGAGAATTACGTCACGGATTTTATGCGTTGTCACTCATAGTAGCTGACGTTGGAGCCCCAAAACAACCCTTCCACGGCGAATATTCGAGTCATTTTTCATTTTTGACACAGTAACATGTTGATCTTTCAATTTTTGAGAAAAAAAATGATATGTAAAATTTCATTTCATAGGCACTTTAAAGATTTGAAACCTACGCTGTTCAAACCTGATTGATTCTAAAGTGTTTGGTCAAAAGGAAGTGATAAAGGGCAGTCTATAAGGCGTCTTCCCTTCGAACACAAATCAAATATCGAATTGTCTAATAGACTTGTCGATACATGGGAATTTACATGGACTGGTTGATTGTAAGGGAGGAGATTATTTCTTGCATGTACGATTTGAGATTTATATTAGATTTGTTACGATTCATCCCAGTTTTGCTCGCAATTACGTAATTTTTTTTACCTACTTATCTACTGAACTGAATTATTTTACCTCCAATTAAAATGAATTGAATTAAATAGGTTAATATCAAAGATTTAGAAGAATGAGCGAAATTTATGACGAATTGTTATCAGTCTAGGTGTGTATGGCAGTGCACAGCTCAAAATTTTCCGGGAAGCAGTGAAGAAAGTCTCCACAAAAAAGGCCAAAATTTCTGTGATTTCCATATTGCATTTTAAGAAGTTTTAGAGTGGAGGAAGCAAATATCCCCGTTGTTCCCAAGCTGTGTTTAGTCCTAAAACATTGTGAATAAATCACAACAAATTCCTTCAGAGTTTCTAGAATGGACATGTTTAAGCTGGTTATTGAACTTATCTTCGAATAAACACTTGAATCAAAATGAAGCTCCATACTCTTGTGAATGTACACATTTCTGACACAAAGGTCAAAGGCAAGGAAAACGAAATGCATGAACTTTTATTAAAAAATGCCCCATATCGATAAGAAACTTTAAGTAGTAACTTTGGCTCTGACAGGCCTTGGCAGGACACGGTGACACCTTTCGAAAGGATTATTTTTTGAAATGATGAAGGGAGCGCAATTTCCGGCAGGCTCCCTTGCTAACAGAGGAGAGCTGAGAGGCGGCGGGGAACAGAAACCACTTGTCTAAGATGGGGGAAAACACACTTGTCTAAGATGGGGGAAAACATATGTTCTGTAAAAGCTGACTTTGGCAATAAAGACATGGAGGCTTGCATGGACGAAAAATTCGAAAATGAACCCACTGACATAGGCAAGATTGGCAGGGCTAGAGGAGCAAAGAGCAATTATGGGGCAAACATATGTTTGGTAAAAGCTGATTTTGGCAATAAAGACATGGAGGCTTGCATGGACGAAAAATTCGAAAATGAACCCACTGACATAGGCAAGATTAGCAGGGCTAGAGGAGCAAAGAGCAAAGAGCACTTGTTAAAAGCTGATTTTGGCAATAAAGTCGTCGAGAACTGCATGAATGAAAAAAGCGAAAATAGAACAAGGTTGTGAAGAAGCGTAGATATAAGGGTAAGAATAAGTTATGAAGACATTATAATACTAAAAAATGGTTACATATCTTTATTTTTCAGGAAGCCGATTACGATATCGAAAACGATTGCGAAAAAATACGAGAGAGAGAGCTAAACACGAAAGAACAACAATTTATTTGCGATTTCCCTGGGAAAACAAGCAACTTTTATGCTTCACCAAAATCCAGCAAGTGTACTGATTCAAAGTCTTGTTTCTTTGCCTCCATTTCTTACAAATTTTTAGTATTTTACCGACCAAATATAGTCTAATAAATGTGTACAACCTGCGAGAAAGTACACTAGACATACCTTTTCCCGGAATCCAGATATGTCCCAGATGGGCATTCATCCAAACACCTTTCGTCTCCTCTGTTTACATAATGAGTGAAACAGTTCTCGCAATCTACATCTGCTTTGCACTTACTACATGGATAAGGACACATTTGACACACTGAAGACGTTTTATTCGCAAAGAAGCCAATTCCGCAATGGATGTCAAACACACATCTACTTTGCTTGAGGAAGATTCGCTGGTCGTGCATGTACTGATTGCATGATAAACAATCATAAGGCCTTCCTGGGATGCATGTCTTACAGTTATGGGAACATGTTCTGCAGACGCCAAGAAATAAGTCAGGAAACTGACCTAAACAAATGAAACAAAATAATGCATACCGGGTGAGCCAGAAAAAAGTTCCCACTTTTGAAAATTCATAGCACCAAGACTACTGAACGGATTTGAATCATTCAAATTCTAATTGAAAGCCAAAAGATCTAAGTATTTTTGTGATTTTTCTCGCTGTCCTACCAGTACTGGAAGTATTGGTAAATTCAACTTTATAAAAATTTCATAGTTGCAAAATGACGGAAAAAGGGCGTAAAACAAAGATCAAATCGTAAGGATTCTATTCACACCGAAAAATAAGCAATCGGCGTTTCACCTCCCTCAAGGGTTATAAAATATCGATTTTCACACAAATAACGGAAGGTTTTTAATTCCATAGCAAGTAATGTGCAGAGGATATCTCTCACCCGTGAGAAGTTGCATTTCCTTCATTATTCTGTGCTAGGAGTCATTTATACTTTGATCGATGTTTTAGGCCATTTTTCGGTCATTTTTGCAATCATGAAATTTTTTGTAAAGTTGAACTTACCTGTGTATAGTGCTCGTGAGACAACGAGAAAAATCAATAAAATACTTCAACCTAAAGGCTTTGAATAAGAGTTGGAATCATTCAAATCTGTGAAATTATCTTGCTTGTATGAATTTTCAAACGTAGGAACTTTTTTCTCGCACATCCGGTAGATAAATTGATGCTATCTTTTATTGGTTAATCTTCAAAGCCATCGAGGGGACAGTAAGAGAAGCAATCTGAGCATAGGTCTGTGAAGGTGAAGTTGCGTTTTTCAGCGCCAAGCGCTGGGATCGCAGAAATAGAGCAGACCTAATCGAGTCCGCGACCCCTTGTCATGACGCTCAAGTGGTGGGGCCCTACCGGGACTCGAACAAACTCCGCCTGACTATTCTGGCTGCAATGTTAGAGGATTACACCACGGCGCCACAACACGTCTATGAGGCCTATCAAAAAGCTTTGGTAAATTTTATCACGATCAGTAACGACAAAGAGAATCATAGGATTTTACACATCACCATAACCCAGAATTTCGAATCTCAAAGGGAAACACTAAAACTAACAAGATGAAGTCTAAGTGATGGCGAGGTCCCAAGTCCAAAAATAATAGACAAGCGGCCACTATAAGATACAAGGAAATATTGTTACAGAGACAGAAAGCAGAACTGTAGATCTGAAAAGGTATAGTTTCAACCATGTTTCAACACAGCCCAGAACGTCAAATCTTATAAGGACACACCTCTTAAACAGGTAAGGACTAGTTTTCCATGACAAAAATGGCGAGGTTTTGACCCACGTGGGGGGTGGGTACATGATTTGCGGATGAACGGGGGTCTGCCGCCCGGTTTTCAGAAAGGTACCCTCTTCTAATTACCGAAACTTGCTGTCATATCCACTTTTATGATGAATTTTGGCGAAAACGACCCATTTTTGGCTATTTTCCGCCAATTTCTGGAAAACCCACCCATGTTTCTAGAAAATCTGTAGAAAATCTGCCGAAAAGGGACCCTTGATTAGAGAATTTTGGGGCCAAAAACCAACCCATATGGGCGGCACATACCCGTACCCTCAACATGTTATGTACCCCTCCCCCCGGGGGTCTTGAGTTCGAAGATAACAGGCAAGCAGTGATTATAAAAAACAAAGAGATAGTGTGGCAGAAAAAGACATCATGAATGTGAATCAGAAAAAGGAATATCTTCAACAAAACCAAGAATGTCAAACCTCCAGGAGGAAACACTAAAATTAAATATATTTTCAATGACAAAGAAGTCGAGGTCCCCAGACTGAAAGTAATAGACAAGCAGCGATAAAGAGGTACAAGGAAACACTGTTACAGAGACGAAAATCAAATTCGTGGATCTGAAAATATTCCATAAAAATGTCTTGCTGTTCAATAGGCCCTATTAGCTGGTTCGATGCAATCTTGAGAAAATGTGGTGGTTGACCTTTGGATTGACTTCAATTTCATTCTTTCCGTTTTGTCACCACTCCAAATGATTGATGCCCTATCTTGGTTCATTCTCGACTCATGTTTCGATTCATTCATATTTTATCATTCATGTTTCGATTCCAAAACCCATTACAAGAGAAATTCAGCGTCAACCACTTCAAAAACAGAATTTTTTCAAGATAAGGATTGAAGAAACAAGAGTAGTTTTTTTTGGCAAAAACTAGCATAGAAATCCCTTCTCATGCTGATAACTTCGCCCAAGGCTAAATCATCGCCATCCGATTTTACGGTTGGGTTTTGGCTGGACTGGAATATCTCGCACTTCATTTTGATATTAATAAATGTATCAGAAAAGAGATGTTACATGTTACCAATCCTATTAAGTCATGTTACCAATCACGTTAACAATCCTTTTCACCAGATCAAATATACCCTCGGCTCGAAATACCTCACGTTAAGAATGAAGAAACAAGACAAATAAAAGGAAATGAAATGTAAAATGAAATATTTGGTCATCTAAACTTCGTTCAGTAAGTATTCAATGCTATTGCCTCCAATTTAACCAAAAAACGTTCAAAACGTTTTGGCCCAAAACAGAGACGTCTATCACTTACAAAAAGCGACTTCGAAGATTAACCATGGATTGTTAGACACCGTAGTTATGTTTCAGTGTATTTACTTCTGCGGAGGAAAGATTATGCGCCTCTGCGAAGGAGATTTAAAATACTTAAAAGGACGAAACGAATTCATTTCTCTTATCTTCTCTTCGGGGTTTTACGCCAACTCCTCCGTAGTAGCTGAATCATTTTCATCCTCCGCAAAGGAAAAAGAGGCAGCAATGAAGTACAACTGCAGTGTTTAACCACCCCATGGATTTACAATGCAATCAAGTTTAGCCGAAGTTTCAAGCATGCCTTAACAATGAAATAACAATTTACCACTCGGGCATTTCTTGACGCAGTCTTTCGGGTTCGTAGGCAGCAAAAAATACCCTGACTTGCAAATGAGGCAACGATCTCCTTCTGATTCACATCGCAAACAATTCTTGCCACATGGCTCACAAACCCCTTTGAATGGATCTCCATAATAATGTAAAGGACATCTAGGCAAGCAGCTACCCTTGTATAAATATGTTGTCTCGTGTTCTAAATTGCCATGCAAGCCTCGGTATCGACACGAGGTACAATTGCGATTTCCGATTCCATTGCACGTGTGACAAGATGGATGACAAGGTATGCAATTTTTGCCATCGAAGTAATATTCATGGTCACATCTTGCATTGCAGTTATGGTTGATAAGAATGTCCTCGTGACGGCATGTAGTGCAATTTTCAGCTGTTCCTCCACACGTCAGACAGTTTCCGTCGCACTTGTCGCATTTGAAGCCAATGTCATGAGGCGTTTTGAAATGATCTGTGAGAAATATGAATTCGAAGTTTACGGACGACCGACTTGGAATTTATATTGCTCAATTTACTATAAATGGAATGTAGCTTCGCAGTAAGAACAAATGATTACCAATTCTAACCAAAAATAATAGCTGAAATTATTTTGAAGATATTTTGGACTTGCTACAAGTCTATTCCTTTCTCTAGTTCCCCCAAAAAAGATAGCCTCAAAAAAAGATAGCCTCAAAAAAAGATAGACTTGTAGCAAGTCCAAACGCAGTGGAAGAAAAAAGTGAGCACTCCGAATCAGATTGCAAGAACAAAGCGATTCCTTCGGTGGATCCCATATAAAACAGATCTGCGACAATACCATCTGTTGATTTAGGCCCCGTTTCCATTACTCTATTTTCGTATGAAAACGTCTTTTTTCGAATTTATGTATTTGACTCGTTAACTTGTATGTTGAATCCGCAAAATGAAGGGTAAAAGAACTGAACAGTTATCTTATATATCATTGTCATTTGATTTTATGAATAAGCTCCCCCCCCCTGGAGCGTCTGAAATTAAATAAGCCCAACAGAGTAAAAGCAGCTTATCGAGAAATCTTCCATGTGAAAATCAGTGACGGACACTTTGCCAAATATTGGGGGGGGGGGGCGAAGCTATCGTTACAATAAAAACATTTCTTATTTCCATTGTTTTCGAACAAAAGAGCTTTGTTCTAGCCAACATTGGGGGGGGGGGGGATTGCACCTCCTCGCCCACTCAAGCGTCCGCTACTGGCGAAAATGAAGCTATTTGAGAGCAGAAATGTGGCAATATGTATGATAAAATAGATTTTAACTTCCACCGCCTATATTTGGTCCGTTTATTGCTTGCTTAGCTCAGCTAGCTCGCAGTAGAAATCCATTCGTTTGTAGTCAATGATTGCAAATGAAAGAATACCATTATTATTACTATAAAGTGCCCTGTAACCCGTGAAAGAACTTGATATCGAAATCTGATGCAGTTATCAAATTCTAGATTTACGGTCAACGCGGAAGAAGTGTACCATGTGCATTCAAGATTATTTGAAAAAAGATGTTCATGACTGGATGATCATTCAAACAATACTTTATTGTTTTCCGCCGTTTTATTCAAATATTGCTTGCATTGGGTGGATCATAGTGGATTGCAAAAGGAGAGCTTTTCCCAGGAAACCCCAATGAATAAAATTATTCAAGGACTTTGTTACGAAAAGAAAACAAAGTTCGATGAAGATACAGTTCTATTTTTGAAAACATAAGTGGCACGCTTTTTCCACTTTGACTGTAAGTCCTTAAATAGCAATTGAACCCTAAAGTAACATAATTCTAACACGAAATCAATGAAATCTGCTCTGCACATCATGAAAATGATTGTTCAGTCTTGGTACGGAACAAAACTTGAAAACTGACCGATTCGGCTAATGTTAGTTCATTTACAGCACAAATGTTCCTGTTGGGGAGACAAGATGGCTTTGTCTGAGGAAGCATATGTGTCCCCCCCCCCCCGTGTAGTAGGTTACAGCTGATGCACATTTGCGTTTTGGACTCACAGTGCTCAGAGTTTCAACCCAAAAACACTACAGAGCATTCACCATAACCAACTGCACGGGGAACACATCAATTTCTTGGGACAAAGCCAACCTCGTCTCCCCAACAAGTCCATGTCATAAAATGCGTTAAAAAAAGAAGTAAAAAGATATTCATCAAGAAATTTATCACTTGAATTGAATTGGGAATGAACAAACTTCAACCGAATAGGCCTATTGCACTGAGTAACAAAAAGTTCTGGTAATTTCAAAATCAACATTAAAAAGCCATAATCATATTTTTTTAGAGGCTCTGGTACCCTGGGTACCAAGGTCCTTTGCGGGCGGCCTGGAATTTCACACTGCCTGAGAACCAAATCTGGACCAACCGACAGAAAATGTTTACCTCAGTGGAACTTTTCAGACGGTGTGAAACGGTAGCGTGTTTCCAAAGGACACTGGGTAACAATTTATCTTTAAGGAATATACCTGAAGGACATTTCTTGACGCATGTTTTTTTGTAGAGGGATTCATCCGATTTGCAAGAGGAACATTCAATCTTGGTAGGACCATTACAAGACCAACATGATTCATGACAAGGTAAGCAGATCAATGAAATTTCATCTGTGAAGTATGTTGCAGGGCAAATTGAAACACAAGTCTGTAATAAAAGAAAATCGATCATCACATTTCAAATTTTGTCAAAATGTTTCATGGTAAACCCACATAAAACTGAGATTTTTGGACCTACAAAGGGAAGGGCAACCCTTTGGGGAACTTTTAGCTGGATGAGTGGCCGAGCGGCTTACACAGATTTCGTGGTTATGCTTAGCCGAGTGAGGTCAAACTTCGGATGGGTGACCTCGGAGGCCCGACTTTGCAACTCACCTCGCCGTCCTTCGGAAGGAACATTAAACTGGGGGCCCCATGTCTGACCGCGGCGTTCAAAGTGGGCCTACGTTAGCCTAAAGTAGCTAGAAATGCTGACAAACCCACTCAAAACAAATTGAAAAAACAAACAAACAAACAAACAATATGCAAGATGAAGTGGCGCAGTATTGCAGTGAAGAGCACGGGGTTCAAACCCCACTAGCATCACTGGAGCGTCACAACCAGGGGTCACAGACTCTATTAAGTCTGCTCTATTTCTGTGACCTCAGTGCTTGGCACCAAAATCCGCAACTGCAACTGTACCCTCTCCCTTTCAATAGCCTACAATCATTTCAAACACAAAGAATGACGTCTGTAGCCATGTAGTATCTATCGCTGAGGTTTACTAGCAAAAAAAATGAGACTTGCGAAATGACTTGTAAGGTATATTAATGAAAAGGCAAATAAAAATAGCCACTTGTGAAAAGGCCTAATGCTATCGATGTCTCCATGAACCACCACAGATTTTTAACAATTTCTAAACATATTTTCAACCATGGGGTTTTGTTTTGGATCTGGTCAAAATTTCTTCAAATTGCTTCATACAAAATTAACGACCTCAGATTCAGATTCAGCATCCACAATTTTGTCTGGTTGCAAATTTTCATGATCCTAGCGCTCGAGATTTTAAATTTATGACGATAATGAATTAAAAAATTTGTTGATAACGAAAAATGACAGTTGCTGTACAGTTACACCCTCAAGGACTTTCACAGTCAAATCTCCTATAGATTTTCAAATTTATCATCTTCATCAAACTAAAATCGTAAATACAAATCCATGGTCAATGTTTCCTGCAAATACGAAGACATTTTCAAAAATTTCCAAAAAGCGGCCGCTTGTTTAAGTGGTGCATTTAGTTAAGTGTCATAGCTCTAGAATTATTGAGACTTTAGTTTTCGTGTTCTGACATGATCGAATTTGATCTCTAAACAATTCAGATAAAATATGATGCACAAAGAAAAACACATCCATCTGATCAAACCAAACATTTATTGGAAGTTGAAATAGCTATATTTCTTCGTCTTCTCCAGGGCAAACTGGAATATAGTGGCAGCCCACGAAACCAACTATTTCGGCTGTGGTTTAATGACATGAAAGCGTGAAATCTTGATAATAATTGACAAGGACCAATTCATTTGAAAGCAAAGATGGAGAGAAGAAGGTACGTTGCAATTTTTAATCTATTGTATTTACAATTTGACTCCGGGTGAGATATGACATACACAGGTTTGAAAATTTGTATCATTGGAATTAAGTATTCGATGCGGATGACTTAAACTTTGGCCGATAGGTTGAAGGCTATATTATCTTTCAAAAGATAAGTACGAGTTTTGGATCAAGGAAAGTCAGATAATCAAAAGTTGACGGGCCTTGATCTCAAATTACGGCCGAAAGTTCACAGGATTGTACGACAGTTTTCATCCCGAAGTGGAATTTCAGCCCGGCTAACTAGGCTGAAAACTCAGCCCCCCTCTCCAGTCATCTTTTTGTAAAATGAGTTCGCACTTTTTAAACTGACATAAGGAAGTTTCGGTCCAGGCTGGAATTTCAGCCCTTCTTGAGCTTGGCGGGCTGGGATTTTTCAGCCAGGTAAAGAGCTGAGATTTCCATGTAATCGCAAACTTTTCCAGTCCGGGCTGAAAAATGTACTTGGTGCACGTGCAGTTTGAATAAAGCTTCGTGCTAAGAGCAGAGTAACATGAAGAATCTCAAAGAAAGGCGGCAGATGAAAGCAAGGAACGTTTTTTCAGAAGGACCTGCTGATTTTTTCAGCTATTTTGAAGTTTAAAACGAACAATTTTGGTACACTTTTTGTTTTAAGTTTCAGTCCAGCCTAGTACCTTTCATATACACAGACGCCAATTTCGTCTCAGCTAACAGGGCTGAAATTCCAGCCTGGCCCCTTAAACCAATGAAAGAGATGAGATATATCATGGGAGTGTTTTACAAACATGAAGACCTTTTGTGGGATACCAATTAATCCAGGTTGGGAACGAAGGATGAATGTTGTGACGAAGATTTAACAATCTTAACTTTCGTCTTCGAGTTATCCACTAATCAACTAATTTGTACGATTGGCTGATGACGTCATTTTGTTTGCAAAAAGTACGAGAAAATATGCAAGGTTGACCACGTTTCCAAAGGGAAATAAAGTCAACGACCTTTCCTTGAAATGAAATGCCTTTCTAAAGGTCACATCAGTTGATGAAACAATGTTTATTGCATCTATTCTGCTCGGCTGAAATGTCTCCGAAAACGGTAACCTTCCAAAGATCAGATACAGCTTCTTTCCATATAGAATCCCAATAATTTGCAAACAAAATGACGTCATCAACTGACACCTAAAAATCATTGGATGACTTAGAAACGAAATGAGGTATCAAAAAATTTTCAACAGGATTTCTTATCAATCGACAGGGCCCTTCGTTTGCATCAATAACAATTTTCGCTTCTGATCACCTTTAAAGAACAGAACGAAGTTGATTTCAGCAATAAATATAGTCCTGTTACTTTGGATCAATGACCTAGCCTACGTCACACATCCAACATTTGAAGTGTGAGTCTGCGAGGCAGGCAATTAAGAGCCATGTTCCAAAGCGTCCTGACACGAGATTCCAAGCAGGAATAACTAACAGGCATTGTGATCGTATGTCCCATTGTTTGGTGTATCAATGTTCAGTAATCCACATAATCACTCCCTGGTCTTCAAATTGACAAGAGAAACCTTAAAATGTCTAAATTTATTACGCTGTTATAGAGTTTTCGGGGATTCTACTTGGAATCATTTTCTGAGTAGAATTGAATGAAATCTTCGTCTGACTCATTCATTGTCGAGAAAGTTAGATAAGCAAGGCCTCTACTCAAACAAGTAAGAGACATTCTAACTCCCAAAAAAGGTCTTGCTCTGACGTTGTTTTGAAGCTGAAACAAAGGCAAAATCTATCGAAAATCCAAGTCTTCTTTGAGCATCTATTTTCAGATTTAATACTGCAATGTAAAAACTGAGATGAAAATGATAGAAACTAATGAGCCAAGATGCCAGGGATATTCGTTTTTATTTGACTCAATTCATCCCACTTCTGCCACCAGGAACTGGTACTTTGAAAAGTATCATGCCCGAGACATGCATACATAAATTTGGAATTTTTCCTTGAAGACTGTCATGTGCATATTCATGGCATTGTGACACTCTTAGAGACAACTTCCTGGTGTCAGAGGTGGGTTAAAATTGGGTCAGAATGTATAAAACTGTTGAATGCAAAGTTGAAGTTCTAATTTGAGGAACCCAAATTGCTGTTAAATACTAAATTGACTGTCGATTAAAATATGTAGCTCTAGGAGTAAACACAGCAATAGTGGTGGAAACTCGGGGGCAATGGGGTTCAGTCACCCCTAAATGTCTGGTAGAACAAAGACCTTTTATTTGAAAACAATGATAATGAATAATTTACAGAACAATGGCGAAAGAGAGAAGATACAGAGCAATTGTTGTCAATGTTACTGCAGCTTAAAGGCAAAGGCCATAAACAGAGATGTCTGAGCATTCGAATGCCGACAAATTTTTGAGTAAGCAGAATACAGTTAGTTCGAGACAAGCAGAACCGAAGCCAATGGGGGGCTGGGGGGCTAGTCCCCCCAGGAGACCATTTGTCAGAAAATTTGCTCTGTCGGATTTTTTGTGATTCAAATATCTTCTTTTGGTGGATTTTGGGAAGAAATGATGCATGAAAGCATGAATTTATCAGCGTTAAAGGGTAAATTCCAATAGGAACTAATGAGTGTATGGCATATTCTTGATTGATACTCACTAATTGTGTTGACTGCAAAGTTGGATTGCGAGATATGGTTAAATCTTAGTTACTGAGGAGTTAGATCGGTCGTATAAGGCATAAATTTAATGTATGTTCATACAACGGCTGTTGCGGCTGTTGCTGCTGTTGTTGTTGATCGTTTTATTGTCGGGAAATTTTTTCTTCGCCCCCCTATGCAGTCATGGCTGGTTTAGGCCAAGGAGACAAGTCGCAAAATGATGCGTTCTGTCTAATTATTTCAGGTATAGAATAATTTCATCGCATATTTTCCTTGTAGAAACTGATTTGAAGGCGAAGGTGCTTTAAATGAAGAAACATGGCGGTGAAAACCTCCAGAAAAAACTTTCACAGGTATGTTCCCATAACAATATTCCTGCTCTTTTGATTTTTTTATGTGAAAACTGCTTTTTGTGATTTTGGCCAAACGAATTCACGATTTTTTAACCATCTTATCATAGGAGATAGATGCCCTTAACATGAATTAAATATATGTCATTGTGATTGAAGGAAATTTTCGAGATTAGTTTAAATTTCATGTAGGGTTAAATTCTATATCGGAATATACAGGGTGTCTCATAAAAAGTCTCCAAGGTTCATCCACGAAACTGGTCGGTTTGATTGAGATCTTTTGAAACTTCAGCAATGTGCCAAGTCCAAACCACCAAGTCCCTTTACGTATGTTCCTTTTTTCTATGCATATTCTGTTTCACATTACGTGTCGGGTTTTTGATGCAGCAAGGAGTTGAGCTCGTGGCTTTCTTTAATTTCATCCCAACCCTGACTCATCATCTTATGTCAGACAGAATCTGGTGTATTATTATCCACTAGTTTTTTGTTTTTACTCGTTCGTAGTGTACAATAGTTGTATGTAATTTAACGTTTGCTTATCTTTATGCTTTCGCCATTGGGCAGTCATTGTCTTTCGCTCCCCTCAGTATCGTCTTTGTCATCGTATATAGTAATTAGATTAGTAAAGTAGCCTGTAGAATTTGTTGCAATTTTTTTTGTATGAATTGTAAAAAAGTCTCCCAGTCTTAAACTTTACTACCTCTTGACTTGCTCATCCTGATGAAACGAAAACAACATTTCCTAAAAGAGTTGAACTGCAGTTACTAAATGAGCTCTAGTTTGATCAAATTGAGCCACGGAAAAAACACGGGGAGTTCCACAATATGAATAAACTCTTTACCATTAGTAAGCAGCCTTTCACAATATCAACATGTAGACTGAAACGCTTACCAATTTTTTGCTACAATAACCCCCGACCATGTGACCATGCGGTCGCAGGAAAATTCTCTAGTCGTCACATCCTACAGGAAATTTTCAAAATATCTCTGAGTCAAGCAACAGTACCATATCTAGTTGTATTTCACGTAAAATTCATCTTCTATAATGGTTATGCTTTGGAAGGTAAGGAGTGCGGGATGACGCCAGATTCTATTGTCGGAGCATAGTTCCAAGTTCTTCTTGCAGGAAATTGAAGTATGAGTTTCGTCCGGTCGCACGAAGAAAAATATGTTTTCATGCCTTGGTCTTTGATCTTGGGATGAATAGAAAAATATAGGCAAATCATCATGTCGTGGCCAATTACATACGTTGATGTTGTAAAATGTTGCTTACAAATGCTGAAAAGTGGCTTCTCGTTGTCTTTCGCTCCCCATGGTATCGTACCTGTAGTGTTGTATAGTAATTAGAAATGTATAGTTAATGTGACGTAACGTAAAACACATTGTTGTAAATTTTCATATGTGAATAAAAAAAGTTGCTTCAAATTTGAAAGCCGCCCGCTTTTGTTTCCGTTGCTCAATTTCAGGAAACTAGTACTCATTTAGGCCCCGTTTACACGGGATCGGATCCAAATGGGATCGGATCCATTTGGATCCGATCCACTTTTTGAGGGGCGTTTACACGGGATCGGATCCAGAACTGTTGGCGTTTACACGGGATCGGATCCATTTCGATTTTATGAACACTTTGCAGCGCTCTAGTAAACGTTGTCTCTTATTTTGATCAGATACCTTGAAATTTTGCACTCTTATAGACTCTGTCTCATCTTTGATTCCCCTCTTTGAAATGTCAACAAAGGATATTCAGTTTAATCGTGTCACTTCCTATTCGTACCAGTTTGGATCCGATCCAGCCCGTTTACACGAGACCTTTTTGGGATCGGATCCAAATGGGATCACTTTCGAAAGTGATCCCGTTTGGGTACGGATAGCAGATCCAAATGGGTTCGGATCCGTCGAGTCCCGTGTAACCGCAAGGCCTATCCGTCACAATTTGGGTACGGATCCATTTGGATCCGATCTCGTGTAAACGGGGCCTTAGTAACTGTATTGCTACGCTTTTAGAAAGTGTTGCATTTGTTTTGCAGGCATAAGCTGGTTGAGAGAACAATGACAAATTTTGTAATACAATAACAACAGTCGCTTTAATCAACACCTCAATTCAAAGCGATTAGCGACTGCAGACAAAGGAACTTCTCTCAACCGATAAATCAAAACAAACACGGCTGCAAAAGTTGACCTGAAAACAGAGGGCAAACCCTCACCTTTAAGAGGGTAAATCTAAAGTCCTGTCTCACGGATTTCATTTATTTGATTCAGGAGCTGTGTGGTAATTGTTTCATATAAGCTCTAAATAACAGAGAATTATAATGCCTATCGGCTTCTGAATCAAATAAACAAAATCCGCGAAATAGAACTTTAGATTTACACTTCCTCTTTCGTGATAAGCACATAACTTCTCTTGAAACCACCTTTCACTTGCACAACGTGAGAGTTTGCCATGTTGGTTTTGGGGCAACTTTTGCGGCCGTGTTTGTTTTGATTTGCCAGTTGAGAGAATTTCCTTTGTCTCCAGTCGCTAATCGCTTTGAATTGAGGCTTCAATTAAAGCAACAGTTGCTATTGTATTATACAATCTGTCCTTGTTGGTTGAGAGACTTCTGAGTTTAAAACTGATAAACTTTTTATGAGACTCTGTATTACAGATCAATCTAGACCCGGTGTGTCAGAAAAAAAGCATGCCTTTTAAAAGGCTACTGCTTCGTGAATATCAAACAGATAACAGTCAAAATTTTGAATAATTTTAAGAACTTTTGCTGGTCCCGTCGCATATTATGGGAGCCTATATAGTCGCATATTATGGGAGCCTTGCTTAACTGAAGCAATTTATGCTGCTGGTGTTTCTCACCGCAACATAAAGACAGCAATACTATTTCTTTGAACCGATTGAAGTTCACACCACTGAATAGTTGATTATCTCTGTGCATTTCCTCATGCTCCCAAAATCATTGCAGCATCCTGCTGCTATGACAACATTGGATATTCTGTTGCTGTTGCCGTACTGCAATGACGCAACATTATCATATCCATTTCTATGATTATATCATTATGACTATTTTTGCGTCATTGCAGTAAAGCAACATAAAGCTGTCTTCCCAGCACTAGATGTATCGGCAAATTTAACTTTATAAAAATTTCATGATTGCAAGGAGGCTGAAAGGGCCTAAAACATTGATCAAATTGTAAGGACTCTCCGTACACAGAACAATACGCAATGGGCGTTTCACCTCTCTCTGTTTCAACCCCATTTCAAGGGGGATCACTGCACCCTGATGAGATTTGTACAGTACAAATAATGGTTCTAAGAGAAAGATTTGGGACTTTTGGACTTGATAACTGTTCAGTTTACTGATATCTCTTTATTGGAAAGCAGTAGGGGGTCAAATGATTTTCAGGTCAGGTGAAATTCATTTCTTTATGCTAGGGTTTCGAGTTCATCAGCATTTAAATGATATTTTATATATTTTCTGAATGAAAATACACCTTACTTTGAGGTTGTAGGTCCTAGGATTTTCCTTCAAAGGAACTCTTTTCTCAACGAGATCATGGATGAGCATGGTGTCATATCTTCATAAACATTTTACACACCGGGTAGGAAAGCCAACGGCAAAATTCTTCGTTAGGTCAGAGCTAACCTTTTACATAAGGTCAAAAGTAACCTTTTACATACCTTCAAGTGGCAAATGTCTAATCAAAGATCATAAAAGGAATAGTCATAGCTATATGGGCAAGCCGCTATATAGTGAGCAATCATAATGTAGAAGCGAGACAACATCTACCAAGAAATTCTTCTGGAAAATGGCACAGTCCAAAATGTTGGCAATACCGTATTTTATACAATTTAGCATCATCTTGAAGGTTGGTTGCAAATGGACCAAAACTTCAAATGAACCAGTCCGCAACGTATCAACATAGGACCCACGTTAGGGTCCTGCAGGTATCAATCTTTGGCCTCTTGCTGTTTACATCAGATACAATAAATCACGTTCTCATTATGTCCTGTGAGAGGTTCACGCAGGTAAATTTGCCGGTCCTTGGATTGCATTTAAAATAGAAAACTAAAGAGTGAATCAAAATCTTCTATCAAATCGCCAACGAAATACAGAAGTGAGAATTTACAACACCAGTGCCTTCAACAATTTGCTGCCTCACAGAGGAAGTCAAAGAAAGAAACTTACAAGAAATCAACCTTAAACAGCGAGAGACCAAAAACTGATGCTTGAGGATGATACAGGTTCATGCTTGATAAAATTTCTCACAGGTTCCTGTTACACCGTAATTTCAAACTTGAGACAAGAACGTGTTCAGCGAGCATTGCACCCTGCAGTTTGCAGAGACAGGAAAAACAACTGTTCAAGTTCCACTTCGAGCGTTGCGAGCCCAAAATTAAGAGTTTCGTCGTGTAGCACACTTTCTGAAACTTGTTTTGCAACGCATCAGTAAAATGGGAGACCAGTTTAAGCTGTTTTCGGTCAGATTTTCATGTCCATTTTACATGAAACAATATGCAGTTGCACTTATTCTCAACGGCATTGCAATGGTAGGTTTCACGTAAAATTTCGTTGTGTAACAGAAGACTTGATTATATAATCGTGGTTATATATGTTGCAGTTGTTGTTGTCGTTGTTAACTGCGATAACAGCGACTATATTGTGAGTATAGATGATAACTTCATGGTTATTTTTTCAGGCAAAAGGATGTAAAGAGCATGTTAATGACGTAGAAGATTGGCTTGTGTCATACGAGAAGAAACTGATTCACAATTTTCCTAGCGACAACGAGAGTAGCTGGTTTTGAACTCTTGTAGCTATGCGTATATCTGCTAGCCTACGAGTAGATCCGTTATCGAAAAGAACACAGGTTGGTAGTTCCTCTTTTGAATAATGGATCTACGCGTAGGCTATATATTCGTGTGTATATGTAAGTGTGGTGCATTTGATGCAGATTTAGACAAGAAAATGGACAACGCGCGTCAAGAGGAAGCTGTAAGAAACACATTTGGCAGCGCTTGCAGCCCCTAAAAATAGGTCATTGCCCTAAGAGCAAATTTTTCCACGTCCAATGCAAATAAAAAAGCTACATAAGTCAATTTGAACGATGCAACTGTTACTGCTAAAAAATTAATCAACCGAATGAGTAAAAAAAAAATGGTTTACGCATTTGGCGGGCTCTGGAGTAAAAAGCCAATATTCAAAGAAGCCAATATTCAAAGAAGCCAATATTCAAAGAAGCCAATATTCAAAGAAGCCAATATTCAAAGAAGCCAATATTCAAAGAAGCCAATATTCAAAGAAGCCAATATTCAAAGAAGCCAATATTCAAAGAAGCCAATATTCAAAGAAGCCAATATTCAAAACTGAAATGTTAATCTATCAGTCAAAGGCTTGTGAAAATTTTGTTTGGTTATATCACTCATCTTGTAGACCCAGAAGTTAGGAAAGTGTTGGAAAGGGCTTTGCGTGGAAACCAAAATTCCACATTCCATTCTGGTCCATGATTTACTTGCAACTGAAATTAAATCTCATTTCTGAAACTGACAATGGCATCGAATTTTAATTTCAATGCCAAATAAATCATAAACCCCTGACAGACATTTTTCTAATCGTTAGAATTTAAAGATGAGTGATTTACCGAAGAAAATTTAATGAAATGAATCGTAGCAAATTGAACGATTTTTCCTTTCTTCAGATTTATGTAGCCCATATATTGAATTTTGTCTATGGTGTTATTCACAGACTCCAAACATTGATGTAACGTAAGATTTCAGACCCCAAATATTGGCATGGACCATCCCCCGTATTGAAAGTTAATGAGCACCCCCTGGGTCTTAAATTGCAGGTGAAAAATAATATTCTGCGCACTAGCATTTCACACGAAGTATCGTAGTTCCACGGGCTATAGGAAACGCTGAACTTGGAAAGATTTATGTATGATACATCGAGAAATTCCTGTTCTAATTCATTATTTCGTTCGTGATACATCGACTTAATTTATGTTTGAGTGTACTTCTCCTGCGAAGGCGCCACTTTAATGCCTGCGCGTGATGCAAGACGTGGCATCGAGGGCCCTCGAAAATTGTACAAATCAAGTGCTCTTCGAGGAGGGTGGCACAGTTTCCCCAGAGCCTTAGAGGTAGACTAACTACTTCAGTCCCAGCGTTCGCTTTGGTTATTGAATTGGGTGATAGCACTCCGCTTCAAGTGGGATTGATAATCAAAAACTCCGGCCAAAATCCCCGTGAAACAGGCGCAACCAATGAGATGGCAGAATTCCAAACAATAGTTGACTATGTTCAAACTGACCAATAGGATATTAATATTTAAGCCTCATTCCAAGAATTAGCCTCCCTTTAAAAAAGGTGATGACTTCAAGGCGTGACTTTGAGACTTCAAAGGTGATGAAACGTGCAAGGATTTCTGTCGATTGCTGTGGTGAAATCCGAAGAATACTTTAGCTTTTAAAAGCAGATGTTCTCAAGTCAAGGTGAAGGAACCTTCACCTTCAAGCAGCACACTGAGGAAATATTCATTTTAACTCAGGTTGATTTGGTTTTCTTTACAACCTCAATGAAATACGAATTTCAGGCATTTTAGAATTGGTGAGCTGTGATCGCGTAGAATGGGCCTAAGCTCCTGGCTTCCAAGCATCAAAGCAAGGTTCATCAATTTCTGACCAAATTTTCGATTAGTTTGATTATGAGTCGTAGTTGTAGCGATTACCAGCCTATCAATGAGCGAGACAAGGACGATTTTAATAAGTCTGCCCTAGGAGTCACGTCAATCTGCTGCAAAGCAAGGGGATCAATGGCGCCTTCGCTGGACAAAAGGAAAATAAGTCGATATGTCATGAAAGGATTGATAAATTAGAATAGGAATCATTCAGCGTTCCTGCAGTCCATTGTAGTTCTTGGCAAAAGCTATATTTTGTGACATTAAAAACAATTCGAGTTCTAAATAATATGAGAGTTATTTCATAAATATTACAACTAATTGGCAGTGCAAGGTGGAAACACAATTTAATGATCATTCCCTACATTTTGCATTTCCTAGTCCTGCTATGTCATTTCGTATTGTTTGGACCACAGAGGGCGAGTTTGTAGAAGCCTAAGAACCATTCTACCTGTTGTCAAATACTGCATATAACTTAAAATTGAGTAAATTTGTAATTTTAGTGAACAGGCATTGTAATTTTTTGTAGAACTGTTTTTAAATTTGTAGAACTGAAATGATTTGAACGTATCCTGACAAAATCGTCTGTTACTGATTCTCTCGTTCTCTCCTGCACATCTCGCATGTCTCAATGGGCTTGTAACATAAAGACGACAGAAATCATTTCTCGACAAGTACTAGTGTGTCGATGAAACAGGGCTGTAGGAGCATCAACCAAGGACATGCCTTCCGAGGATTCCCTTAAATTTCAACACTTGCTACATAAAATTTGCCAAAGATTTGCCTGTAACACTGAAAGACGAGGAAGCGCAAAACCAAACAGATAACATCTGAAATTTTGTAAGAAATTTGAAGTGGAGTTTCAACTCAAAATGATGAATCAATAAAATTCTAAAGATACTTTACAAAGACATTTGTGTTGGACGAAGCTTGTGGATATGTAAATGTGCACTATAATTACCTCCGGATTTAAGGTTTATCGGGGTTTCGACACCTTGTGTCCATGGCCTACCAAACGCATTAAAGAAACACATTTTGCACGACTTCACGATTTTCAGCATTGATAACGATAACATTGATTAAATACATTGTGATATGTAAGTTAATAAATCAGCATAAATTAGGATATCAATTCCCCGTTAAAAGATGACTATTTATCTGTCAACAATTTAGAGTCTTGTCTCAAATTAGACGTCATGTACTGGGTGATCCAAAAAATTTTTCACGAGCTAGATCATAGCTGGCTAACTGAGATCAAAAGCTATTGTCAAATACTTTGTATCATAGTTTAGTTGAAAGGCTTAGCTATCTTTTGAGATGCTGCATGGTCATTTCAAGCAATGATTACCATCCGCAAAACCACATTCAATGAAAATGTCGAATCCAGGATTCCTCATTTTGAGTGAAATAATCGCCATCACTTTCCAGTCAACATTTTGTAAAAACTCGACATAGCGATGGATTAGAAGATTAGAAGTCGTCTGGGAAATTTTGTGTTTGCAAAATGATTGACTGCTGTTCCTCATTCAAATTTTATGCTCCAAAGCAAAGCTGGAACTCACCTTCTTTCACATTTTCCAAAAAATGGACGGGAAAGCGAGGCGATGGTCCGACAAATGAATGAATTTCCATAGTAGGCATATCTTAAACTGACCTAGCAACGTATCAAAAGATAGAGGAGCCTTTCAGCTATATGCTGATACCTTGTTTGTCTCCATAACAATTTCTTTCAAGGAAATATGTGCGATCTAACTCGTGAAGTTTTTTTTGGGTCACTCGGCAGGATTTACGATTTCGCAAAATTACTCAAGCAAAGCACTTTAATCATTATTTTTCGCGTGCATTTTTCACGTGACATCTAATTTGATAGAATTATGACGATGGGTCACTTGTATCCTTGCGGTAAACCTTGCTCAACAGGGACTGATAACGAAACAGCGAAAAAGCTTACCCTATTTTGTGCTTTCATCAATCGAATTAGGATGGAATCACGGCTTCGAATCTCGAATCCCGTGGGAATATTATCAGTTCTTCAGTGGAATCGAAAATTCAATCAAATTTCCCGTAATCATAGTGATTCATAAATCTCGCTGTCTGATTGGTACTCTAGGAAGCTCAGAGTTTGGGCCTAAGTGGGCCAGGTTTTTCAGAGTAATGTTATGAGTCTCTGTTGACCGAAGCGCCATCTTCAAATCAAAGGAGCACAGGGAAACAAGGGAGTCATAAGTCTACTAATTTAAGACAAACCATTGATTAAAATAAAGCCTGAATACAAAAAAGCTCATAATGAAAACCAAGAAAATCATTAGCAAGTTAAATGAACCGTTTTCGTTGTCAGTAAACGAAGATATGTTAGAGACAACCTGAAGTTATTGCCTGATTCGTATCACTTTCATTTGATATTTGGAAGACGCTGTGTCCACATGTTAAAAAGCGCAAAAACATGCATTTCGGGTCAAAAATCCTAGAGTTAACAAGTGATGTCATGGATTAAAGGGCCCTTTGCCTCCAACGTACCCTGCACGTCCCATCTCTTTGTTTGCGGCCGTTTTCATGGACCATATAAATGGCGACGATAAAGAGTACATAAAAGGATGTTTTCATAAAGCATTCCTGTTGCAAGGGCCCCTCTAAACTGATTTAAATCAAACTAAATTACCATTGAAATATTGCCAGGTAAAATACGGTTTTGCAACAACTTTTATCATAAACGGAGAGATCAGGTTAGTCAGAATACCGTATTAAAACAACAATATATGAATGGTAGTTATACGCCACGGTTGTGCTTTGGCTGCCTCAGCTTTATCCTTCTCAATTTATTTTGAAGATGGATTTACAAACTGAAGCGGAGGAGCTTATGAATCGAAACCTCCTTCGCAGAACGATCTAAGTTTTCCTCAGCAGGACCTTACAGGCCGCACTGTCCAACTATGCGGTCCAACTATCCATCATATATGCAGCAATCCACAAAGACATAAATGGACCAATCACGTTCAATAATTATTCAATGCATGTATCAGCTTGGTACAGTTGTTCATAAATACTGAAAAAATTCTCAGATTCAAGGCCTCTGAAAGAGTATACATTTTCTGAAATCAACTTGGTTTTGACACAAACACACATATTTTCAGAGTTCCTCAAGCAAAGTCGCTTCACAGGGACCCAAGGCAGTTGTGTAACCCCCCTCCCCCCACTCCCCCCAATGATAAAGAGGCCTTCCTCTAAGCCTCCTTTGCGGTTGCGAAGCTATGACGTAATGCTTTAAGAGAGAGATCGAAAGCGAGGCGCGCGAACGAAAAGTGAGAAAGAGATCTCTCTTTCTTCGTCCTCGCCTCTTTTTGATTTCTTCGCGCACCTCGCTTTCGATCTCTCTCTTAAAGCATTACGTCATAGCTTCGCAATCACAAAGGAGGGTCTGAGGAAGTCCTCTTTATCATTGGGGGGGGGGGGGTTGGGGTTATACAACTTTCTGGGGACCCTGTGGTCGCTTTCTTGCAGATTCATTCAGTTTTGCTGATTTGATGTTCCGTTTATGAGCTTTTGTGTAGTCATTTGAACGACTTGGCCTAAGATTATCCTAAAGCCCAAGTTTTACGATAATATTCTTGCTAAGCATCTTTAAAAGAATCAACGATATTCAAAATATCAAATTAACATTAAATTAAGTAAAACTAAAGAGGCTATGCCTAAAAGCTAATCAAACACGTTCAGCACCAATGAAATATGGACAAAATTTTTGGTACAGTCACTATTTTTGCTGTTTTCAAATTCTGTCCTCATCGTGTGAACTTAGTTTGCAGTTTGCAAGCTAATTGGGATGGTACTAATAAAGGCATGGATGCCGAAGTATATTATCCAAACGGATAATATTTCAACTAGGTTTGTAACAAAAAGTCTTATAAGGGTGACTGATTTGTTAAAGAGGTACACCAATACAATCGCATCGTTTCTTATTCAGAGTAGTTTCAGAAAAGAGGAAGATTCAATAAACAGAGTTCTCCCCTATTCTCAACACATAAAGGCTTGGCGCTGTTAGCCGAAATTTTTCAGAACTTGAAAATATATTCGTGGCAGTAACTGGATAGTAAAGATAGATAAATCTCAAGCCTGGAATAAAAACCTACCTTTGAAATAAGATCACACATTCCTTCAATTAATAAAGCATATTCCTATAAAAAGAGACCGATTCACGGCTCAATGGAACAAATTCTGTCTCGTGAAAAAGTTGGACACAAGCGTTACCATTGTTCTTCAACAGGTAAGCGCTAGTTTTGGCCAACGCCCAATAACTTGGTGCTATGTTTAAAAAAGCTTAGATAACGTGGCAAATACTTGCTGTAGCAGGGTGATTATACTTCTTCGAAACAATTGTTTCAAAGGTGCACAAAGGAAACAAATGAAAAAACAAATGAAATATGTTTGTAGACAGAAGAACATTATTTACGGTTCGACCATAGAACAAGGAACAATCTCACTCACCTTATTACCATCAACCAGTCGGTAATTCTTGCAACTAATGCACTGATGTGCCTCTGGTCCGGTACATCCTTCAAGGCATTGCGGATGGCATCTCAAACCCTTCTTTCCAGGCACAAATGGCTGGTCTTCTATATTTGGATATGGCTCACCGGGTAGGAATTCAGATCCGTGTAAGATTAACTGCCATTCTTCAAGGTAACCTGCACCACTGCTACCTGCAATGCCAAAATAATAATAATAATAATTAGTAATAATAATTAATAATTATGATCATAATTATGATTAATAATAATGATGATTAATGATGATAATAAATAATAATAGTTTATAATAATCATAATTATTATAGCTGGGATTCAGCTATTGCCAATAAAAGTTTTAGCAGCATGCGAATCCTTCGGAGGGTCACTTGGGGGAACTGCAGAGTTGCTAGCGCAGCCTCTAAGGATTCAGGAGAACTTTGAAACGCCTGCAATCCCTTCTCAAACTTACGAGTGACAGATAGAATTTGTAAAGAGGCATCTAATTTTATTGTTTTTAATTATAAATATGGTATTTTCATGAAAACAACATGATATGTATAAGTTCTCGGCTGCCCAGTAAAGTTTCGGTCTGATGAAGATTTTAAATCGAAACGTAACGTTCAAGAACGGTCTTATTTCTTTCAATTTCATTTTCTGTTTTCATTGAAGGATGGATTAGTTTTAAGTATATCATAATTATTATAGTTAATAAGTTAATAACATAGTTAATAATATTATTGCAAGTGTCACGACGAACAGTTTCATTTTTATTAACTCTCAGGATGCTCAGGATGACATGATAAAAAGACGACAAATCCAGTAGAAAAATTCCAGTGATTACGACATATCCAAGTTAGTGACAATCCAGTAGTTACATTATTAAATAAATTAAGACATGATCAATTATTTAGAACGTTTCGGCACTCAAACTCGTGCCATCCTCAGCTAATAAATCAAAATGCACGTGCTGTTTATATAGCACTGATTATAAAACCTGTTTTAACTGGTCAGTCAAGACAACTTAGAAAAACAAGTGAGTGGTAAACAAGCCAAATACCCCAGGGATCAGAACAAAACGAGGGGTATTGATGAGTTTTGAGCGTTAAGGGACGGTCTGTCACGCAAAATTAATAAACTCTCAAAAATCAATAGATCATATTCATTGTTGGCCTTCTCCAGAATAGTAAAATTTTCTAAATTCGCACAATGGCCTGTTTGTTTAATGTGTTCACTTAGTTAATAATAATTAATAATTAGAATTAATAATCAATAATTATTATTTGAATAATAATAATTATTATTATCAATTAATTTAAAGTAAGCACATTCAAAAGTAGCTCTAAAATAAAAGCTTACCACAAAGTAAAATAGGTCAAGGATAAAAAAAACATATCTATGATATAGAATAATTAGGTATGAATACATAAATAAATTTTTTACAATGTTTTACAGTACTTGCAGAATTTACAAAGTTTCCAATTTTTCTCGTTATTTGTCAGTTCAAAAACCCAACCTGAGCCATGAAAGGTTATTTTCATTTTTATTTAACCCTATTTCGACACAACATCAATTCAGTTAATATGTAAAACAAAAAGAAAATAAACCCGAAAATAAACTGCAAAACGAGGGATGTCGTGTACAGAATGAAATGCCTCGGCTGTGCAGAAAACGACCAAAGAGAAGGAATGTATATTGGAGAAACGGCAAGAAGCATTGGAGAGAGAGCAAGTGAACACTTAGTGAAGTATGAACAAAATGAAAAGAATTCGGTGTTTCACAAGCACATGATAGAGTGGCACGGTTCAATTCCACAAGATATAAACATTGATATATTGGCTATGTGCCCTGGTGACGTGATGCTCAGGCAAGTAACTGAAGCAGTTTCAATAAACGAATTAAACCCAACACTGAATGCAAAGGAAGAATGGGGAAACTCGAACAAATTAAGAGAACGACGTAACTTATTCGAATTCATGGATCTTGCGAATCTAAGTCTTACGAACAGTGCAAGAACGCAACGTTCGGCAAAATCAAACATTCTCACTGAAGAGGCCGCCGAAGGGCGGTGAAAATTTTGAGGGAAAACAAAGAGAAACGTGTAAGTGTGTTTTAAATAATGGTCATGAACAACAAGGTATGAAATTACCAAAATATAAAAAGAAAATAAATTGCAATAAAAGTTTACAATGATAAGCTCCAATATGCTTCCTCAGGGCCCCCTCTCTCAAGTACTAATCTTCCATGGATTCGGGCAAACCTATTATCTATTACCTCAAACGGCCAAATTTTAAATCTCTTTTGAATCGCCCAATGGATTCGGTGTCTCTGATGAGGTGTGGGATAATATTCCAGGCTTGTGGACCAGTGTACAAACAATTTTTTTCGTATGTTCTAATTTCAGTTTTGCACATTGAGATCCTTCATGTTCCTTGTGTTGTACCAATTCCTTGCAAATACTTATGACTGAGATGTACAAAACTAGAAATGACATAAATCCTTCATTCATGCAGGAAATTTTCTGTGAAAATATGACTAAAATTTCCATAACAATAACGAATTTATTAAACCAAAAATGAGATCAGTCAACAATTGCTCAGAAAGCGTCCAATTTAAAGGTCTGCACCTGTGGCAAACTTTAAAACCAACGATGCACAATTCAGAATCCCTTCATCAGATAAAAAATTGGTAAAGAGAAAATTGTCCTTACAGGTATGCCGCACATTCATTCTGAACTTAGGCTTTTATGATAAACATTCCTAAATATCAGTTCTTATACTGTATACTTTGAAAGATTTGTAAGTATTATTTCCACCATTTTTATGTTATATATGTATTCTGTAATGTTTTTATGTTATTGAATTTAATGGAATTACGTTAATAGTATTACTAAGCTCACTATTTTTACTGGAATCTGACGATAAAGAATTTGACAATGATAAATAATAATAATGATGATGATGAAAATGATAATAATAATACTAATGATAATAATAACAATAATATGGATAAATGTTAAAAAGAGTTGTAGAAATTTGATCCGAGTTTCTAGCCCTTTGTCGCAAGTTTTTCCAGATCTAAAGTCGCTTGTTGCTTCGAAATACACTCCCGAATCTACGTTGAAACCGATCGGACATGTGTCCATATTTCTTAAGGCTTGCAAACACACTCCATTTAACACATACACAAACGAGATCCTATTTCAGACCACCCTGTTAAACTTAAGAGTCAAAGCAGGAGAGATTGATGCACTTGCAAAAGATATAATAAGAAAAATGAATTCATAATGTAGGGTCAAGTATTTTAAGCTGTTTTAGGACTATCGTCATGGTCACAACTGTGTAAAACGTCATTGAGATTTGTGGCCTAATTCCGTGGGTATCTATCGGTGTCAGTTTCAAAGGGGACAGTCAACTGCCCGTTATCTTTAAATCATCTCCTAATATGTCGATTTTCAGTGCATCATCATTATCATCACCATCAACGTCATCAAAATATTTTTTACAGTTGGTAGGCACGTTGCGAAGTTAATAAAAGATAATTAAAAACAGCTATTTACAGTAAGCAAATTTATTTACAAATAGACATTTACATTTCCATCCCATTCTGCGATCAGCGGTGATTCAAAATACTCTTATCAAGGTAGGACTTGTTTTATTCTTGAATGTTTATTTTACAATGAAAATCGTAAAACGCGCCTACTACAAGATTGCTTTGTCCATTCTGTGAGATCACCTTTTAAAAAATTTCAAGGAACCAGTTCTCTTTATTTCATCATCTAGATTATTCCACAGGAGACTAATCAAACAGAATTTAGTCCTTATCGACGTGACTATGCTGATGGAAGCAAGGAAAAGCTCTCTTTTGTGTGTAGATTGTGGGGTATGTTGCTTACAAAGAACTCCCAACTATTTAAGGGATTTAGACGGCTCATTGTCTCATAAATTTCAGTCTTAAGAATTGGTAAACTCTATTGATGTTTGTATGATATCATGGCCTTTAAAGGCTAAATATTTTAAGCATACCTTCAATCTCTAGCTTCCATTTTCCCACTGGATCTTCACCCCAGAAATGAGTTGACAAAAATGCCCATCTCTTGAATGATCCTTTTTTGTAGTCCTTCCTTCGTTTACTTAGTACTCTACTTCTGGTACCCATGGGAGAGACAAGATAAATAGAGACATCTCCTCTTCTCGCATGTGCCAAACTAACAATGATGTGTGTATGTTCCAAGTAACGTACAAAATTTCTTGTTCCTTTACATGCTGTCGTGTCAATATCAATACTGAGTCTTTCACCTCTGGTGATGATGCTGAAAGAAATCGTGAATCAGCGATCAATGAAAATAAATCAAATTTTCGCCTTCTTTATTCCGTTTCAAATTCACGTATACACGTATTTTTTGTGAGAAACTACGAATTTGGGCAAGTACTGAAAGTTTCTTAAAATTATCAGATTTACAGTACTCAGAGTTTCTTGCGAGATCTTAAAAGTTCCAAATAAAATTCGTCTTGATTACCTGCTCCCTCGTAAACATTTCAAAACAATGCTTTTCAAAGTCCTTCCATTGTTTACACGTTACTCAAGTACCTTCCAAGTAATATGGCACATGAAAAAAAAGTGATTTAAAGTATGAATATGTTAAAGATTTCCTATATCAGAATAGTTTCTTAAGCTATATTTTCCCAGAACTCGAGTTGCTTAATTTCTTGGCGATCTGAGAGTTGAGTTTCTTATTAACAGTTTCTGATGAAAAAATACGTGTACAGGGTTACTTGAGCGACCGGTTTAAAAATAAAAATCAATCAATAAATGGATTACTAAAGGCATTGAGTCCATATAAATTGTTGAGCGTTAATGCTATCATGAATTTTTGCTGACAAACCGCTGATCGCTCTTTGTTATCACACAATAGTGCTAAGGTCATTACCTGTGGAAACCAAAGACGTCTTAAGCCCTCATCATCCTCATAAATTTCTTTGGTTTAATTTCAATAAGGATTAAACGACATCTTTTGTTTTTTGATTGAAAAGAAGTTGATATTTGTCCTTAGAGCACTATTTATAAGGACTAATTGCCTTTTAAAGTATGGTTTCAAGAAGACACTACATAGTGAAATACTATTTGCCCCCAAAACTATTTCCCTATTTGAAAGCTGCCGGAAAAATTACTCACTCGTTTTAACCTTTCATTTTAAGTTTCACTTTAGTTTCAGTTTTAGAATTTTTAAGACTAATTTTTCAAAATCTTTTTACCTATCAAAACACAACAAACTATGGACTTTCCGAAGCCTTGAACATCTTGAAGTTTGGAAAGCGTCATATCCAGCTATAAAAACATGTTTCACATCATTAGTGTGAAGAGTAAACAAACATTTGTAGGTTAAATAATTAGCATCAAGAAGGGGCAATTCACTGTTTTTTTTCGTGCACCTCCCTTGAAATCACAAAAAAATCACATACCAAATCACAAAATCACAAGAAAGATCACATACCAAATCACAAAATCACAAGAAAGATCACATACCAAATCACAAAATCACAAGAAAGATCACATACCAAATCACAAAATCACAAAAAAATCACATACCAAATCACAAAATCACAAGAAAGATCACATACAGAAAGCACCAAAAATCACAAATCACTGAAAAATTACTGAAAAATCACACGAAAAAATCACTAGAAATCACTAAAATCACAGAAAAAAAATCATGTGATTTCAAAATCACAAAAATCACGTACGCTATTTTGAGAAGTGATTTGCCCCTCGAGCATCAAGGCCTGGCAGGCTTGTTTGCCTCAAGCCTCACACCTTGAGAAAACTCTGCGTTCCGCTCCAGTGTGATTAATAGTAAATAAAATGAAGTTTACAATGATAGTCGTTGATTGCCTCATCCTCCGCTTTATCATCGAATTGCATTTTCCAACGAATTGTCCAGCATCTTAAATCGTCTACCGGTTCTTGTGTTTCAAATATAGCTCAATAGACCTTTTAGCTATTCTACAAAGAGCCTGGATTGAGCACTACTTTTATACATCTTCATACGCGAGGTTCGATCGAGTGGCGTTATAGCTTCTATCACAATTGTGCACATTCGAAAATTCTACAGAACGTAGCAAAATATCTTCCCATTCTGATTCTTTTCACAATAGCTAGAAGGTCTATTTCTGTGGAATTTTAGCTCCAAATTTGAGGATTTTATCGATGGATCTTCCTTTTGGGACACCAAATATCATATAATCTAGTAACAACGGGGGATTATATAAAAATGAAAAAATTGCTCTTTGTTCATGCTTTGAGATCAATAAAAAATGAATATATCCATGAGAAAAAAAGACCTACTATGATTTTCTTGAAACTGGAGTTTTGCAAATGTGTTGCTCTGAAACTAAATGCCATTTCGATGCCAAATGAACCAATTTTCCAGCATCCAATAATCCGAAGCCAAAGGTAGGACTAAATTTTTTATTTGCACCATTTTTCTGCACATTTTCTTGGCTTAAATTATCAATTCTTGCACTGTTGACGAGAACGTGTTGCACGTCTCTCCAAGTCAAATTTGGACTGCAAAAAAGTGACGATATAACGGTTAATTCAAATTCACACAAATGATTATTCATTTTCTTAAACTATAGAGTCTATGTCATTATAAACATTTGCATATCCCACACACAAGTTCCGAAAAATCTTTAATGAAAACAGAAATATTTCACTGAAACAATATACTGATAATTCAAGAACCAATTTATCTAAGGATATAAAATTTTTAAGGATTATTCAGAAATATACTAAAACATTTTTTATAGTTTCGATTTGCATCTTCTTCAGTAACTGAAGAAGAAGAAAATCGAAACTTAAAAAAAGATTTTAGTATATTTCTGAATAATCCATCACTGAAACAAGGATTTTTCTTTCCTTGTCTTGGAGTTCATTCCCAAATGAAAGGTCATTTGAAAGCTATATCTATAGTTCTTTTAGGAGTATTTCATTGTTTCATTTCTCTCTAACATTTAGAAAATACTTGAGAAAATACAGTGTTTCTCACATTTGATTAATTTTCAAAGAAACGTCCATTAACCCTTTCACCCCCGGAAGGGCCATATAGCCCAACAGTATTCATTGAGAACAGCGAATTCTTCGGGGGGTAAAGCTTTTAGAGTTTGGATTGATTTGAAAGGGTATGGACATTGCATTTATCTATTGCTTATTGAATCACTGATTATGATACCCCCTGGAAAACGACGATCTACATTAGGTTTTCCTGTTAAGCTTAATTTTATCCGGGCGTGAAAGGGTAAAGTAAACATCACAATAAATAATCTCGGCAAAGGCTTGTTTTCAACACATAAAAAAATGCAATATACAGCATGATAAAGTATATTTCCAACTTTGCGTTCATCATCAGTTAAAAACTCATACAAAAATGGGTCGTTTCCCGCCAAAATTCATCATGAAAGTGGGTATGACAACAAGTTTCGGTAATTAGAAGAGGGTAACTTTCTGAAAACCGGGCGGCAGACCCCCGTCCATCCATAAGTCATGTACTCCCCCCCGAAACCCTTTATTGTTGTATCTATCACTTCAATATGCTGAAAACTAGCCATTATTTTGATACAGTTCCAGAAAGCGGATTTGAATGCACCTTCCTTGCCGTGCTTGTGTTCACTGAAGCGAGAGACCAAACGTCGTCTTACCCAAAGTTTGTTTTACCTATTTCGATTCACGTTATCATTAAGTTGGGGGGGGGGGAGTTTAATATTGTGCTTCTTCTTCCATTCATGACACAAATTTCATGGCAAGAAATACGTTAATGAATTCGAAAGATGTTTTATCAACATATTGGTCACCTGACTTGAAGTTGACGTAAACTAACCGTAGCCGATTTTCTCTATTATTAAAGGGCAAAAGCATTTAGGGACATTTTGTTTGCGTAATTCCTATTATTGGGTCATTGTACAGTATTTGATAAATCCACATTCATGGAAATTCATTTCCGTTGATAATTACAATAGTTGATTGCGCTAAAGATGGCAGTAAGGAATTTTTTACCAAGATGCACTGCTTTCAAATAAGGAATCTTTAATTAATGATTTGATAGGACTTCGATTAATG
>OZ026580.1:1046864-1184364 GCA_964020215.1 Aurelia sp. 3 sensu Dawson et al. (2005)
AATTCATTGATTAATTGATTGATTGATCTGCGGATCAGTTAATAAACTAATTCCAAAAATTTCATGAAGGCAGATCTTATTACATTCTCTGATCAAAGAAACTAAAAATTATCTGTTAATCCGAAGGAGAGAGATTCTTGAAAGGCCTCCAAACTAGTTCACTTTAGCCCGTGTTACCCTAAACAAACACATTAAACTTACGTATAAAGCCCCCTCTTCTAACGCTCTCCTTGTTAAATTTCCAGGGCCATCTACAGTTCGTCCATCATCTTCAGGTCCCCAACTTGAGCTATAAATATCGATATAATCTCTCCGATGTGTCAATGAACGTGCTTCTACCAAGTCTGTCACTTCACCATCCAACATCCTGATTCCTGTTCAGACAATTACGAAGAGGAGGTGTTACTGCTGATATAGCTATATCATAGCAAATTACGGATAAAGGTACGTTTAATAGCACTTGCATGTGTGTACGCCAAAGGTACGGTTGGAAGAATACTCCAAATCACAGCTATTTTGTGAGCGTCTTCCCTGAATTATTTACCCTAAAATCTAGCCAAGGGTTTTTACGGGAGTTTTAAACCTCGTATTTGGGCAAAGGTTTGAGACGGTGAAATGAAGGTGAAGTTGCGTTTTGGTGAAATCGTAGAAATAGCTAAGTACTAATGGAATACGCGATAGCCTTGTCATGGCGCTCCAGTGGGAGGGCCCTACTGAGTATCGAACCCACTCCCTTGACTGTTCTGGCTGCAAGTCAGAGGATTACACCACTGCACCACAACACCTTCATTGAGACCTCGCTGCAATGGTTCGCTTACTGTCTCTCATAGTTCAAGAAGCTGCAAATCGTCTATCTGGATTTCTTGCAAGTTCCAATTGATAATAATGCCTATGCTATGTCTTTGTCACTAATCTTTTAAAACAATAAGATCTAAAATACATATAACCATACAATATCACAAAAGTTTGTATCTGTCTTTACTGGTTCTGCGACAGCTAAAAAGTGCCGCCATGAGAACAAATACTACCTAATCAATTTCAAAAGAGACCCTGTATAAATGCGCAAAACTTGAGTAGAACTCTTAGTTATCTGAAGATCGCAAGAAAACGTGAAACTCTGAGTAACAACAAAGAATGTAGTCTGTTTTATTGTTTCAGTCCTATTATAACCATACAATACGAATTCAATTAAAACTACTTGGGTGTTACCTCTCACAACCCAACATCAATTTAGATACAATATTCCACGCAAAAAATGAATTATATAAAAAAACGAGATCTCCTGTCTTGACAAAGTTTTGAACAATTTCTAATCCTGATACCTTGACTCCTAAGTGCAAAAATTCATGGAAGAAGACAAGCTTGTCAGAGGCATTCTTTCTGTTGCTTGCACTTCAATGCTTACATCAAAAGACATTTGAAGATTCAATGCAACTTGCGACAGCTAAAAAGTTATTTAACGTTTCTTCTACTGGCCAAAATTGATAGAGAGGAATTCAGCAAGTACTGACCTCCAATTCTGGAGTTGTATGCCACACCAACGATACAGAATGAATTGTTGCCTTCGGCTGCGACTTGTGCTGCGCAGCGTGTCCCATGCCTATTCCAGGAAAGTCTAATAAGAATCACATTTTGAATAATAAGCATTCTTATCATGACAAAAGATTCGTGCATTGTATGCTCCAAGCGATTGTTTGTCTGTCATTGTATTTTTTCTTTAATTGTTCGTTTGATTCGAAAGATAAAAATTCATCATCTTTCTGCCTGGCATGATATTTGATTAATATGGGCACACTTACTACGCGGGTCATTTATTTATTCTCCTTATCAAACTGAACTGAAAATGATGCTACCCCTTCAATGATGTAGCAGCATCTAAAATTTGTGCCAGAGGAACGAAACTACAGCTCAAGGAGAAAGTCTAGATTAATGGTAGAATAAAGCATACTCATTCTTGGAACCAAATATGTACCATAAACTAAATATGTACCATAAACTAAATATGTACCATAAACTAAATATGTACCATAAACTAAAGATTGTATGGCTGATAGGTCATTTTCGAAAAACATATTTGACGTAGAGATGAATAGATGGATGGTGGTGAGGACAGATATGGAGTGCCAAAAGCAAAAAAAGTCATATTTTTATTGTAAAGTTATATTTTCATTGCTATGCACATATAAACATTACAAGTGAGCAATTTTCATTGCTTATCAGAATTATATTTACGTTGCTTCTGTATATTTTCGTTGCAACCTCATATTTCCATTGCAAGCCTATGTTTTTATTGCCTGCACATATTTGTATTGCAAACTCATATTTGTAATGCAAGCGCATGTTTTTATTGCAAGTCCATATTTTTATTGCAAGCGCATATTTTCATTGTTTCCGCATATTTTTGTTGCAACCTCATGGAAATATTTCCCACGCTTTGCAAAAAATTTCTCACGTTGTTCAAAAAATTTCTCACGGTCTGGCGGTATGCAAAACCCGGAAAACAGAACAACGGTAATCGTGAAAACGAGGCTACGCTTAATGGCGACTTGCGAGAGTCACAAAGTGTTGGAAAGAACGAGAAAAGCGTTAAATTTTTTGCAGCTACAGCAGTTCTCCACAGGAAAAGAGCCCAGAAATTTGTTGTTCGAGGGTTCAAGGAATGGTGGCTTTGAATATAGAAGTTGTTTCAGTTATTTGAACAAACGGAACAGAAGAATTTAATGAAGATTGTCTGCGGATATGGCCTAAGTTTTACGACTATGGAGTCTTACGATACGAGATCTGCTGGTTTCATTGCACAGCAATTCAACCCAACAACAATAATAGCACTTTTGATTAAGCTGACAGATTATTTGCCTACTAAGGAGGCTAGGTTTTTCTCAATGAAACAAAAGGAGAGAAAGCCAAACAAGGAACAGTTAAAACATTAACTTACTGATTTAAAAAGTTATTGCCCCCAACCAAGCCCTGGCAACAATTGATTGCCCCCTAATTCCTGGCTCTTTAGAGAAGTCCTGCTTGAAGCACTGTGGTGTAGTGGTGTATTCCACTGGCACGGCCTTCCCCTAGCATCACTTTGAGCATTATGACAAGGATTGCAAACTTTATTAGGTCTTCTCTAACCTCAATGTTATGCCCACATTGATATAAACTGATCAGATATTATGCCTTCTTGATAAAAGTTGTGTGCCAAAAAGTTCTTTTGCAACACTCTGTAAATTTTCAAAGTTTTCTAATTAAATACTGCTACAAAATACTGTACAAATAGAATTGTGGTCTCACAGGAACTTACTAATTGAATTTGACTCTTATAATGTTTGCATAGTAAAAATAAACCATATCTTTTCTGTGTTCATTTTATCAATCACAGACCTAATTATAACAATGAACATTTACATGCAGTATTATGAATAAAGGAGAACAAATCCAAATTTTAAGAAACACTTCTCAGCAGTTAGAGAAACTACACCATAACTCTTAACTCAAATAGTAAAGACTAATTCAGAAAAAGTTTCAGTGGCAAAAATGATGAAATTATCCTTAAATTTAGAGTCTTTTGCCACTGTGGACAAATAAACTTTCTTCCAAAAGGTTAGTGAAAGTACATGATGCCACTTTTTCCTACAAACACTGTATTAAATTTTCAGTGCAAATTAAACAACCATCAAGTCTTTCTATAATTGAGGGATCATGATATAACTATTTGCACTCTCATTCAGCTTTTTTCATCAGCAAACAATTGTTCAAATGGGAGTTTCTCCTTATATCAAGAAGGCCTAATATCTGATCAGTTTATATCAATGTGGGCATAACATTGAGGTTAGAGAAGACCTAATCAAGTTTGCAATCCATGTCATAATGCTCAAAGTGATGCTAGGGGAAGGCCATGCCAGTGGAATACACCACTACACCACAGTGCTTCAAGCAGGACTTCTCTAAAGAGCCATGAATTAGGGGGCAATCAATTGTTGCCAGGGCTTGGTTGGGGGCAATAACTTTTTGAATCAGTAAGTTAATGTTTTAACTGTTCCTTGTTTGGCTTTCTCTCCTTTTGTTTCATTGAGAAAAACCTAGCCTCCTTAGTAGGCAAATAATCTGTCAGCTTAATCAAAAGTGCTATTATTGTTGTTGGGTTGAATTGCTTTGCAATGAAACCGGCAGATCTCGTATCGTAAGACTCCATAGTCATAAAACTTAGGCCATATCCGCAGACAATCTTCATTAAATTCTTCTGTTCCGTTTGTTCAAATAACTGAAACAACTTTTTTATTCAAAGCTACCATTCCTTTAACCCTCGAACAACAAATTTCTGGGCTCTTTTCCTGTGGAGAACTGCTGTAGCTGCAAAAAATTTAACGCTTTTCTCGTTCTTTCCAACACTTTGTGACTCTCGCAAGTCGCCATTAAGCGTAGCCTCGTTTTCACGATTACCGTTGTTCTGTTTTCCGGGTTTTGCATACCGCCAGACCGTGAGAAATTTTTGAACAACGTGAGAAATTTTTTGCAAAGCGTGGGAAATATTTCCATGAGGTTGCAACAAAAATATGCGGAAACAATGAAAATATGCGCTTGCAATAAAACTATGGACTTGCAATAAAAACATGCGCTTGCATTACAAATATGAGTTTGCAATACAAATATGTGCAGGCAATAAAAACATAGGCTTGCAATGGAAATATGAGGTTGCAACGAAAATATACAGAAGCAACGTAAATATAATTCGGATAAGCAATGAAAATTGAACAGTTGTAATGTTTATATGTGCATAGCAATGAAAATATAACTTTACAATAAAAATATGACTTTTTTTGCTTTTGGCACTCCATAGACAGAAGTTACAAGGATTTGAACGTAATCCTTAATATTGGAAACCAATTTTGAAATGTCATTTATATGCCTGTCTTCCCTTTTTCGATCGCACGTTGTTTCTTATAGGTTGAAAACGTGATACCCAGCTCAAAATAATTGACAAACTATTTACTGAAACACAGTCTGACATTTAATTTCTTCTTTGAAGATCTTGAAATCCGATTTACACTGACATAACAAACAAAACTTTGATTAGAAAGCATTTCGCTTTAGACCTCAAAGATCAAGAAATATTCTCTTAGCTGAAAGGGCCTTCTTGATATTTTCAATATAATGTGAATACGTGTGGTCCTTTTTTATCTGGGGAAATTTTCATGTATCAACATCCAAACAAACAAAGTGTGTGTGTGTGTGTGTGTGTGTGTGTGGTTGTTCTTTAGATAGTAATATGTTTACTCAATCCAACCTCTAACTATTTTAATTAATTATACCATGTATCAGACGACTACTGTCAGTAATAAACCAAACTTTATTGGACTTTTCACATATCTCAAAGTGTGGTTTCGGCAAAGTTTCTTGTCTGTTTTCGGGTTGGAAACAAATACCGCTATCTGCTCAGTTAATTTCACGACTTAATTTTCGAATCCATGAAGTTGGTTTTACGGTGACAGCAAAACATTGGATACTTTTAACATGATTAAGATATGGCATTTTGATTTATTATCTTGACCTGCAAAATAAGCCCAACCTCGTCGAATTTTCAAATCTGCAAAGAATGCAAAACTGTGAGACCAATGACCATACGTTGAGTTTACTTTTCATAATCATATACATTAGGTTTCCCACTGCAATTCGCAATATACAATCTGGAAAACTAGGCCCAATCGCTTCAAATTAGCCAGAGCAAATTTGCAAGGCTGAAGACCTTGAATAGTTCCTTGAATAAATTTAAATTTACCTAGCTTTTCATAATGAAGTAAATTTTCGAGGAACATGACTATACGAGACATTACATTTTTTTCCAAATTCTGAGCTTCCTCATAAAATACTGTATTTGTAAAGAGGTAAGTTTGACCTTTTGAAGAATGTTGGTTTGGCCTAAAGGAAGTTTGCAATAATGACAACATTGCTAAAGCGTAAAATATTTTGATATACATTTGTGATTAGTTTGTCTAGTAGAACTGTCCTCGGTTTGGCCATATTCAATTATCTATATGTACCTGACATATATTTCTAAGTTCACAAACAAGCACAAAATGTTCATTAACTCATTGTACAAAATAGTTAACAAATGCAGCTGAATCCTAATTGTGCAGAATTTTTGTAATGCGGCCAAAATACGAGAAAACATATTTTCCTGATAAAGGACGTTCAATACGTCATTTACTTAGACTGACGATGTTATTCCTTGAATTCCTTTAAACGTTTTTAACCTGGTGCATTCATTTTCACTCATACAAGGACTCACAACCAAACAGATTTTAAACAGGGACTAAAATCTTGCAATCTATCTCAAGAAACATCAAGCGTCTTCTAGCCTTCGAAGTTCGAAAGAAAACTCGAACTTTGCTTTTCGAACGTCGCTTCGTTTCGAAAAGTCGAACTTTGAACAAATAGGTCAATTAAACGCTAAGAATAGGAATGTGGGTTGAGCACATATAGAAAGTAGCAATCTGATTGCTCGCACCGTAAACGTGGCAGACTTGGCCGGAATTAGTCCCCGTTTTGAAGCTGTACTGTCATGAGTTTCAGTTTGAAGTCATAAACATCCAATTCAATGCACAAACTATCACTTACTGGCTGTTCTCTAAGGCCCATCTAGGCATTGGATCAGCATCATTATCATTGTAATCATAACTTGCATTTTTGTCCTACAAAGATAAATATAACATGACATTGGAATCATTGAACATTGCAAGACAAAACTTGTGAAAATCTAAAATGATTCTGTTAACAAGGTGGAGATCTCAAATGATCTTTAAAAACCGTTTAGAATGTTTTTACGTCATGAGAAATCTTAAGAGGGTTCTTTTCTGTAAACAAGAAAATCAAACATACAAGGGTTTCGTCGTCAGTTTGTAAATGTAAGGCTTGTGTACATTATCACATTTAAGTTAAGCTGAATAAATGTTGTCTCATGCACTGGTATGATGTTTAGAAAGACATGTAAACTGAAAAAAGTTCTTTGAGTCGATTTCCTTTTGGAAACATGGTCAGTCTCATACACTTTCTTTACGTTTTGCAAACGAAATGACATCATCAGCCAATCATACAAGATGGCGGATAACTCGAAAATGAAACTAGGTATCACAAAATTATAAACAACAGTCTTGATCATTCAAAAGTCCTACTCATTTGCAACAATAAAAATTTAGCTTCAGATCATTTTAAAAGATGCAAACAAAACAAAGTTTAAATATCAAAACATAATGGTTGCTGCTTACGTAATTTTTCTTCAATTCTCGATGAGTATATTCAATGCCTAAATGAATAGAAATGAAATCATAGTTAAAAGTTACGCTGCATCAAAAGCCAAAATTTTGGACGAATAAATTCAGGCAAAATATTTTCAAACGTTTTCTTTCGGACCTTCGGACAATTTTACAGATTCAGACGACTAAAAAACTGCCAGTTTATTTTCACTAAATTCATACTAAAAATGTCATGTTTAAACAGATCTCGCATCATTTAATGTCTGCGTGGTGATACATGTCCACAAATTATTATTGTTGAGGATAATGAGAAAGACCCTTAAGATGAACCGGAAATCTGTCTTTGGAATTAACGACCCAAAAGCATTATCCTATTTTGTTGAGGATACCGAGGACTGCCCCTTTTGTCTGAAACCTTTGTTTTGCTGGTAATGTTCAAAGCAGATCAACAGCCGAGGAACTTATTACCATGCGCGAGAATCTCTTTGTTTCCCTGCTAATCATTGTTTGGATTGTGGTTGGATTCTCCACCCGCATTCTTTCCACAGACCAAACATGCTTTCTGCGCATAATCACAGGTTTCCCTTTCGGGGGATAACCGTTGCTTGGAACATTGATGATTCGTATCCCCAACAATATTTTACTCAACTCAAGGTTAGTTTCAGCAAATAGAATTTTCAAAAATTCAAGCTAATTTTAGGGATACCATAAACCCAATGTATCCAACAGGCGATGGCATTGCTGCTCTACCCTTCTTTTAATGATGAACGTCGAGATCTTTCTGCTGGAATTATTGGATTAGTTCGACCATTTATACAAATCATCGATCTTTCAAATGATTCTTTGACACAGCTTTTATCATATGGTGATCAAGACCTTTCTAATGACTTGAACCAAAATATACTCGAACAATTTTCATCCGCTAAACTGTTCGGTTTGATTAAAATCGAAAAATTTTCTTTTCCAATAAAGTAGCAAATTCTGAAATTCTGAAACAAATAAAACATCCCCAACTACGGATTATTGTAAAGTAGTTGTGATGTTTCCTTCGAACATGCAATCAAAATGAAGATTTTGGCTGCGTTCACAAGATGCCCACACATTTTGAAAAAAACCAGTGAAAAATGCGACCGATAGGCCTCCCGTTCACACGAAGACGGCACATTTTTGGGGGCAGAGTTTGAAAACGATGGATTTTGAAAACGGAATTCTAACTGGCACATTTTGAAAATAGCATAGTGTGAACACTCGAAAACCTTGAAAGCGGAACACATTTCGACGCTTTTGGAACGAGGCTGATCCATTTTTACGGTGTGGGTACATTTCTTTGGTATCAAAGTCTTGCTACGAGTTTGTTACTGTTCAATTTCCTACCCTTTTCAGATTTTCCAGCATCGTCTGGACACTAGCTAAGACTCGCCTATCGTCACAATTTTCACCGTTTTTAAAATGTGCCGGCATCGTGTGAACGCAGTCTTAGAAGCTATTTGCCAAATGTTTAAGAGATTTGACACGTGTGATTATGTCATCACAGTGACGTCAGGAAGTTTCTGAACAATAAGCTCTTTGGACGACAAACCAAAACTTTAGCTTATTAGGGAGTAAATATCAGATATTGCTTTACTTCCAACCTCGTTCTCAAGGGTATCTGTTGTTGTCCATAGGAGGCTAGACAACGACAGATATCCTTAGTACCGGTTGCCAAATTTTGACACATTTTAACCGGCATAATTAGCATAATTTTGCAGACAGCAGTTCCTTTCGAATCTCATATTCGACATTTCGAAATATATATTCCACAGTTCCAACAATACTCATTGCGACCGAAGCCATTCGAATGTTCTTGATTTCAACTAAACGCCAGGTTTGGAAGGTAAGGAACTTCGTTGGCTTTTCTTTTGGAGGTGTTTTGAGAAGTTGTGGGAAGCTTGGCAGGGGGCTCAAGGTTGCAGTTTCTGCTCTTTCCCTAAACTGTGAATCAGTGATTCAAGTGAAGAGCAAACGGGCTGGCAACATACCATCGTCGAGAATTGTAATAACGACGCCTTTTCCAGTGTATCCTTTTTTCCATGCAGGAAGAATATTCATGTCATGCCTTTGCATGCCAGGATTTCGGTTATGCTGCCAATAAAAATGAAAAAAGAAAGTTTACAAACCCGAATGATGAATTATTGGAAATTATGAAAGAGCGACTAAATTCATGCTCTTCTTTATAAATAACATTATTGCTCTAGAATCTCTGCAATTTCTGACTGTCTAAGAAAATAAAGTTAGATCTTTCTAAGCAGAAAGTATCAATCGACAATGTAGTAGCTGAAATGAAGTCTGACAGATTTAGTTGATTTTTCCATTATTTCAATTGCCACGGGGCGACAGAAACTCGTCGCCAATTGATATTTGTTGCCATTTTTAAAAGCTCTACGAGAATAATGCCCTCAGTGGAGCGACAACAACAACAACAACAATTCAACTCAACGAGATGAACGTAACTTGAGGATCCTTATGGAGATGGAGTGAGGCTAATGTTCACCAACTTTTCTACTGCGGCCAAATTTGATTAGCTGAAATTGCAGCGCACCTGCAAAGGAGCCTGGGTGACAATGTCTCTTTAAAGGGGTTGGCATGATTAACAATGAACAGAGAGATTATACCACTATAAATAGTACATGGTATTTTTTTCAAGCATTTCTTGTTTTTTTATGTCTTTCAGATCTTCCTCACAAAGAAGCTAAGCTTCCTTTGTAACTTGAACCTACCAAATGAAGTATATGCAACTCAAGAAATAATTACGACAACTCTAAGTTCGTCAACGTGTTAAATTGTCTGTCAAGCCAAGGACAGCAGAGCGGACCAGACACATCTTGACACTATGCAGTAGGAAAAATTTAAGAAACACCGCAACTGATCTCGAAGTCCCACCAGTGAAAACGTGTAATGGTCAGCGAGCTTTTTCATATCGCGGTGCTGGAGTTTGGAACCATTTAGATTCGGAAGTCAAGCAGGCATATCCTCTTTCGAAGCATTTAAAAACACTTTAAAATAACTTGGATCTTCTTTATGATTCATTCATTATTTTCACTGGAATAGGGTTTTACTTTATTTAATTCAATTTGCAAGGTTTTATGCACAGCCCCCTGAAAGCAGTCCTTCTTGATTGACGGGGTAACTGTGGGTAAAAAATTTAAAATAAAATGAAAGGAATGAGAAAGCATGCTCTCAAGGCAAACATAAAAGATGAAGACAACGAGGAAACTCTTGCCTTTGATATTTCAGCCGTAAATTCTGCTAACTGAAATGGCGTTTTCTTTGATTGATGTATGATATTAATACTATCGATGTGACAACAAAGAATCATAAATCCCCTATCCGTTATTCCTAAACGTGGCAAGATCCCTTATCCACATCAAAAGTCATCGCTGTCACAAACTACACCCAAACACCGCAATTTGACATTGAAGAAAACCTACCGAATAAACAAGGATTACCAAAGATTAAGTAAGATTATAATAATGTTACTCAAGATACAACTTTTAATCTTTGACCTGTACCGCAGAACTACTGTTGGAGAATCGAAACGTGCAAGAGCAGAACGCTTTTGGGAAACTCAAAATACAACATGCAGCAGAGCCGTAAGAAACATCTCAAACTTGGGGACATGACACTTCAAGGGCACTATTTTCCTTAAGCTTAGGGGGCAGTTCCCGAAGATGAAAAGGGCACTTCTTTGTCTATTCCGAATTCTTGGGAAGGCACCTGCCTCCAGTGCTCCCCCAGTTCCTGCGGCTAAGACATGCAGTTGAATTTCAAAGATTTCGTTCACTATTCCAAGCTTGATTTTTTTGTATTTCAGTTTATAAAGCAATCTTTATTAAATCTCTTTCGTGCTCCCTTTGTTCTTACCATTTTCACAGGGACATGCATCAAGCACGCTGGTTAAAATAGCCCCTTTCCCCAAATCGAGACAGCCGTAACAATCGCTTAGGCCTTTGTTCTGTGTAAGGAAAGACCATACAAATTGATCAATGTATTAGGCCCTTTTTAAGTCATTTTCCAGCTATGACATTCTTATATAGCTCAATTTACCGATATTCCTACTGCTGGTAGGACATCAAGAAAAATCACAAAAATACTTCAATGTTTGGGAATCTTTTTCTGGCTCATACGGTATATGGATACAAAAAACTAATATGATTTGCAGACAATGAAAAATTGCACTATGCCTGCAAAGGATCCTGGGTGATGATAGCTCTTCAAGGGTAGATAGTATCCACTTGTCTCTTTTATTGTTTTAAGAGGTTGTTTATGGGTCTCTGTTAAGCAACGTTCTTCTGCTACAAGGAACTCTTCACTTTTACTTTCGACTCCTCCTTTCTTATGATATTTACCGGCGATCTTCTGTCACAAAAGAAAATATCCGTTTATGGTACCATTACCAAGCATTATCTTAAACCACGGTTAATTAGATCGTTGGTTTTGTGTCTATTGCCTAGAGCTACATCAAAGGTTTACTGTACTGCATACCACAATGGATGGTTGTTTCTGCAAAACAGTATCGGGAACAGTATACTACAATAGATGGTTGTTTCTGTATCTGTATATTTATAGTACCCATTCACAGTTTCATAATTCTGCTTCTCAATCAACCTACCAAATGCTGTTAAGATCATTTTATGTAGATTTCCTTCATCGTCGCTAATAGTTCTGCTTATGGGATTTCATCTTCAGCATTTGTCGGATTAACAAATGCAATGACACTGCTCTTTCGTTCCGTCCATAGAAATAGGATTCAATCAATGAAAGGGCTACATTGTCAATACGAACGTTTTAATAAGTTGTATTAATTTATTTCTCTCAATATGGGTCCCGCGCAAAGCCAGAACATTAGAAAGACCGCTAAACACGAACATGTGCGGACAATGGCCCACAGGGAACTAAAAAGTAAACCTTTTCATCTTTCACATGTCTCAGCACAGGGAGCCCCCTTAAAAAGTAGCGAAAACCAGACAAAATGCGTCCTCTGCCAGTGACATCTGCGAAGAAGCAATGAAGAATGAATGGAGAACGGAGCGCTGGAGCGCGTTTGCGCCGTTCTCCATTCATTCTTCATTGCTCCTTCGCAGATGTCACTGGCAGAGGACATATTTTGCCTGGTTTTCGCAATTTTTTAAGAGGGCTCCCTGTGGTCTCAGATTAGGAAATGCAAAAACAATGTACATTTGTTCAATCAATGAACGGGCTACATTGTCAAGATAAGCATTTTGATCAGAGCACGTTGTACTAGTACACGTATTTTTGTTTATAAGAAACTGGTTTATAAGAAACTAGTACTAAGATGGCCAAAATTTTAAGAAACTCTAGTACTATGTCTGAGAAGTGCTAAGAAACTTTTCAAAGTTAAAAGCATGAATTTTATAGCAAATAGATCGTTGAACCTTTGTTATTGGGAAATATTATCCAACCATTTGTGTTTTCAACATAACAGAGCACTGTTTATTCCTATATGATGTTTTAAATATCAAGAAACATATCTGCAGCAGTGTTAGCGACCACATTGACAATTCATGCATTCAAAAAATAAGAAACCAATTAAGAAACTTTTAACACTAAAATGGACAAAATTTCTTGTTAGATTAAGAAACTTTTAGTACTATGGCCTGATACTAGTTTCTTATAAAAAAAACGTGTAGCAGATGAAAGGGGATGATAGCCTATATTCTGGAAGATCTTGACAATTAAAAAGAAAGAGACTGTCGATAGAGTTCTGTAGGATTGTATTTCAAAACAGTCGATTATCAACGCTTCGCAGTACCGTACCTTGGAAGCTAAATGAACTGCCATATACATAGTGAAACGAAGCCCTGACCAACTAGTAATGTCTTGAGGGATGAGGACCCTGGATGGGAGCAGTAACGGGGAAGGTTGTTGTCTTAGTTGATATCTAATCCGCGGTTCTGATTGTTCATCATTATCACCGAAGTTAGCCTAATGCCCAAAGTGAAACCGACTCAAGTACTTATTCGTAAAAATTGCAATATGTAGCATTTTGTAATTGTTTAACAAAGTTAACAATAAAATGTGCACTGGACCAGGACAGGAACTTATAAGGGATGACAAGCAACAATGAAGGAAGTCTACATAAAATGATCTTAACATCATTGTGTAGGTTGATTGAGAAGCAGAATTATGAAACTGTGAATGGGTACCATAAATATACAGATACAGAAACAACCATCCATTGTGCTATGCAGTACAGCAAACCTTTTATGTAGCTCTAGGCAATAGACACCAAAGGGTACGAAAGCCCTTTAAACAAAGTTAACAATAAAATGGGCACTGGACCAGGACTGGAACTTATAAAGGATGACAAGCAACAATGCCATCCTTGAAGGATGACATACAATGATCGCTTTTTGCAGATGGATTTCCAAATAGACCAAAAATTCGTAGTTCAACCCTGACCTTGATTTGACATGTGCTGAACCTTCAGGTTTGGCGGTCCATACAGATATATTTTTTATTTGCATAGGCAGAAAAGAGAATAAAGTTGAACGAATCCTTACCAAGTACCACTGGTCTTTCCATCTTTTATCTGAAAAATTTAAATCGGATGCTTCTCTCTTTGCTCGTGGCTTGATTTCTTGCTGAACTACCAAACTCACCTGAAGGAAGAAGGAATGCTATCAAAAGGATTAGTTTAATGAATAAGAAGATTGAAATGGTTGGTCCTAAGGAAACACCAACTATAACAGAACCTTGGTATAGCCGTTGGTATCTGTATTGTTATCTGTTAAAAATCATTTAGGGTAGCCATGCCTACCATGCTTAAAGTAATATCGTTTTTGTAAATATGTTTTGGTTAAATTGTACATTCATAGATGCTGTATATACATGGTGTTCAAAAAAGTTGTGTCCTGTTTGTGTGGCTGCTGTAGAGGAGCTCAAGATTGAATCATCTCACTTACTACACACCTGCATAGGCTAGCCTTCAACTTAGAATTTGAGACGTTGTATAAGTCAACTTGACAAGTGGTTGCTGATTTATGGTAGAGAAAAGGCAAAATTAGTAGTTGCATCAAAAACAGCACTTCTATTGTTCTCCAGCAATGTCAAAATAAAGTAAGTTTTCAAAATAAAGGTTTTGGCATCGTATCAAAATCTTTTTCTTAATCTTTTAAAGGGTGAGCAGTGTTGTCTTCTCATAAGAGAGCTTTTCCTACTTTTAAAAAACATAGTGAAAATTTTAATACGCTGCCAGAATCCTTTTTTGAAAACTTATTTTATTTTGACGTTGCTGGTGAACAATAAAAGTGCTGTTTTTGAAACAACCATTAATTTTGCCTTTTCTCTCTGCCATACATCAGCAACCACGTGTCAGATTCACTCTAGCAAGTCTCGAACTCTTAAGTTGAAGTTTGACCTATGCAAATGCGTAAAAACCGGAATAACTGAATACACAGCTCCTCCACAATAGCCACAGAAACGGGGCACAATTTCTTTGGGACACCCTGTGGATTCACAAAGGCGGTTTAGTAGAGAGAGTTTGTTGGACACGACAGAATCTGGTCTTTAAATTTGAGGCTCAAATTTGAGTCAAAATTTGAACCTAAATGAGTTTTAAGCATGGACGAAAAAAATATGAACCTTTCCCGATGATAAACATTGCACAGCTAACAAGGGCAGATTTTGTAATACAATAGCATCAGTTGCTTTGGTTCACACCTCAATTCAAAGCGATTAGTGAATGCAGACAAAGAAATTCTCTCAACCGGTAATTCAAAACAAACACAGCCGCAAAGTTGTCCTGAAACCGGTACGACAAACTCTCACTTGGTGCGGGCAAAGGGAGGCTTTTAAGAGAAGTTATGTGCTTAAGACGAAAGAAGAAGAGTAAATCTGAAGTCCTGTCTCGCGGATTTTGTTTACGTGATTCAGAAGACAAGCAGAGGGAATTACGATTCTTGCATATTCATTGCTCAAATGTAAACAGTTACTCCTCAGCTCCTGAGTCACATAGACCAAATCTGCCAGACAGAACTATGGATTTACCCTTCTTCATTCGCTATAAGCACTTAACTTCTATTAAAAACGTCCCTTTGCTCGCACCAAGTGAGAGTTTGCCGTACTGCATTAGCTAATCGCTTTGAATTGAGGTGTGAACCAAAGCAACTGATGCTCTTGTATTACAAAATCTGCCCTTGTTTATACTGCTTGGTAACGGGCAATGCTCCTACTATCGTGAATCTTGGCTTGTCTTGATGTTCGGTTTTTGTTGGGTACTTCTCATCACGTTGATTGACATCGACACGATGAAATTTTAGTTGAAAAGCGCTTCTTTTAGTTGTTGTGGTTGTATAGATTTCGAGCCTCCAGCACAAGATAGATCCGTTCGAGTTGACACGGCAAGTTTTGGCCTAAATTAGTTGTTTAAATGAAGCCGCCACGAAACCAACTAACGGGATGATAACGGCCTACTCTCCAAACATCGCCATAAATTCCATTCTTATCAAAGTGCTTATACATTATTTTCTTTACCTGTTTACCTATGTTCCAATACCAAGGCAAGACAGAAACCAGGATTGAAGGTAAAATTATTGGTCATACTTAATAGTCAGTGACGAAAAATAATCGTCAGACATTGTTAAAGGGAGTGTGCAATGGTAAATATGCTTCTCTATAACTAGAACAAAGAGAATGCGCAAACACAGCATTGTTTCTTTAGCTATCGATCATTAACAACACGTGCGGGCCATCAATTTCAATGGGCTATATTTAGATTTTTCTGCTCTGTGCAAATGCAGGCTTATATCCTTGCACAAACCCTTTAACACAGGTTAAAATCTGCAGAAACAGCTCAAATGTGGTTTCGGGCCACGAAGCTAAGGGCAAGGAAATAGATCAAGTTGAAATGCGACGAGGATCAAACGTGCAGTTGCGTGACAGAACGCGAAACTAAACTCCGTTGTGGTTGAACTAAACAGTGCGAGTTCAATCCCTTTGACAGCCATTTGCTTTGTATGGATAAAACCAACGCTGTCGAATGAACCGCAGATCGCTGTGGCCTGTGTTTGGTTTTTACCTTTCTTGGCATACAGTAAAGACCAGACCCTGGGAGCCTAGGACCGTTAAGAGTGCAAATAATCATTCATTTCATTTGATTTTAAATTCTTTATACAGGGTAAAGTCTACAATGAGAAAATTGATTTACAAACTGCCCTGTTAAAAAGCTAATTACAATATTACTAAATGAATAAATAAATAAATAAATAAATAAATGAATGAATAAATAAATAAACAGACTCTTCAAAATACGTTAATGAAAAAGAAAATTAAAATTTGAACGGAAACTGATACATGCTGATTTTCATAATTTGCACTTGAAAGCCTGTGTTTTTGCTCTTTTTGCCTCATTGCTAAGGTTGTTCCAAATACGCGCTCCTCTAAATTCAAAGCTTCGAGCTGAGGGCAAAAATGGCAATCAACGAGGGCAATCAACGAGCTTAGAGCAAAAATGGAGCTTCCAAACTAATAAATGCTGAAAACGACACGGAAAACATTTCATCCGTTGCAAAATACTTAAAAAGAAATATTTAAAGGAATACTACACGTATTTTTTAAAAAGAAATTTCTCATAAGAAACTCAACTCTCAGATCGCAAAAAAATTTAAGGAACTCCAGTACTGGGAAAATATAACTTTAGAGATTATTTATTTGACAAAGGAAATCATTTACATATTTCTTACTTCATTTTCACTTGCTTCAGTTATCATATTACCTAGAAGGTACATAAGGAATGTCTAAAAACTAGAAAGGCTTCAAAAACCATTGTTTTTAAATGTTCACGAGGGGACAAGTACTGAAAATGAAGTTTTACACTAGTCCTTGATGGTCTTACGGTCCCACGGTCTGGTTAATATTGTATGCCAGGTTTCTTGCCGTGTGACTGATTCCTTTTAAGAGTTTCCTTTGTAATCGTGTCACGCACTGAAAGACATGTCAGTCGCCAAAAAGCAAACCGTTGCCAATCTTAATGGCAAAGTAACCAAGCTTATAAATACTCCTTTTAGTGTAATTTTCAGGACGGATCAAAAGACTATATTGATTTTCCACAAAGTTGTTGTTGGATTTGAGCTCTGCTGACTCTGTGTGTTAGGTGTACAGCATACAGCAAGCAGTGTGTACATGCAAACGAGACTCCAAGAAAGCCTTGTTAACTGTCTCTTTCTTCCTCCAGGAAACAGTGACCAACAAGCAAGACCAATGAATGAATAGGATGGAAGAGAAAAGGAAAGATGAAGGAAGGATTCAAGAGTCTGTTTCTACCAGCATGCTTTGTTGGCAATCTCTTAGTTGGCCTTTGTTGTCACCATCTTAATGACCCATGAAAGTAGCAAAAAACAATGGTCAACCAACTGATGACTAGCCTGCGTGCAGACTTTACTTTCCAGTGCCAAGGAGAGCCAGGTCGGAACTTTACTTATAAAAGTCACTTATAAATCACTTCTTTTCACCCGGTTAAAATAGGGTTAAGGTCTACCTGATGACGTCACTCTATTTTGTACGATTTAGAGAAAGTATTTAAGGTTGACTATGTTTCCAAAGCAAAATCTGATCATACGCTCCCCATATTACCCAAGCACCTTGCCAACAAAATGACGTTATCAGGCAACAGCTGATACTTAAAATCAGTAGAAAACTCGCAAATGAAAGGGGACATCAAAACATTTTACACGGCATTTCTCATTTTCAGCAGTGCTAGTAAAAGTCTTCGTTTCAGGCCACCCTTAAATGACAACCAATTATTTTATCCCTCATTTACTATGCGCAAACACACATTTTGCAATGAGAGAAGGGGCAATTAAAATCTACTTTTAAGGAAACGTCATTCCTGTCTCCGGAACGGTAAATCTGTTGTAATTTCCTCCTTGCCTGATTTACTGCAAAGAACGTTATCAATAAAACAGGGTCTATATTTGCCTTGCTTCTTCTTCAGTTCTTTATATAAAAATAGATTCAAGGACAGATCTTCAATGAGAAGACCTAATATTTAAATCCGTTATTTGCCAAAGCCTTCCACTCATTCTTGAAATGTTGATCAGGTCGCGCCGATGGAAGTAAATCGTACGACTTTTAAGTGCCCTTGGGCAAATCTGATTGCAACTTTCTACATTCAGGAGGATTAAGCACATACATTACTGGCGATGAAATGTAAGCTAGTAGCGAAGAACGAAATCAACAAGCAAATATGCTAGTAGACAATCCCTTGGCCTTAAAGACCAAAGTGCCAAATGTAGTATGGGGAGGGGGATGTTAGCCGCTAAATGGGTCTGTTTCATCCAGCAAGCCTTACACGTGTCGGCTCCATCCATGAAAATCGCGATAAACAAAGGCCAACCAAGAGACAACACGTGCAAAGCATGATGGATGAAACAGACCCTTTAAAGAGCCATTGTCACCCAGGGTCCTTTGCAGGCCCACTTCAACTTCAGAATGTCTGAAAATCAAAGTTGGCCCAAAACGAAATGTAGTCTGCGGTGCGACCTCTACGGGGGAGGAAAAGTTGAACGGTCCTCCCCTTCAATGTTTCCTTTCCTGTAGAGGTCGCAACGCTGAATATGGGAAATGTGGATCTGCACTGAAGTAGTTAAGCCGATAGAAAAGACTACTATAATTGGATTCCTAGTTTTCGCTCAGGCAAAATTTGATCTTAGACTGCGTTCACACGATGCCGGCACATTTTGAAAACGATGAAAATTGTGACGGTAGCAAAATTTGAGCTAGCGTTCACACGATGCCGGAACAATTTGTAAACGGTTGGAAATTTGCCGGTAAAAAGCTCGTTGCAGACTTTGATGCCAATTAAGTGTACCTAAACCCTAAGAATTGTTCAGTCTCGTTCCAAAAGCGTCTGAAAATGTTCTATTTTCACCATTTTTAAGTGTTTGCACCATGCCGTTTCCAAAATGTGCCGATTAGAGTTCCGTTTTCAAAATCTGCTGGCAAAAAATGTGCCGTTTTCGTGTGAACAGGAGGCCTATCCGTCGAATTTTTCACCGTTTTCAAAATCTGCCGGCATCGTGTGAACGCAGTCTTAATCAGTTTGAAACTGCAGTGCAAGCAAACGGTCCTAGCTGACATGACTCTATAAGATCAAATTTTCCAATGAAGTTTGGGGAAAAATGGCAACTAACGCGCGTGGAAAAATATAATAAATGGTGCAAATTTAGGACATCATCATCATGAACCTAACATAACTAACAGGATTTATACCAGACTATCTCTCCATAAAAAGGGTCTCAAAATCCGACAATTTAGTTCCTCGACAAACGCAATAACGCATTTAGCATTGCTCGGTTTGGGGTTGTTGTAGTGAAACCAAACTTTATTCTCTCCAAAAGATCCAGAATAGAGCTGCAAGAATAACTACAAACAGTCCTTACGATGCTTCTGCTGCCCCTCTGCACCAAAATCTTGGCTGGCCATCAATTAAAGATCTTATCAGAAAAGAAACAGCAACGCTGACCTATAAGGCATTGAACTCACTTGCTCCTCAATATTTAGGGGAACTTTTCAGTAAATGCTCAGAGGGCAGTGATCGCATTCTTCGCTCTACCGAAACAAACTTGCACATACCTCTGCAAAGAACAAGCACAAGCCAAAAAGCATTTTCTTATCGTGGAGCAAAATTATGGAATGAGCTGAACAAGGAAACTAAACTGGCATCGTCCCTGGCTACGTTTAAAAAATCTATATGAGAGGTACATTATATTCTCTCTTTAGTTTTATTATGCTCCTTTGTACACTGTATTATATAATTCTCTTTAATTTAGGCTTTTCTGTTTTTGCACAGGTCAATTTGTAAAGCAGTTATTTATTACTGAAATTTGTAACCTGTATAAATATTTAAAAATGAAAAAAAATGAAAGCATTGATCTTACTTACGCGAGGTAAAACGTTTTGACGCCGGCGGTAACTGCTTAACAGTCAAACTTCTATAAAACAGAATAAATAGGGTACATATCTGCCTATCCCTCCCTAAAACAAGCGTCTCAACATTCAACAATTCATCGACAGAAATGGCGAATCGCTCTGAGCAGTCACCTAAATACCGCGCGATAAAAATATTTGACGCTTACGGTAATTGCTCAATGGTCACACTTCTAAAATAACACAATAAATAAGATACATACCCGCCTATCTCTCTCTAAAACAAGGTTTCGCACCAAGGTACTTCTTCGATGTCTGCTAGGAACAGCACGATGCGTGAAGAAGTAAACATCCTTCAGCATACCAACCTATGGGAAAATTGAAACAAATTCATTTAAAATACGTCATAGCAATCTGGCCTTTCCAGTTGGTAGAAAACTTGTCTCCAGCGCCTGTTGCGTTAACGAGACGAACATTTTGGTTTCAATTTTCAAGATTAAGTTTTCATTTAAGAACACGTCACAAATCAGGCCTTTCCACTTTTAATAAAGAAACTTCTCTATGGTGCCCCTTGCGTATAAGAGCGGTACTCACCCATGGTTCTTTGCGGGCAAGCTTAAAACTTCAAACTGTCTGAATAGACTGATTGTATATTCGTAGTTATCGCTACTGATTGACTGATGGACACTCAAAACTACGACTCGTGGACTTTCGCACTGAAATTTGGGACAAACATTTCCTCCTTTTCACGACTAGATATGGAAACCATAGCAACTCTGTACGAACTCCTAGCAATAGCAGATGAGCCTTTTCACTGATACTACAATCCTTGCCAAAACAACTTGAAAAAAAACTTAATTTTGCTGCTTTTTCGTCAGAATCATTATACAAAATATATCGCTGGAAACTTCACCTCACGCTTTTTTCCGCGCCCCCTGCCCCCCTGAACAATGTTGGTCCGAAAATATGATTACCAGACTTGAAGGAAAGCAATACGGCTGCTTGGTTGTGCCCTAACGCACTGCGTAATCGCACAAGAAACCAACATTGTATAGGGGGAGAGGAGAGAGGAAGAAAAATATGCGATTATTTTCAAGAGTATTGGCAAAGATTGTAGCCATGAACAAAAGCTGCAAGTATCTAGATGAATGTTTCCTTGATCCAAGAATCAACAAACCTTTCACTGTGAATCAGGAAATCCTCATTTTTAAAGCCAATTAGCTTCCATGAACTTCACCGCAGAAATGAGAACTTCCAACTGTCGAGGGCTGCTTGCCTCGCTTCTGAGACTACAGCTTAGCCTCGTTCCAGAGCGCAAACCTAAACATGTTCATTTTCGTCTCAAATTTTAATATGAAAGTCCGCAAGTCCCAGTTTAAAAAAATGAAAAAATGTTGTTCTTGTCGTTGCGATAACTGGGATTATGTTGCGAGTCTACTGTCTGAAAACCAAATTTGGTCCAAGCAGAAATCATGGATCTGCACAAAACTTATGATGATGAATTCCTTGAATCTCAGCGGTAAATACTGCTAACTAGGGACTTATTAGGAAACAGTCTGCGATCAGCAGTGGAATTACGATAGAATCACGGCTTTGAATCTCGAATCCCATTGAAAAGTTATCAATTCTTAAATCGAATCGAGAATTCTTTCACATTTGCCATACATTTGCCATATCAACAAAAGAAATTCATAAATCTCGCAATCTGATTCGTACTCTAGGAATCTCAGAGTTTGGGCCTAAATAGGGTCAGGTTTTTCAGAGTAATGTTATGAGTCTCTGTTGACCGAAACACCATCATCAAGTCAAAGGAGCAAATACGGGAAACAAGTGAAAAGGAGTAAAAAAAGCTGAGGAATTCTTTCGTCTAAAATAGCTCGTTGCTTAAGTAATATATCCAGCACTGGAGTTTCTTAATTTTTAGCGATCTGAGAGTTGAGCTTCTGATAACCAATTTCTGATAAAAAAAATGTCTGTGCTGGGTGGTAATAAAATTTAAACAACGTCTTGTGTTCAACCAAAGCTACTGTGATACAACAACAACACTTCTCTGGACCAAACCTTTCAACTGATATTTCGAAATTCTGAGACATGAAGAAGATAACATTTGTTTCAAAGAAGCGGACTTGCTTTGAAGTGATCAACATTCCTATGAATTTCTGCGGGATTCTTAGAGATCTCTTATTAGGAGACCATTTCACCACAGGTTCTTTCTGTCGCTGTACAAACTTAGAAAATTCACTGTTAGTAAATCAAAAACTGTGTTTACTAGTCAGGAATGACCCACATCGGTATTCCTTCAATTTGACCTCAAAGATACGAGGTACAGACTAGCTAACAAGCAGCCCTAAAGTAGCTACATGAAGCATCAAAATAACTAACATGCCGCCGCGTTTATTTCATCCAAGCATAGTTCGTTCACATCACAGGTGGCGGAGAATTGTTCAGTATTACTTGCACGATTCAGTAATAAACACAAATGTACCAAGATTTAATTATACCTGCTAGTTAACTGTGTTAAATTTCTCTTGAATCCTCTGTCAGTTACACAGACTGCCATCTCTACATCTCTGTTTTCGTTAGGCCAAACATTGTGTTGTGTTGTTGCAGTTGTATTGAATATCTAATGTGCTGTTGCAGTTGTACTGAATATTTAGTGTGTACACACTGCTACTGCAACAACACAACACAATGTTTGGCCTAACGAAAACAGAGATGTAGAGATGGCAGTCTGTGTAACTGACAGAGGATTCAAGAGAAATCTAACACAGTTAACTGGCAGGTATAATTAAATCTTAGTACATTTACATGTATTAAACTGAATCGTGCAAGTAATACTGAACAATTCTCCGCCACCTGTGATTCGTTTCTACCTTATAGCGTTTACTGGAAAACGCTTTAGTAGGTGCTATCCTCTTAGGACAATGAAAAGTGTTTCCCCCCGCATGAAAAACTTATTCAGGAGAATTTATTCTCCCAACAAGGCAAAATATATCCTGAAGCTTGCAAAGTCATTGCTGCTAGGAAGGAAAATGGAGGAGATTTCGCTCGTCGTTTTTACTCGCCTTGTAGGTTCATCAAGGGGGCTTTCTGCAGAAAATTTCCCATATCCAAAGGAAGGACTGGCCGGTCAACGCTACGTAAGGTGATGAATCTATTTAACATATCAGCAATGAAACGAGCCAGTTTCAATATCATTGCTTTCATATTAAGAGGGCAGTATGTCTTCAAAAGCGGTGCATTTTTTGACTTACTCACTATTGAAGTTACTAATTCCCATACTCATATTGTATCCATAAAATACGGAAGCAAAAACTGTGTCTACGTAAGCTGAAACCACTCTGAAGTTTTATTTAATTATGTTAAAGATAAAGTGAAATTGAGTAAGGGCCTTCTATGTGTAGTTTAAGAGTGGCTTGGCGTAAGGCCAAACTATTCATCCATTTTAGGTGGTCGATAACACGAATTATTAATTATTCCAGCATTCACGTTAGTTATTATTAGGAAGTTGATTCGTTGAATTATATCTTTGGGTGATTGCAAACAAAAATAAAAAAGTAAGGAAAATCTATTTAGGGGAGCCATAACGTGTTAAAGAGCCATCGTTAACCATGATGCTTTGCGCAATGAATGAAAAGCAAGGCAAACAGCACCAGGCCAACCAAGAGACGATACGTGCAAGGAATGCTAGATGCAACAGACCCTTGCCATCCACAACCACCATTGATGCATAGAAAGTTTTGGGACATGTGGTCAGTTTTTCATCGTTCCATCAGTACAGGAAAAGGCATTATACATCAGTTTGATCGCTGGAGAGCATAAGTGCCTAGCGGCAGATGAAAGAGGAGAACAGTGCTATGGTCCAATTGACATCCCGCCAAAACTTGAGAGGGGCCATTGCACAAATAAACCTACCGGATCGGCGCCAAACTGACGTCATGTCTTTGAGGATGTTAAAATGCCGCCAAGTAACAGAGACATTCGAGTATGTAGGCAAAGATTATCATAGAGGTATCATGTAAATAAGATATTGTGCACACAACCTAATTAAGGAGTTTGGATTGAGAATGTCTAGAAGTTTATAGTAAACGCTTGCAAGGTTATCAATGGATCTGTGAATGAAACAACGTTTACACTTCGCCGGAACATCTTTGGATCCGTCACAAATGCATAACGGATAACCCTCCTGTCTACATGGTCCTTGCTAAATCAGAACATACCTTATATAGAGGAAGTGCATTTGCATTTTTTATTATCATTATTATCATTAGAATACTTCTGTTCCTTCGATCCCTCGGGGGGGGGGGAGGGGGTGGGTAATTGGCCTGCGAACTTACGGGGAGGTGCCGCTGGAAAATCTCAAAAGCTACCTTGTCCAGGAGTCAGTTTCCTGAAAATGATACACTGTCCCGGAGCAAAACGTTCTTGAAAAATATCCTGTCCTTGAATTTCTTCAGACAAAATTGGGCCCTGCCCGGGAAATTTGTTAGAAATCTATCGAAAAATGTGGAAAAGTTGCCATCCAAGCGATTTAATTCATATTTGCAGAGTGGAAATGGCCTACAACCAGGTTTCGCAGTTAAAAATGACAAAGATGGACCCTGGTTAGGAGCCGATTTTCACAAAAATGATACCCTATCCCGGAATCGGAATCCTGAAATCCCTGCTCAGCCGCACGTCCCCGTACAGAAAAAAATATGAGTACCCCCTTCCGGGTCTGGATCTACAGAATTATTTAGGTGTGCAGCAATGTAAACGCTCTTGACACAACTGTACTGGTACAATTCAATTTCAATTTCAATTTTTATATAATAACATTGCTACACTTTACAGGAGCGTCGTTATACTAACATAGCATAACAAAACAAATGGATTACAACTTAACTGAATAAACTAAACTAATATCAAAGAAGTAAACGAATATCAAATGTATAAGACTAATATTAACTATAATGGTGTTCATATTTCAGTGCAAATGAAGTCTAAGACATTGACAGTAGAAGCATGTTGATCATCAATAGACCATTTTGACATTTAGAATAAGGGTCTGGGGAGAGCAATATTTTTCTGGTAAATGGCTGCCACACGGCTATCATGACAGACCATTTGAACTCTACAGTCTATTGGCTTTAAATTCACGGTGAAAAACTTCGACACTGATATTTCATCAGGCACATTTTGGGCAACTTATTTCCTTGTTTCTCACCGTGAATTTGAAACCAATATTTGTAGAGTTCAATTTATCGTTCGTGAAAGTCGTGTGGCAGCCATTCGCCAGAAAAATGTTGCCCTCTCCAGACCCTTTTTCTCAATGTCAAAGTGGTCTATTCATTTTTTCTTGAACAAAACATAAAATGACATCTCCAGATAGTTGAGCAGGCCATGATGGGAACATCTTTTGTGGGTGACGACATACCACTGAAATACAACCTGGAATACCGCTGCAATAGCATTCTGCAGAATTTTAAGCTAAGTAAATTTCGTACGATATCAGCCCATTCAGCTTCATTCAAAACGTGTTGTAGACTTTAATTTGATCCTTGAGAAGACTCCTGCGGCAGTGGTGGTCGCCAGGAAGTCAATAACCGAATCAAAGACTTGAATGATTTCATCAGTCTTGGACTGCGCTAAACCAGTCTTGTAACCAGCCTGTAACCGAGTAGTCGTCAATCTTACGTCACAGGGGGCCTGGCTATACGCACATACCCTCTTAAGTAGAATCATCTGGGCTTTGTTCAACCATTGATAGCTTAAATAATACAATTTCGATACACAACACAACTAAAGGATAGATTCACTGTGGTGTATTATTTTTCCACAAAATCAGCAAACAAAGAGAACGGAGGCTTGCCAAAGTGAATATTACGCAGGAGATCGCGACCCGGGAGGTAACTTCAATAGGCGGGTGACGGGGGTGTGCCATTTAACATCTGAAATCGGACCCTAAAATTTATTAATTTTCGCAAAAACGATACCCCAATATTTACAGGCCATTGAAAATGTATACCCCAAAACTTTGACAGCCATCCAAAATTTTAACCAAGTGAATGAAATTTAATCAAAATCAATACCCTAAAGAGTTATTTTTCTAAAATGACACCCCAAAATTTAAGACTACCTGTGATTTTACCAAAAATGATACCTCAAAATTTATTTTCTGCTCGAAAAAAGGAACCCCAAAAAATGGCACATCCCGTACCTGCATATATGGTAGTTACCCCCCCCCCCCGCGGAGATCGCGATGCATTTCTCTTCCTGACTAAGCGGCTCCTTGTCTCCTGTTAGGGCTACGATAGAATCTGACGCGGATGTTGTAAGTCTAAGCCTCTATATTCTGTATGGCTCGTTTGGTAACTGCGTGTTGTCGATGCTATTTGTCTTTAAATTTCTGAATGATGTTTGTTCGTAGTTTCTTTAGCTTGTCAAATTGCTAAGTCTTAGACCATAAAAGCTATCGACTTTTGCTTGCTTATTACTTATGAATTTGCGCTATGCGCGAAGTTGGAGCACAGGGAAACCAGGAAACAATTTGTTGTTAAAAATAAACAGAATCTTTCTTTGTCTCCTGGGCTCTTGGTCAATTTTGCATCTTAGTCTCCTCTGCCCTACTTGCGTACCTGTAGCGGTATATCATATTGGAAGCGGTATTTCAGTTCAGCCAAATAGCTAAGCTATAACAGGCGCTTCCTGGTATAAGTCTAGTAATGGGCTGTGCATACGCAATGAGAACGCAGAGGACAAAGATAAACAAATTACTAAGAGCACAGGACGCAAAGAAAGACAATTTTCATTTCTAGAAACGATTATTTCCTCGTTTCCCTATGGTTGGAGGGACTGCTGAAGATAGCAATCTTACAACAAAATTTTCAACTTGATCCGCTTTTCCAATTTCGAACCATAGTGCAGTAATTCTAATTTCTAGAATCATTGTCTGTTGCGATTCAAAAATATATCATTCCACAGTATTCCAAACCGTTACAGTGGAGTAAAGACTGAATATTTGTAGACTGGCGCGGAACTGGAAGCGTCAATATATAACAAGAGAACGATAAGGAAAGTAATTTTGCTGTAAAAATCAAAGTTCATCTACATTATATTTCATATATTTTCATATTTGAATCTTTTCATATTTGAATCTTTTAAGGAGGGTTGCCCTTCGGCCGAAGCCGTTTTTCAAGGGGCCCTCCGATAAAAACTTAATTACAATAAACAATTCAAAGATAAAACTAGAATATAAAAAACTATAATTTAAAAGCCTATTTACAATAATACAGTATTTACCACGGAAAGAAAAAGTTAACCCTTTATTGATTTCTTAAAACCATTCAGGGAGGATGGGGCTATTCCATAGTTTAGCTCCCCGGAAAGAGAAGCATTTTTGCCCATTTGCTGAATTTTTCTTTGGCAACCTTAAATCAGTCTCAGTGTCTACATCTACCCAAAGACAACATTTTCTCCCACCATATCTAATTCTCCCTGCGCTCTTTTCTCTTATGTCTTTATCGCAGGTTTGTGCCGTTTGGAGGACGACAGAACGAATGTTATTTGAAACTACATTTGACGTTCGTCCGCGCGGCGGATCATTTTGTGTGAGGCCTATGCGGCAATAAAAATGACTGACGTATGCTGGCTTCGGCACGCGTGCATCGGATTAAGCAAGTGATAAATTGTGGCATTACACTTTCAAAGTGCAGATCTAATTTAATCTTGCAAACCCATTCATTCTTGAATTTCTTAATACATTGCTATAGCGTGCCCACCAGTGCAGATTGAAAATGATCAGCAGTGCAGTTGTAAATAAGCAAAAGATTTAAGAGGTATAATCTTTGAGGGACTTTCACATAACGGATGCCGCTCTGGTGATTCATATATTATGATGACGTACTGAATGCAAGGATGCCGCAGCTGACCACTGTGGGGCCCTGTAACGACTTGTTGTCCTTTGAACCTAATGCAATACAACATAATGGTCCATTCTTTGCAAAATCTTTATAATTAATCGTGTAAATGTTATCACCGTTCTATTTGGTGAATACTGCACAGGGTGTCCCAAAATATTTGTGCCCCGTTTGTGTAGCTGCTGTGGAGGAGCTGTAAATTCATTCATCGTGGTTTTACACGGTTGAAAAAGTCAGGCCTCAACTTAAGAGTTAGAGACCTTGTAGGAGTCAATCTGACAAAAGTTTGTTGGTTATGGCAGAGAAAAGGCTAAATGAATGGTTGCTTAAATTTTTCGAAGGGTTAGCAGTGTTGTCTATTCATAAGAGAGCACTTCCTACCTGATGTAAAATAGTGAAATTTTAATACGATGCGATAACCCTTTCTTTGCAAAGTTACTTTATTTGACAGTGCTGGAGAACAACAGAAGTCCTGTTTTTGAAGCAACCAATTATTTTGCCTTTCATTCGCCATAAATCAGAGACCAATAGTCAGAATGACTCAAGCAAGGTTTCAAATTCTAAGTTGAAGCCTGATCTTTGCAACTGGGCAAAAAACGAGATAACTGAATTTACGCCTCCTCCACAGCATCCACACAAACGGGGCACAAATTTTTTGGGACACCCTGTAGACTTTTTAGCCATTCTAAAAAAGGATCCAATTGAACGATATCTTTTACATAATATGTAGAATTTTCGAACGTACACAAAGGAGAAAGAAGCTCGAACACCGCTCAATCGAGCCTCTCGTATCAAAACGTAAACCAATGTCGCTCGATCCAGGTTCTTTTGCAGTACAGCTGAGAGGTCTAATGATTAACGGCAACAGTTAGACCTGATACGTTTTGGTAGCAATTACTAAGACTCAACGTAATAAGTCTAGGCAACAGTAGGTAATTCGCCATAATTCCTGTATGATTACAGCATTTTTGTTTTATGAATTATGAACACCAACAGATATCTTTGGGAACGAGGTTGAGAATCGAGGAAGGCATATTGTACTCACAGAGGGGACGGAGACGCAAACTACATGGAAACTTTCCTGCCATGTAGAGTATTCAGTACCTTCGAGTTGATGACTTAAAATTTTGCAAATGGGTTGTTTTTGATGAAACCGCCGGCCTGCTCCCATGGCAATAGTTAAGTACAAGATTCCTGTTTAGCAATTTTGGCAAATTTACGTTAAACCAAATATTAATTGTATGTCGAAGGAACATCACTAAAATTAGCGCACAGTCACCAAGCAAATACCTACCGAGGGGCATTTCACTCTTTCGAAAAAGTGTACGAGATTCTTTCACAACAAAAGGATTCTTGAGGATTTTTGGTGGATTTTCCTTTAAAACAAAAGGATTCTTGCTAAAGGTGTACGAGATCTCTTAGGAGTGAAATGCCCCTCGATACCTACAAAGTTTATCATAACTTCAAGAGCTGACAATTTGATCTTAAGGAAGAGTAGATATGCAAGGAGTTTCCTGGAAGTGCACCGCCCCTTAAGTGATTTTCCCCATGGCCACCCATGCTCTTCTCCTTTAAAAAGATCTAGCACAGTTGATCTTCCTCCACATAGCTGCACCGTTACGAGCAAGTCATTCAAGACTTCTGTTTTCACTCTCTGATCGGAAGCCTAAGAATTTCACACTCGACTGTCGAAAAGTAACAAGTTAAGTCAAAACGATAAATTTCGGTACCACAAGCGCTTCTCCTTTCCTAACAAAGTTCTCTCCTCAGAATTCGCCATGGGTTATCAGTTAGGAATTTAAAGGGACAAAAACACTGCACCAGAGAACCAAGTTTCGACGCAGAATCATTGTATGCTGGCAGATGTAAAGAGTGGAACATGGACGGAGCATTGGACAATTTGTCAGATCCTCTCCTTCCCTTTGAAAGTCTCTCCGGCCGGATTTATCTGTATATGGTATTAAACAAGAATTTGAACAACACAGAAAACGACTTAATTTGCATCAGTGACCAAGTTCCGACCCTCGATGAATGCCAACTGCAGCCCTAAAGAGCGGACTGTTAACAGTATTCAAGCCTCTACTTTTAGATTCTAAAAAATCTCAAGCAGCGTAAAGGTCTGTGGGGCATCAATCTTGAAAAATACACAAAGAACCTTAAGTTGCATCGATAGGTCAGCAACGTATTTGCTCTTAAAATTCTTTCGTAGACTGATTGCATATTCGTGGTTATCGCTATTGAAAGCCTTGTGGACGCTAAAACTACGACTTATGGACTTTCACATTGAAAATTGGGAGGAAGTTTTTCCCCGGGGGGGGGGGGGTAACTACTATATATGAAGGTACGGGATGTGCCATTTTTTGGGGTGCTTTTTTTCGAGCAGAAAGTGAATTTTGGGGTATCATTTTTGGTAAAATCACAAGTAGTCATAAATTTTGGGGTGTCATTTTAGAAAAATAACTCTTAAGGGTATTGATTTTGATCAAATTTCACTAACCTGGTTAAAATTTTGGATGGATGTCACAATTTTAGGGTATACATTTTCAATGGTCTGTAAATTTTGGGGTATCGTTTTCGCGAAAATTTATAAATTTTAGGGTGCGATTTCAGACGTCAAATGGCACACCCCCGTCACCCGCCTGTTGAAGTTACCCCCCCCCCCCCGGGAGTTTTCCCCATCGAAACCATGACTATTATGGAAACCATAGCAACAGTTCAGTGCTCCATGTAATGGCGGATGGGCCTAAGTTTCCAGTTCGAACCTCTGATGCTAATACACCTCAAAATTCCAGTTTTCACTGATACCAGCCATGAACAAAAGCCGCAAGTATCCAAAGAATCATCAAAACTTTCGCTGTGAATAAGGAGTTCCTTATTCTTGAGGCCAATTAGCTTCCATGAACTTCAACACCGCAATGAGAATTTAAGTTGTACAGTTTTGTCACGGCCCCCTAAAAAGCGGAGTTTGTCGTCGGGGCTACCGTTAATAAAGAATATAAAATTTTCATTTCATTTTCATTTTAAATTTTTTACCCACGGTTACCCTGTCAGGCAAGAAGGCCTGCTTTTCAGGGGGCCGTGCATAAAATCCTAGGTAAAATATGTTATATAATGTGAAACCCTATACTAGCTAATTACAGAAATGAATAAATAATAAAATGAAATGAGCTAAAAGATAGTCAATAGAATGTATGCAAAATTCGAAATGTCGGAATGCCTGAAATTCTCTAAAGAATACTTTTCTCACAGTATCTCTTGTTTAGGAAAAACGATTCTTCAAAAGTAAACTTCAATTTTGGAGTGCAATGTTAGTGTAGAGCATCCCACTTCAGAAAAGGATATAGATATTCTATTTCAAAATTTCCTTTCCTTGCTCGAGTCTAAATTTGGGAATCTCCTCCTGAGTTTACCGCCTCCTCATCTCTAAACAGGTATTAAATAATTCTAAGTCCCTACGCTGTGCAGGTTGGCATCGCTGGTGGCCGTGTGTTGTATATTGTCCCGTCCTCACTGTGTCCAACAATGATATTGGTGAGACTTGAGAATCGCTTTAACGTAAAGATGCAAACACGCAAATCTTGAAATACAAAAGGCCGCTAAGACCTTCATGCCCAGGGGCTCTTATGCAAACTGATTCTAAGGCCCCGTTTACACGAGTACGGTTCCACAAAAGTTCGGTTCCATAAAGATTCACTTTGGCCTTCCGTTTACACGGGACCTGCCTAACCGTACTCAAAAAGTTCACCTAGCCGCACTTTTTTGAGTTCACCTAGGAAAGCGTACTTTTTTGGAACCGTACTCATTTGGCCCCATGTAAACGCTTGAAAGTGGATTTTTCGCGATACCACACCACAACGAGGCTTTTTGTCTCGAGAAGAGGCAGAAAGAACATTCATCTGGTACCTAGGGTACAGACTGTGTCGCTTGTAAACGGAACACCTAAGTGAACTAATTTGGAACCAGTCTCGTGTGAACGCGAAAGGTGTACTCAAACTGAACTTGAGTGGAACCGTACTTTTGTGGAACCGTACTCGTGTAAACGGGGCCTAACTTGAATCAGAAGAAACTTGAATCGCAGCAAGGGTTAAGAGAGATCTCCGCTGAATTTTGAATGAATGGGCAATAAGAAATGCTTCAAACTTTGAAACTTGACCTCGTTGTACATAATATTAACCAAGTTTCCCAATTAACCAAATCATGACCACATTGAACATAATTACCATAAACACCTTCATTAAACTAGTTTACCAAAGCGCTTCAAAAATATAACAACTTTTTCAGATGTTTCAATCAATGATTTTACCTCCAAAACAAGACGCACAGGAAGCATTTGAATTTGATTCAAAACAACAAAGAAAAGCAGTGATATCAGGGAGATGAACTTTGATTTCTAAGCTACAAACACGGCGCATCATTCCCCATGGTTGCAGCGTATTCCTAAGCCTCTTTTCCCTTCGCACGTAAGCATCGACGTATAGCGAGTCCTCAAAAGATTAGAGTTCCTCTCAACATTCGAAAAAACAGTGTTAAAATGATCATTCTGCTCTTGAACTTCTATCGCGGTTATCTTTTCAAGCTTAACTGAACGGCATGAAACTTTAGGTCGTAACCTCTAGGTCTTGTTTGTCATTCAAGTTTAGCAAATTTCTATTCTGGAGGGTAGGCATATTTGGAGAATAAATTGGGGTGGGGTCCGGGCATGTCTTTGCGATTATAAGATCTGCCTCACGATAGCTGCGGAGGGCTGCGGATCTAAAAAGTGTGTTCATTCGGAGACCTTAGTAATGTGCCATTGTTCTTCCCTGAGAGCCTATTCTTTGCTACGCCTGGATTTTCGATGGGTCCCTGTTTCTAAAAAGAAACCACCGTAAAATGCGGCATGGGCCAAGAAGACTATGATTATGACTCGCAAGAATGTGTACACGATGGCTAAGAGGAGGCATGTATAGTTTGCGAAAATTTGTGAGCAAAGAAGGACTCCCACTTTAACCCTACAAAGAAGGATAAGATAAGCCGCAGTGAAAAGTAAAAGAGGGCAAGGAGACTTGAAAAGTATTTCATAAAGAATTGTTTTCTTTAAGTATGTCAAAGCTAAGATCCAGCACGTTTGGTCTGCAACCATGACAAAGTAGTCATTCTTAATTTTTACAAGTATATGAAGGACGCAAACGGAAAACCAGGACACTGCTTCAATGGGTTGGGCTATCCTCAAATGCTTGGTAGAAACGAGGATGCAAAGAAGAGCTACGTGTGGCAATCTCCACTTGTCTTTTTTCGGATTGTAAACAAAATGTTAAGAGAGCCAGACAGCTAGCCCTTGCCACCCTTCGGGGGGGGGCGCACATTCAAATTTTGTTTGGGGGGGTCAACATCTAATGTCCACTGGCTGGTCTAAAGGAGCGGACCATGAACAGAGCAAGGGCAAGAGCATCAGATCCTTTCCTTCCCCTTGAAAATCTCTCCAGAAGGATCTACGGGGCATCAACCTAGACTTTGAACAACACAGAAACAAACTTAAACCCTAGCGTGAAGAGGCCGTTGTGACATCAAACTTCAACAAATATTGTTCACAGTTATATCCTGTTCTGAAGATACCTTTTCGATATTGGTCTTTCATTTCTATCCGGATTTGAGCACTAAGCTGTTTGTAATAAGCCGAAACTGCTGTCATGTTTGTTATCGATGTGACGTAAAACATCAATTGGGCAAGATTATTGATTCGATGTTTCTGTGACTGTGGTTGAAAGTTATTCGAATATTCATTTTCGTGGCAGGCTAACAATTTAAGTTATCCGCCGTTGATTGATAGTCCGGCCTAAACATGAACAGATTTTGCCTAATCAAACTTAACTTTTCATGGGTTTCGTTCACATAAACTCGGATCCCAAATATATATTTTTCTCATTTATTGATGGTGGTTTACTGATCCCTCGATCTTTGGGAAGAATAAGGAACAGAAAAACCTGTTCTTGTTTTCAATGATAGCGTTTTGTTATCTCTGGATCTTTACTATTTGAATCAAAAATGGGTGGACAACTAACGAAGTACTTCGATGACTTCATGTACTGTACAGTGAACAGAAAGGTGAACTGCAAATCAACCAAAATTGGAACATGATATGGCCACCAGGCATGAGAAACTATCCAAGGGCGTTTAGGACATAATAGGATCTGCAGAGTAAGATGAGTAAGGTAGGGGCAAAATGGGTAATGTTGATTGCCGAAAAACGAGATCGTCAACTGTTCATCCAACATACAACCCTGCAAGAAAAGCAGCTTCATCACATCATGTTTCCAGACTAAATCTGTGTATGAGGATTTTTTCCAATGCTGTTTATATTTTGCCGTACCCATTTTACCCCAAGTAGGTACCCCAATATGCTACATTCGGCAGACTGTATCACTGTCTAAGTTTTTTTCGATTGGCTTGCGAGGGGAGCAGAATGTACCCCAGTTCTCTCTTCTGGTTACTATATGGTAAACGATTTAGCTTAAAAGGGGCCTGGCGTAAGTGTCAGTTTTTAAGCCTATGAAAAACTTTGATAAATTCTCGAAGGTACGAAACAGTAACCGAAGAATCACTGCAATCATCATGGCAGTTGAGATCCGAGATGAATTATTGATTCCCTTCAGCATGGCTTTGTAGCTTACACGCATTCTTTCATTGGAAACTACGATTTTTAGCCAGAACCGACAGTTTCTTGAAATTATAATATTTGACTACTCTGAGTTTCTAATGAGTTTCTTAAAAGTTCAATAACAATCCTCATGTTTACTGCCCAAAAACATGAGGAACTTTCCAATATTCCAAGTTTTAAGAAACTTTGCCAGTATTTAGACATTACTCAAGTATCTTCCAAGCAATATGATATAGGAAACAAGTGAAAATAAAGTAAAAATATGACAAGGATTTCCTTTACTAAAATAAAGTTTCTTACGTTATATTTTCCCAGTTCTGGAGTTTCTAAGCTCTTCGCGATCTGAGAGATAAGTTTCTTATAAGCAGTGTCTTATTGACAAATACACGTATGCCTGCTCGTAGCTCATTTCTTGTATATCTTAAGGGTTTGAATTATGCTACAAACGGCCAGCCAGATGCCTTGGTTTGCTCTGTGAATGCCATAATGACTTTTAAGATACTAAATATCTTTAGTCATCGTAATCATACAAAAAGCAAAAAGAAAGATCTTATTTCACCGCACATCTAAGGAGATTCCTATTTCATTGTGGTGAGATCTGTATATTTTTACATAGTCAATTTCTCTTTCGCCACTGTAACACATCGGTCAATCAAAAGATTTGAATATATTTGCGGTCAATGGAGTAAATTCTGCCGTATTTTTGATAAACCTTCGGGGGAAAAGTGTGGGATTTTCATTATCATAAAAAATATCAAATTGCAGCTGGATTTGCTCTGAATTGGCGAGGATAGATTTACTGCACCTTGGTATAACCAGTTGCTGACCCAGAAAATCTTAACAGACATACGATCGGCAAAGACAAATTTGAAGTATCGAATTAGGCCCCTTGAAAGCAAAGACATAATTGTTAGCGTGATTTGCAGTGTCTAATCACGGAATATTGTTCTATTATAACCCTGTTAATGACAAGGAATAATTTAAGTACATCTATATGTGCTCTCTGGGTCGCACTTGAAATCTGACCGTTATGTTTAAACTTGGCAAAAATATGTGCATGAGATCACGGTTGATAAGTAGCTAAATTGTTAATTGCCAAGATAAATAACAAAATGAAAATGACGCATGAAGAGGTGTAACTAACTTACAGGTCCCATATTTCTGAAACCATGTTCCACAGCAACTTGATTTGCAGCCTGCATGCCCCCTTGCATGTACACAGCCCATTGGTTTGCGAATTCGCCATGGACATCTTTCCATAAAACTCCAGATGAAAAAAGCAATAGATTCACTAAAATAAAAGCACTGCAGTCAGCCATAACGATACAGTATCGTGAGCAGTTGCTTCAGTCTGCTGTCTGTTTCACTCAGTAGTTGGTCCTTGAGCCCTTTGACCAAAAGAAACGCAGTTTATCACTTGCAATCCTGTGGCAAACAGCGGATAGCGCTGATAAACTTGTTCACCCAACAACTCTATTGTTATCAATTGCAATTCAAAACCTTACATAAGTGATACAATGTCTCAATACAATATTGAGAGATCCAATTGAACAATAAGTTAAGAAGACTTGACTCCGTTCCTTCACGGCCCGTGATCAAACAGGTTGGCAGTGGTGAGATAGATTTTATTCCTGCGGTTGCGTGCCAACTAATTCCATTTATTTGAGCTGCTCAATTCCTCGCTCGGTCGGAAGTAAGTGAAAAGCGTCAATCAATAAAAATATCTCGCTACGCAAATGCACAACACACTTCCGCTTCACCATAAAATCATCTATTGTTCTTTCTCGGAGCCTCTTGTGAAAAACCGCTCCACCGCATGCGGCTTGGACCAACTAACAAACGTTGGCCAGCATGGCATTTCGCAACAGATAACGGAAAGAAAAGTTTCCGCCCGTATGACAGAGTCATTACCTTACAAAAACAGTTTACAGATGCATCGGAAGCAAATGCTCGTCATTAACCAAAGTAAATTGATCGAGGAATGGAAGTTAGCCATAGCTAGCCTTTGAACTCTTCTTGCATTGAACAAATCGCTTCGAAAGTTCGTGGAAAAGAACGCCTTTCGCGCGACTTAAATCCATTGCCGTCTTTCATACACCACACAAAATAATAATTTCTTCGAAGAATTTTAAATGGTTGGTTTGCTGGAGGGCCACACATTTTAGATGGGGAGTTTGACAAATATGAAAATTTTCACTTCTGAAAACGCATTCAATGTATTCGAAGGTCGGAGGCAACGGATGCCCTTCAGCAAATTTCAGTATTCTCTGCAAATCGGAGGGCAAGCATCTACCTTATCGGCCCTTTTTACGCCGGCCCTTTTTCCACCAGCCAGCTCTGAGATCGCCAAAAATTAAGTGACATGTAATTATGAAACAGTTCCTTCTTTCTGGAAAAGGAAATCCTTAGCATAGTTGTACTTTATTTCAACTTGTTTCCTGTGCTCGTAAGGAACATGAGTAATGTCTAAACACTGATAAGATTCAAAAACTTTGTTTGGAATGTTCACGACGGCAGGAGGTATCAGATATGAAGAATATTATAGAGCATTTAAGAAACTTAAGAAGTACTCAAAACTCTGACAATATTTAGAAACTTTGAGCACTGGCTCAAATTCTTAGTTTCTTATAAAAACTCGTGTCTTTTTCTTCAAACCTTGATTCCCCGTCAGGATCTTCACTATGTTTTCCTTTATAGCACTCTTTGCCACTTCATCTAACGTTAAAACCGTTATCTTCTGAACAGGAAAAGAACTCCACACTGTAATAAAAAATTGCTAAAAACAAACTCCAATATTAGCTTAACCTTTCCCCTTTCCTTTTGCTTTCTTCCTTCCTTCCTTACTTGTTCTTTTATCATTCATTTATCCCTTCCAAGTCTTCCTTCTTTTGTTTTCGAAAACGGTTTGAAGTTATCCCAATTTCTTATTGTCTAAGAATAATTCGTATCATCGTGTGAATCGAAAAAACAGTGCATTTTCATCGACTGTAGTACCATAATTATTTGCTAGCAATTGGCTTCTACAGGGTGACCCAAAAAAAAACTTCACGAGCTGGATCGCACATACTTTCCTGATAGCAAAGGTTATGAACTCAAACAAGGTACACGTTTTTTATTCTATAAGAAACTTGGATAAGACACTAACACTAAAATTTTCTTAACTGTACATTAAAATTTTAGCTCTTTAGTACTAAAAGTTTCTTAACTTTACATTAAAATTTTAGCTCTTTGGTACTAAAAGTTTCTTAACTCGTTTCTTATATTTTGGATGCATGTAGTGTTCTGCCACTGCCGCGTATTTGTTTCTTGACATACAGCACACTTCTTAGCAACAGAGAGTTTTTTGGACTCAAAATTAAAAATCATTATGGATATCACTCAAAAATAAGGGCTCACTGCAATTTTCCCTTGATTGTCTTCGATTTGGCTTTCGAATATTGCTTTGCACTTCTCTGATATAACACTAGAATTTCTTAAATTTTTGGCTGTTATAGTACAAGTTTCTTATAAAAGAAAAAGCGTGTATCAGCATGTAGCTGAAAGGCTCAGCTATCTTTTGAGATGTTGCTTGGTCAGTTTAAGGTATGCCTACTGTCAGACAAAACAGTTTCAAAAATATGGAAATTCATTCATTTCTCGGACTGTTCCCTCGTTTCCGAGGCTATGTTTGGAAGATGTGAAAAAACTGAATTCGAGGTTTGCTTATCAGCAAGAAATTTGAATGTGGAACGGAAGTCAATCATTTTGCAATCAAAGAATTTCCTCAGACGACTTCCAATCCATCGCTTCGTTGAGTTTTCAAGAAATATTGGCTGCAACATGGTGGAGACGATTTCACTCAAAATGAGGAATCTGGGATTCGAACTTTTCTTTGAATCTGGTTTTCGGCTGGTAATCATTATTCTAAATGACCACGCAACATCTCAAAAGCTAAGCATTTCAACTAAACTATGATATAAAGTATTTAACAATAACTTTTTATTTTAGGGAACTAGTTACGCTTTAGCTCGTAACGTTTTCTTTGGGTCACCCGGTATATGTTAGCTATATACGTTGGTTAACACTGTCAGGATGCAAAATAAATGGAGCTGCAATTATGATAATTATTTTTTGGCAATTGGCTACACCAACTAATATTGAAACAGTTTTCAGTATTAATCATTCCTGTGAAACATGACTGACTGCATTAAGTACGAAGTCCTACTGTAGTTTCTTCACATTCATCTTAAACTTTCCATTAAATTATACATTGTTCATTCAGATACTAGCCAAGTAAACAAGTTATCACAACGTTTGAAAAAAAGGAGATCGTTGAATGTTTCTTTTCTACCAACTTAAAAAACTCTCACAAAAGGTTAAGATTGCAAAATTATACTGCGTGATTTGACCAGTATTCTTGCAGCTATCTATCGGAAAATCTTACAAATTTGTACCGTACTAGGCTTTCAAAAGGCAAAGCACAAAAACCTTGCAAAAATGTTAACTGAACTGTAAGCTAAAAAAAACCATCATAACCAAGACCTTACGAGTGAAGTCAAGTGAAGTTGCGGTTTTCAGCGAGCGCCAAGCGCTGGGATCGCAGAAATAGCTAAGCGCCAATCGAGTCCGCGACCCATTGTCATGATGCTCAAAGGTGCTAGTGGGATTTGAAGCCCATCCGCCTGACTATTCTGGCTGCGAAGTCAGTGGATTACAACACGGCGCCACAACACCTTCGAATTTTGGACTTTTGGAATAATTTCCTACACGAGGAATTTTGGAATCATTTCCTCAAGAATCGAAGAACCAAGATTGCAACGATAATCATTTTCAGCTTCATTTTCAGTCCTTCGAAATCATGATTCAAAGAGCAGAGACAGAGGCAAATTCATTTAGGTTGTTGACATTTCTTCGACAAATCCAGTGATCAAAAATTATTGATTTCGACTAAGCCATGTTAACATTTCGAAGCAAACGCTGTGCTGCATCATCAGAATACAAAATTTCAACAGCACGAGGCTATATTTATATGCATGAAGAGACAAACAACAAACTAAAGTGCGTGATTACAATTCCTACGTGAAAAGTAAAGTGAGGGGCAAGCCCAAAGGACAATACCTAAAATAGAACTAACGGAATGGAGGACTGCTGGGAATTAAGTGAAGGACGATCGCGTAATATTAGGCCCCGTCCACATGTATCCGGATATTTTTGAAAACGCATCTTTTTTTATCCGTTTTCAAAAAGATTCGCGTCCACACGAGGAGCGTTTTCGAAAATATCCCCGTCCACACGAAGACGCTGCTACATTCAAACTTCGCTGTTCGAACTTCGACAAAAGAAACAGACAATCAAAATGCCCTTTTGTTGTCCCCAAAGATCCGTGCGCATGCTCTGATACGTCGTAAATCGATGCCTTGACGTCAGCGTTTTCGAAAAGCTCCGTTTTCACCCGTCCACACGACAACATGAAAACGGCGTTTTCAAAAAGATCCACTCTGAAGAGCGTTTTCGAAAAGATTCGTTTTTAGTGACCGAAAACGCCGTCTCCGTGTGGACGCTAACCCAAAACGGATAAAAAGATGCGTGTTCAAAAATATCCGGATACGTGTGGACGGGGCCTTAGTAGACTTTGGTGAATGAGTAAATCAAAATCATTATTTGCTCTGTTCAACACTAAGAAATCTTCCAACGACGCGGCATGACCTGACTGGTTGATGTGGTCCCAAATGGCAGAAGGACTCACTTTAATTTTCTGACCTGATCAGGATTGCCAAACTGAATTTCGAACTCAATAATGAATCTTTTGTAAAGCATCCAACAGGCTGTCTATTTTGAAAAGATAATGTCTTGTATCTCAACATATAGTCTTTCGATATTAAGTCACTTTTGTAACTTTGCTCTACCACCAACCAGCAACCACGTGTCAGATTGACTCAAACGAAGTCTCAAACTCTAAGTTCAAGACTGACTTATGGAACTGCGTGAAAACCAAGATAATTGAATCTACTGCTCGTCCACAGCAGCAACACAAACAGGGCACAATTTTTTTGGGACACCCTGTACATAGAAAAAAATCTAAGAAGTTTCCTGTAGGCCCTGCGTCTATCATAAAACATTCAATCATTTAGAAACATTGCAACATTGTCAAAATTGTAATTCTTATCTGTACGATGTTAGGTCTGGTTAAAGGGAGTGTGCAATGGTAAATAGGCTTCTCTATAAATAGAACAAAGAAAATGCGCAAACACGGCATTGTTTCTTTAGCTATCGATTATTAACAACACGTGTGGGCCATCGATTTCAATGGGCTATTTTTAGATTTTTCTGCTCTGTGCAAATGCAGACTTATAGCCTTGCACAAACCCTTTAACAGGCTAGATGTTGTGTCGATCTCTCAACAAATTGTCTTTGAGTTGAGTCGCCTCCGATCTAATTGCGGTGAGCAGGCTGTGTGTGAATAGGAGGGAGGGGTCAAATTAAGTGACTAAGCTATACCACAAATAGGCTTAAATTCAGCTCAAAACAATAATTATGACAATCAAAGACAAAGAGTTTTCATTTTGAATTAGATATCAGATTTAGATTAAAAGTTAAAAGGATTTGCAAAACTATCATTTACTCTGTAAGCAAATTGATTTTCATGGTAAACTTTGATTATCAAGTAGACTCCTGCTCCAATCACACATTAGCAATATAGGAAAATCTATGAGTCCTCTCAATATAGGAAAATCTATGAATCTATGTTACAAATGGGAATTCGTTTAGTAAAGACAAATTCCCTTAGAAAGCTGAGCTATGGTTATGATTTTGAGTGTTGAATGGAGTGAAGGTGAAGTTTCAGTTTTTAGTGTTGAAGTCACCAGCAATGGGGAAAAATTAGTAAAAGTAACAATACCTCAATTTCACTTTAGTATTTGCCAAATTTGCCAATTTTGTTTAGATTAGGCTGGACATGACAATGTTTGTCATACAAACCATTTTGGTTTCCTCTCAAAAGAAATAAGAATCAAGGTTCACAGGTTTCCTTAGGCCATCACAGCTTCCTAGACTACTTTGCCTTGCTCTGCAGTTCATCAGGTAGTATTTGTTTAACACTTGACTTCAAAATGTTCGCCCATGACTCCTCTTTGCAGCTGTCTTTGTGACACAAAATGAAATATCTGGCCCACTGCTGTTCTCCCTATGATCGAAGAAAATTAAATGTCCATATATGCACAGAGCAGTTGACTCTGCACAGAGTCATCCTTAAACAATGGCTTCCACTCCCTGCGAAGATATTTTCTATCATAGATGGACAGTTAATTTTCCTCCATCATAAGGAGAACAGCAATGGGCCAGATATTTTCATTTCATGTCATCAACAAGAAGACCCAAGTTCAATTTGAAGTCCACAGCCGCAAAGAGGACTCATGGGCTAACATTTTGAGGTTGCGGCCAAGTGTTAGAGGAATACTAGCTGATGGAGTGCAGAGCAAAGCAAAGAAGCCCATCCGGTGTGGAAAGTTAGATTTTTGTGTGCAGGACAGAGTGCCAATAAAACAATGGAAACAATAGAAACTGTGTGCTCTGTGTGCCAGACATGTTCAGCCCACAGCCCTTTCTTTCCATAGAGAGAGCAAAGGGAAGCTGTGGTGGCCTACGGAAACCTGCCAAACTTGATCACTATTTCTTTCAAGAGGAAGTTGGAACTAGTCCATTTTGTCATGATTGACCTAATCTAGACAAAATGGCAAATACTACGGTAAGATGAAAGGTACTTGTTACTTTTACTTAGCCTGCCTGCAGACTTTGGTTACTGGGGAGGAGAGGAAAGAAAGAAACTACAAAGTCTGCGCAACGGCGTGAGTTTTCTTGTTTAGAAACTTTCAATGTGATTGCGCAAGCAAGAATCCTTTTTGTTTTCTTTTGTTATGAAAGCCAATCAATATCGAGTCCTCAAAACCCAGGACCCAATAGATTTAGCGAATTACAATTGATATCGTCTTTTTGAAAAGCGAGACAAATGGTTTATTGTAGTAGAAGTACTCAGTTGTTGAACAAATTAGAGGATTATGAAGGGGAAGCTGCAAAGGTTGTCGTGTAAATATGTGATGAAAAAGAATTTTCAGAGAGGCGTATATCATGCCCAACCAGTGGCGGCGCCAGCTCTGAAAAATCTGAGAGAAATGGGGGGATTTTGACGTAATTTTTCAATCTAAAGGTATACCCAACTAATTTTATGCCATTTTTCATTGACAATTTTTGCCGACTTTGAGAATTGGGGGGACGATTTGTCCAAACATCTGATTTCACGGTCAAAGCCCTTATAACTTTGAATTCTTAAAATCGCTGTAATTTCCAAACAAAGATAGATGTGAAAATAAAAATTCGCTTCCTTACTAAACTTTGTACGTAGAACAAGATTTTTTTTTAGCCTCAAAAATGCAACATCTCAAACAACAAAAGACTTCCGTTTTCGCACCTCTTATCTTGAAAAGGTGGATTACACCACCCAATGTGTCTTTCCTACTAGGTGGGGACAAGTGCAGTGTACAAAATTTTAACTTTCCAGACAAGTCTGCCCATTTGTGCCCCTCCCCCCAGCCTACCTATCTCCAGAACCAACCTAGCTTTATTTATCTGGGAGCTAGGCCTCTCTCACAAAGGTCTGAATCCTTTCTCGGACGCAATTTTCAAACTTATTAAATTCAAATAACGAATATCTGTCGAAACGTTTACAACTAGCCAGCACAACAGCTTAAAAGACCTACTAAACTGCTTGGGCTGAAAAGTCCCAAAACAGAATGTAAAAAAGTGGGCCTTGTTAGGCCTAAACAGAAGTCATTCCTTGTCAACAAAATATTCCAAGATGTCTGTCCTTTAAAATACATCTCATTGCTCCAATTACGATGAAAAGAACTGGAAAATCTAATAGATTCATAGTATCATAATACCTTTGATGTGATCGGAGTTTGTTTACATTTCTTCCCTTCTGACCTTGAGTCATCAACCGGCCCAAACCATCCGCCATTGCAAAAGAATGGTTCCAAAAGGGCGCCAAATTATATCGTTACCAGACCTCTCAACGTCCCTTGGATTCCAGAGCCACACCTGCGCAAAATCTGCAAACAACAAATTGGAAATTGGAGGGAAAGGAAGGGACGAGAAAGGAGAAATTTACTTTTTCCCCCACTTGCCCCTTCATCCCTACGCAGCTTCATCAATTTTTATTGCTATTGGCTGGGGAGCCCAGGGTATGGAATGGAAACACTTGAAGTTCAAGGAACTTGCTAAATAATTTGATGTGTAGGGAAATCTAAGAATCTATGAGCCAATTCTGAGCGTTTCGTGAAATGATTAAAATTTTAGTGCCCACAGTTTCTTGAAAGTCAAAGGGTTTATCAAATTCTTCATACTTACGTCCCGATGAAAATTTACATTCTAAAGCTGCAGTCTACAATATTGCTCAAGTACTCCAGTACCCCAAGTACCCCATTGGGAAACAACAATTTCCAATCATACGGGGATGTGGGCCAGTTTTGGTTGGTCATTGGCAGAAGAAGTCTAATTTTCTCATTGTTCAGTATGAGTCGTTGGATGGCAGCCTCGATATGGGAACTAGTTCTCAGGTCATAATCTTCAGAGCGCAGTATAGTTTGAACTTTAGGCTCAATTGTTGAAAACAAGTCATCGGCTCCAAATCAAGAAAGAGAAGATGAACAATGAATTGAAGACTAGAAATGTAACGAAATACATTTATTCATTTAGGAACATTTAAGCCAGGTATTGTGGACACACGATCAACACCCAACTCGTGCCCACAATACCCATGCTCAACCTCCTCTGCAGAGTCGTATAATTTTTCTTCCGCAGCAGCGAAAGCACTGAAACACGACTGCGATGTCCAACAACCCATGGACTCAGTTTACGTTTTGCCATAAACCTGGCCAAAAATGATATCTCTCGGTTATTCCCGTAGGCCATTTCATTTTACTAAATCTCATAACTCCGTAATCTGTTCGATAAACTTGATCTCATTCAGTTTCTTGATAACACTGCTCTTCTAATTACCGTGGTAAACCAGATATTTTGATAATTTCCAAATCAGTGATATCAAAGGATGAAAATAAACTTAAATGATGACGAAGAATGAATAAAAATGTCACGCCTTCTTCAAGCAAGATTCATTCAATTGATAGTAAATGCGGGGATGTGCTACTGTCATGAAAATCAGTGATCATGAAAACTTATTTGGATGATACCAGAATCAAATTAATTGGGGTTGAATGTTTAGGATGTTTAGGATGAATGTCTGTACGCTGCTTTTTCCATTTAGCATCGCAAGCATGTGAAGCATAATCAAGTCATTTGCAGTCATATTTACTTCTATTTATGTACCGAAAAAGGCGACGTTTTTCGAGTACATTTAACTTGTTTGTGCTTGCAAAATAAAATCTACGGAGTTCAAGCCAGTTCAAGTTTATTTCAACTAAGCGGTACTTTGAAACGGTTCTCTGACTTTTGCAATGAGCAATTTAGAGCCCATGTCAAAATTTGTGACTCCACTGCGCCAATATTTATCATGTTTTAAATCGATAGACACAAGTGGCTGAATGTTCTTCAGTAAATAAGAGGAAGGGATCGTTTTTGAAAGAAAGCAAGAACTTCGGGAATATGGCCATTCATAAAGATAGGATCAATCCTTTATTCCCGAAGGCTTCCATACTCGACCTGACTGGATGTGTCGATCAACAGGGTGTCTTTTTGTGGTAAAATTATGGTAAAGGATACCCTGGGTACCAGACTCTCTCTAAAAGAAAATTGAGAGTCTGGTACCCAGGGAAGGTACAGGAGGACTTTTTGTAAAAATCAGGGGACAGGGAATTATAATTGATACAAAAATATGGGAAAGGGTGTTGTGTGTCGAACCTCCACACAATGGACACTTTTAGGATAAATTTTACTGCCTGTTGTAGAGACGTGTCCGTTGTATAAGAGGTGTCATCTTTTGTCATTCTGTATTTAGAATAAAAATATTTGTCCGATGCTCAGAGATGGCCGTTGTTCAGAGGTGTACGTTAATGGAGGGTCCCCAATATGTACAACGGGGAATTTTTAGAGTTGTCTTGGAACAATTAATTATGTATACTTTTGGTAAAATCTTTATGCTACAGGCTAAACTTTTGGGGCATTTTTCATGTGACATGTTTAGGGTGTGGAGAGGTTTTCCACACACCCCCATCACGTCATACCCCTCCGAGTCCTCAATGGGCCTTTATGGGGTTGTGTATTGGCCAAAGGATGCATACCATGAAAGAAGCCAAAAATTTGGCCCACTTCTCTATTAAGCCTCTCCATTTATATCAAATGACAGACTTTACCATACATTTCTATTCATTTACCTAAACAAGTTTGTTTGTCATTTTTGATATGATATGGTTTGCGATCAACTGAGGGAACTATACCGGGTGTCTGAAAAAAAGTACCCTCTTTTGACTGAAAATAGGAACGAAACGATAAGATATTATTACTCTCGGAGTGAACAGCTAAATTTATCAATCTTCAACTTAGATTCACGTACCTTGCATTCAGAAATCGTCTACCAAACACCGGAGATACAAGTTTGCAAAGTCAAAATTTACAGTGCACCCAAAACCAGAGGGTGGTGGTGCAGACAACTGACATAGTTAAAAAGTATATAATGCATTGTATTTGATAACTGTGACGTGCGGTGTCATTGTATCGCTAAGGAAACAATGGGTTCACAAGGGTTTCTTTACCTTATTCACAATGACTACGAGATATAGCTATGCTTATTCCTGTTATTCCCTGTAAAGCAATAAAAAGTCGCAGTTTCACTCTTCGACTCAACTGCGACAACAACAGCAACATCAGTTCAACGAGCTGAGGTGAGCAAAAGCTGAGGGCTTTTGTGGAGAAAATCTAGTCACAACTCGTCAGTTGTTTGATCCATAAGCCGTTTTCTCCATCTGATACAAGCATGGTGAAAGTGAAGTGAAGTTGCGATTTTTGGCGCTAAGCGTTACCCAATCAAGTATGCAATCCCTTGTCATGATGCTTGTAGCAATGCATAATGTATCCCTTTGTTTGCACATAAATTTGCATATGTAGATTTGTAAAGGGGGTTCCGGGCCCTCTATCTGGAATCGAACCCTGTCCACCTGACTGTTCTAACTGCAAAGTCAGAGCATTACACCACTGCACCACCACACACACCTGCAGCTGCTATCTGATAGGCCTAAGGCTGTATACATAAGAAATGTTCTTCTTTTTCTATTGCAAAGATCTCAACATACAAACATCATAAAATATGAACATTAGACTGCAAACCACGTGATCGGAGAACGACAACTACGCTCCCAACGTCAGAGAGGAAGCAGCATTCTACTTTATTCTGACACCTATTTAAAGCAACTATTCTGTAAACTCGACAATTTTCCTGCAGAACCCTTGACCCTTACAATATTTCCTTTCGTGCAGCAGCTACACTTTGTTGTCTGAAAATGTCAGACATACAAACTGGCACTTTGGTTGCACGTAAATGCATGCGAGAAAAAATACCTGTCATGTCTGGTTCCAATCATTTCACAAGCATCATATCTAATAGCATGAGTGGTTCTTGCAGCTTGCCTTCGACTAAAAGGGCCAAGCTCGTTCCAAGGATAACTTGATCGTAAAGGTGGATCTGCATTTCAGTTGGGTCAGTACTGAAACTTCAAAATTATGACAGAGTGAAAGGAAGCTGAAAACCAAGTAAAAATGAGTTCAAAACACGAAAAAACACTAAGTATAGGTGGCTCGCTACTGATATAAGTTTCCAACTGCTACACACTGGGTTTTCTATTGCTCATGGTCTATAGTGCCCGTGACAAAGGCATTTCACTCCCAAAAAATCTCGTACATCCTTGGCAAAAATCCTTCTGTTTTCAAGAAAAATTCATCAAAATTACGCAAAAGTTTTTCAGTTCTGGAAAAATTTGCACGCTTTTTGAATGAGTGAAGTGCCGCGCGAAGAGTAGAGATTGTTATGAGTGGTTTCTTATGAAAAATATAAATACGGCAGGGGCTACTTTCGAGCCTCGATGGCACATCCCGGACCATGTGGTCAAGTGGATCCCCGGGCAAAGATGTTCCGACCTTTATTGTAACGTCCGTAACATTTCAAACATATCATTATAGTATTTTCGACAAATTTCCTTCAGTGAAAAGGAACCAAATAATGCTAACGTTCGTTGTACCATAATTTCTTTAATTTTCACTTGATTTTGATGTCTAATTGAAATAATTTACATGAAATGATCATATTTCATATCTGATATTAACAGTACTTTATCAGTGCAAATAGAATATTCTATATTATACTACTGTAGTAATGAATAAATAATTCTAATTCTTAAATAATTAAATAATTATCTAAATATTTACCATTCAAATAACCATGAATTAAAAACATCTTTCTTACACACACATTTCAAGAATATCGAAAATAATCTTGAGAGCCAAACAGGCTGTTGAAATCGTTGATTAATCATCCAAACCCGTCATGAAGTTCGTTTCTCGACTAAGGCGCAAAGGGGTAGGAGACAGGGGGTTAGGGGGCTGTAGCCCCCCAATAATGGACAAATTTGCAAAATTCGGCTACAATCGGGCAGAAAATCGGCCTTGAGTCGGGCAAAATTTTCGTAAACAATGGATGTTTTATCGGGCAGCCCCCCTAAATTTGATCTCCCCCTACGCCCATGCTAAGGCAACGACTGAGTGGATAATCAGTCATATTACTATGAATATTCTTTAAACTATTCAGGAATTCTGCGCAATATGATAACAACTCAAGATTCAAATAAAAGACCGGAAAAATTTTAAAGAAGACTTCTTCAAGGACAAGTCCAGAGTTGGTATGACTGAGGATAAAATACAAGATTATACTGTTATGAATGGTTTATCTTTTCCTGAAATTTTTAGTCTTTTCTCTGCGAAATCACGTATTCAAAAAAGTGACCGAAAGGGTAGTGACATTTTAAAAGCCAAGAGCAAGAATCTGCGCTTTTCTGATGTCACGTTCAACGTAACGAGACAGCACGATTGCTTTCTTGCCTCTTGATCGTTGCTAGCCTCTTTATCGAGCTTTGGTGAGAAAATAGCGAGGATGTTGTAACGATGTTTGGCCTAAATTCGCAGAATGTTTAACTAATATATAGCTGTTACGAACATCATAATGTAGAGAAATAATTATAATTCGCGCCAGCAGTTGGTAAGTTTGTTTTGTAGCGTTTATCATATCAACTCCAGACTTGTCTTTTAAGAAAGTAAAAACAACTCTTAGGCAAGAGAACCATGTTAATGTGCACAAGGCCTGTATTGTACAATCCTTACAAAAAAACTTTCCAAACCTCATCATTATTCTCGACGAGATAACAATGCACTTTCCTGGAATCCTATTGGCTAGCTTCGTCATCTGTGTAAACACCTTCTGTTTCCTGATTCTTCTCTTGCAATTTCTGTAAAGCATGTTGCATCCCCCAAATGCTTAATGGCCTCATGTATCCTAATGATCTGAAATTCCCATTTGCTAAGAACGCTTCTGGGGTCTGAAATCCAAGCCCAAGCTTCTCAAAGCAAGTTCGATATATTCCTTCTGCAGTGCGGAAGCCTTCTTGCACCATACCCTATTTGAGAGAGAGAAAATATTGCTTCTTTCAAGTAAAAAAATGAATCTAAGAGGAGTGATATTGGGGGAATGGACAAGGAAGCACAGACAAGAGTCTACTGAGAGTACCCCTGAGTGCAAATTCACACGAGCTAGATGTAGAAAATACATGTTTTCCAAAAGAATGCAAACCCTGCACAGTTTCGGGTGAGCACAGAACAATTGGTGCATTATTGTCTATTGTCAATAGTCATCAAAAGGATCGGCATTCGAAGATTTTCACTTCAACCCATTGATGAATGTATAGGTTGAACTTTGAGGTCAATTTAGCTACTTCCATCAACAATAACATCCTCCATTTTTACCTCTTGTATCATTGAAGCTGCAACAGCATACGTCACTCCTGTCCAGACCTCTTCTGCTTGCAAGCTGCTCGTGTCAACCTGCAACGTAAAACGTATACATCCATTACAATGATGTGCACTTAATAGCTTTGTTTTCCACACCATTGTTGCTGCTGTTGGCTAAAGTTATGTAAGTTGTTCTGCATACTGTTGTGCTGGAGACAAGTCTTAGGACTAGATAAAAATTGATTATTAAAAGGCATACTCTTGGTTAGACCAGCAGTCCAAAGGGTACACCTTGTAGGCAAAGCCATATGTACGTTTACTATCGAAGAAAATCGTCAGCAAGAAATCGTCACTCTTCTGGTTTACGACTTAGAAATCTGATGACACTGCATTCTCACGCATTCTCAAATTAGTTGAAACATGAAATATGCAGCAACTTTGAAAAACATTGAAGATTTCTGAAAAGTCCAATAGTAGAATCATAACACAGTAGCTAAAGTTTCTTTCATGCCATTCGATTCAAAGAAATAGGTCACAGAATTTTACACCGATATTTCTAAATATTTGGAACCAATGTTCCATAGATCTACAGCCTCGTTTCGTAAATGTTCTTACGTCATATGCTGATCACGAAGGCGAATTAGCATCCTGGTAAACTTCGATAAAATATGCTCAGCAATTGGGCGGATTAGCAGCTATTATGGATTTGCAATTTGCTAGCCAACGCTAATTATGCACCCTCGATTCCAAACAACAAAGCAACATTGTGATGGTTGTTACTGGGTGACAAGATTACATGGTTGTTACTTGAATAATTAGGAAGTTTTCGAGAAATAATTCATGTTTGTTATTGTTTCCAAATACCCAATCAAATTGCAGAATGGCCTCCTGAATACCAGAGTAGAGGAAGAGCAACGAACTCACTCTGGGGACGAGATCGATCGATCTATGATAAAGCATCAAAACTGCATCTCTGTAGGGGGCATTCTCAGGGGTGGCCCGCGATACGGATAAATACATACAAACTGGTCTCGTATAAGTAAAGAGGCTTAGATTACACAGGAATTACTGGTTTCGGAAATGATCAAAATCCATTGTGATTAACCCTTGGTGTGTCAAGTGATTTCTCATCCCTTATTCGTACGAACAACATCGAAGGAGAAATTTAGTTCAAGGTTGAGATATGATCAAGGCTAATGGTATAGGTCAGTATGAGACATAGAGTTCACGTCTTAGCAGATTTGTAACTATGGCAACGGCTATAAAGGAATGAAACTGATTCTTGATAACTGATTTTACAAAAAGAATATTTTATGATTATCCTTAGATGATAAAATTCAATTTAAGTTTGCGGCCTTATTTAATGCAGTGCATAAGCACTTTGGTTACAGAGGAGTCGTCCATTCCAACTCAAAATTCGTAAACAAAATCCAGAGTTTTGATATCTGTAAACTGATGACCACAAAAATTCCAGGACTTGCATAAGCAATTCAAAGGCTCTTGGGAAACCAGCAGGCATTGCGAACGTTTGGTTTGTTGTTCGTGGATTTCATAGATTTCATTCTTGAAAGTCAAATCTAATGAGTGCGATGTTTGACACAAACATGATGTTTGACGAAAAAGAAAGCTTTCTAGGCTTAAATATTCAATTTCAATTTCAATTTTTATATAATAACATTGCTACACTTTACAGGAGCGTCGTTATACTAACATAACATAACAAAACAAATGGATTACAACTTAACTGAATAAACTAAACTAATATCAAAGAAGTAAACGAATATCAAATGCATAAGACTAATAATCGCTTGCCTCATTCCGAAAGCGGCAAAATTCATTTTGATCGTTTTCAAGTGTCTGCGCGACCCCATTTTCAAATGGTGTCGGTTACAATTCGGGCTACTTTCGTGTGAGCTTATCCAGAACAATTAAGTTCTGCTTACCTAGGGCTCGAACCTTGGAAAACTCTGAGTTTAAATATGTAAAATGTTATTGCCTAGTTCTTGTAACTGAATAGATCGAAGGGAATGATAGGTCGTTCACCATAATTCCCGAAAGAGCATTTCTGATACCATTATTAATGTTGGAATGTTTTACAGCGTTTTTACGTTTTATGCAAGGATGTACTAGAGCAGGTACTGGAAGCTTTGAAGAAGATCAAAGGCGTCATAAATTGTAGATTGATTGTGGAAAGCTGAAATGACCAATACAAGAAATACTCAGTTTTTGAAGACATACAAGATGGTAGCAAGAAGAAGTCTGAAGCTTCGATGGTTTATGATTTAGCAAAGTGATGATGTCACAACTTGAAAACTAGAAGAAAGTTTTGAAATATTGTAACTCTAAAATATCGACGAAATAAAAAATGCTCTTTGTGGAATTATGGCAAACGACATAAAGTTCCCTTCGATCTATTCGGTTGAAACAATTAGGCAATAATATTTTACATATTCACTTCCAAAGTTCTGTAAAGATTCGAGTCCTATGGCAGTTACATCGTGTGAAGGCAGTCTAAGCCGAAATTTGATTTACATAAAAGCTGAAATCTGGTATAAAATGCATACCCTTCCACATGGTCTCATTCCATTTACAGCGCCCATAAATCCTCCTTGAAATCTCATGACATTCATTTGAAATACAGTCTTTAATGCACTTTCGATATGATCTTTGGGAAATACCTGAAAGAAAAAAGCAGATGACAAATCAAGAGCAGGATCGAGTAGCAAGGGCAAATTTTGTAAAGCAGGTTTCTGAAACGACAAAGCAATTGGCCTTTCTGAAGAACAGACTTTTTATATCCATCTGAAATGCTACAATACAAGGTTACAAAATACTTTACCCTCTAATTGACCTTTTAGCTATTCTAGAAAAGAGTCTGGATCGAGCGATATTTTTATACATTTTTATACGCAAAGGTTCGATCGAGTGGCGTTAGGGCTTCTATCTCTATTGTGCACATTCGAAAATTCTTCAAAATGTAAACAATCGTCGTTTCCATTGAGGTTCTTTTTCAGAATGGCTAAAAGGTCTATTACTTAACGAACTATACCACAATACAGGAACAATATCACAAGGAGCAACAGATAATGACTACCCTGTGGTCTAACAAAAAGAGTGCAGTTTACCTTGGAATACCAACTGATGATGGGGATTCAAACGCTTGAAGATTTTATTTGCTTACTATAAACCTTTACACGAGAAGGACTAATAATTAGACCATGTGACTTCAGGACAATAACATAAACAAGAATGAAATCAATGAATAGCATAAGCACAACGTTAACCAAATACACAATACAAGAGCCTGGGCTCCAGGCTTAAAAAGTCACTTCATTAGACATACCAGAAACTGTTTTAGAAATTCCCTTGAATAAACGAGAACTAAGTGTTAATCCAAAAAGGTTGCTATACCTCCAAACAGGGGATAATCCTTAGCCCCCTCCTGATAAAGCATTGCATCAATGTATTCGCAACAAATTCACCAAAAAATTTTTGGAAGATCTTCATCTCCCTCCTGGACATTTTAAGTCCAAAAACAACTGATATTTGTTTGACAACCTTTGTTGTGTCCTATTGTTTTGTACGCCAATCAACATCTATCTACTATGCTAGTATCATATCATTAAGTTTCATGGGGTTGTAACCTATGCATAAATAAATTGAAGTACAACAAATGTAAAACGACCGTTTGCTCACCCGATCATCGTCTGCTTGTCCTAAGTCACAAGAACATAAGTACCATTGTCCCGCACACTGATGTGCCATTATACTGTTATGGTACTCTTTGTCACTGCTGTCATAATTATAATATGTGCCTAAAAAGAAAAACAACCGAATTTCAAATGTGTTTATTGAAACTACGAGAGGTTGTAGATTACAAACCTAGCTTTCTTTAGGCAATCAAAACAAAAAGATTTCATTTTCGATCCCAACCGGTCCTATTTGCATTCAAGTTAATGCTTAAATCCTAAAAAAATCAATCGCTTTGATTACTAAATTAACCTGACTCCCTTGTTTCCTTGCCGCAAACTGTGCTCATCAGGAGCTCATAATGAAAGAGCAAAAGAGCTTGCCCTGTAGCACAGTCCTAAAGAGGGCCAGGTTTTTTTCAAATATCACCGAATACATATATGCACATCAAGACCATTGGACCACTAGTGCAGATTTCGGGACAGCTTTTGAAGCTTCGATTGTCTTAATTTGTTGCTTGAGAGAATATTCTCTGTTGGCGATCAATAACCACCCTGAATTAGCGTTGCGATAAGTAGAAAATATATCTATTGTTACAAAATCTATTCATTCAACTTAATCGACACAAAAACATCGAGATGAAATTCAAGCAATTGATACTGAGATAAAATAGATACAAGAAACAATAGATCCGAAAATATGAATTCATTTCGAAGGAGACAATATCAAAACAAACCATTCCATAATTTTCTTTCATAAGCTTCTTTCCCTTTATTGAGTAAAGTTTTATATCGGTCAACATTGTCATCAAGTTTCAATATTTTTGCGATTTCAACCATGCATCTTAATGCTCCTAGCCAGAGGCCACCACAGTATGCACTGAATTTAAAGAATAGAAATAGTTGCAATATAATGAAATAGTGATAACGATGAATAATAATAAAAGTTGGCTGATGGGCTGGAAGGCCAAGGCCCATAAAACCCTAATTATCTGAGACTACAAATTCACGGTAGCAACGCAATGTTTAAAGGCTGCTCTTCATATCCAGCGTTTTGAGCGCACGGGCGCTGTGACCAAGATTGCAAACGTCCGCGATGAGAGTTGAACTTGTTCCTACTTTTAGTGTTCCCCGTTGTGTGTAGTATTTGTATTGCTTATGTTTACATTGTTACCGTAATATTTTATGAGAGTATACAACATCATGACACAATGAACCTCAACTGACACTCATCTGACAAAAATTGTCCTATTTCCCTGAAAATGCTCGACAACCTAAGCACAGGGATAAAAGAAATATAGAACGTACCTTGCACCAGTTACAACCCAGCAATCAAATGTCTGATCTGCAAAACCAGAATTGTCAATCAAGCCATCACAATCTGTATCCTGTCCACTTGCAGTTGACATGCAAGCCTTGAAAAAAAAACAAAACATTCTCGTTTCATCACGCCTTGGCAACAGGGAGAATCCAATAATATCACTTTATTTTTCCTAAAATTAATGAGAGGGAGGGGTTCCAATAAAAGCGATGGGGGAAGGGGGTTGGAAAAATTTTCAAAAATTAATAAGCGGGGGGGGGACGATTATTCGGTACTCAAGAGTAGCTGGCAGCACAGAAGATGTGATATCAATTCTTGAGCCTGATCAAATTTCCTTCATTTCACCAAACTGACCCTTACAACCTGAAAGACAGTACCTTACAACCTGAACCTTACAACCTGAAAGAAGCAATCAGTGCTAAATCAGCAATACCTTCATTGCAGGCCACATATCCATGAGAAATTGCAGATCATTCGATAATTTGTAATCTCTATAAACCTAAAATTAAATGAAACAAAGGTGAGCAGAAACGGCAAGTGACGACGTTAGCTTCTTGTCACTGCTAATGAAGTCATACATCAAAGTAAAAATAACAAAGATAAGGCAACACAAAAAGTCCTGAAAAGTATCAGATTTGACCAGGGTTGGTGATAGGTATTTGGATATCAATAACTTGCATTCGTATACTATTTATCAATAACATCTACTAAGCAAAGTCAAAAAATTTAACAGCAAAGTCAAACCTGTAAGACGAATTTTAGATTCAAATCTTTCCATGTTGACGTATCATGAATCGTGTATGCATTGACTTTTAAGAAAGGCTCTTCGTCTGTTGAAAACAATTAGATTGTTAATCATAGTTCAAGAGTTCAAGAGTCATTCTCACCCAAGGTCCTTAGCGGCACTCTACAATTTCAGAGTGTCTAAAAGGTCAAATTTGGCTTAGGCAGCGAAGATGGTGAATAATACTTTTTTAAGCTCGGAGATTGTATTCTAAAGATGCAGAAACTATTGAATCTTACTATGTTTTCCCAACAATACTAGACATCAAATGTCTACATCCACATTTATGACTGTCAACAACACATTTTCAGTTCTTCTTGGGCATATCAAGAAACAAGCTTTCGGCTAATTTCTAATTTAAGAAGGAAATATTGCACGTAAAATTATGAGAAAAACCTAAAAAATTACGTTGAAGCCTCAGAAAGAGTAATCCTGTGCGATTTTCAAATCGTTGATGACAGAGCAGAAACTGCGTAAAATGACGTCATTGAGCAATCTGAGATAAGGAAGGACTGATAAGCTTTGTGAAACGATAAATCAAGAGGTTAAGGCCCAAGGAACAAAATATCAAGTGTTGCCTAATTCAGGATCTGTTGCAGGGAGCTAGAGAACTTTGAGTACTGGCTGAAATTCTTACTTTCTGATGAAACTATGTGTCGTGAATTTACCTGGGTCGCCAATATCATGGGGTATGCAACTAGGAACCTTTCTCTGTGCGTTATGCCCTTCCATCATCATTAATCGATCTTCTGGATCACTTTGCAGAACAGAAGCAGCTGAATAAATATTACATATTGATAAAAAGCATTTAGCAATATGATTGGAAACATTTTAATGGAAAACAACGAGTCCTAAATATGTAGTTTTAAACACATAAAGAGCGCTTTTAAGCCTTGAATTTTGAATAAGAACAGAAGCTGAATGCTGCTTTAAGTGGACCAAGAATTATCGCAATATTTCGAGGAAAGGCAAAACTTGATCGATTTCAATCTTCCACTTTGTCGAGGATGACACTTTCATTCTCCCGAGAGGATTATATGTGTCAAAGTAATGTTGTAAGGAAGCAAAATTAGGAGACTTCTGTAAGGTCACAAAATGAGAAGATTTGGTCACAACTTTAGGCATGTTTTTAATGCTTTGTGAAGGGGCTTCCACAAAATGTCTCTCATTTTTTCACAACGCAGTGGCCAGTTATATTCAGGTAAATTTTTAACTTGGGATATGAAAATATCCACAATCAATGACATATTTGTCAATATTTTTTACACAGGGATTGTGTTTTATTTACCCGTGATCAAATGCGCTTTTACTCTAACGTGAACCTACGAGGTCAAAATTTTTTAAGTAACGAAAAAACTCTATTAAGCGTCCGGCGTCGTATCTAATTTCAAAGACTCCAGAGGGGTAATTAGAAAAGAGGAGGGCTTATTCATAAATTGAACGACAACGCTATAGATGACAGTTTTTCAGGTCTCTTACCTCATATTTTTCAGAATCAATAATTTAGCGAGTCAAAAAAATCCACGGCTTCTTAATCCTAAACCGTACGAGAATTAGCATTTAAATTGCTTCAGCTGAATAGATTGAACCCCTTTGGAAACCTCTTGTATACTGAAAGGAGATTCACAGAAAGAGGACATATCTGAAATTTTGGCTTAGAGTGGAGGGGCTATTAGAAAGGAGGCCTTTACGGAGTTTAGTTCTAAATGGAGCTTCTGCGGCATGTTTAGATTAAACAGTTCCTACCTACCAATATCATATTGTAAACTGATTTGTAACTGTGGCCATAACATTGCCAAAGCCCATGAGGCATAGAAATGAACATCATATGTATTGTACATCCGATATTCGTGGCCTGTAGAAAAAAGAATCAAAATTAAATATCGAAAAGAAAGAAGCTGGTCAAGAATCTGTTTGGAGGATTTATGCTTTGTTTTGTGTTGTAGCTTAATAAAGTTGAGTGCAATAGACCTTTTAGCTATTCTACAAAAGATCCTGGATCGAGCGATATTTTTATACAATCATATACGCAAGGTTCGAGAAAGTGGCGTTAGAGCTTCGATCGCAATTGTACACATTCGAAAATTCTACAATTAGTAAAGATATATCGTTCGATCCATATTCGTTTCAGAATAGGTAAAAGGTCTATTTCAACCGGAGAGCCTTTAAACCATGCTAAAATCACGAGCAAAATTCCTAATATTTCTACTTTACAGCAATGAATTTACTCGCTTTAACACGTGCTGTCCTATTTGGAGGATGAAATAGTCTTTGTCCTGGTACGAAAAATCTATTCAGGGGAACTTTATTCTCCGAAGAGGACAAACTATATGCAAATACATGTAAATGTCATTAGTGTCAGGAAGGAAAACAAGGGAAACTTTGCTCAATTTCATTTCATTTTCATTTTATAATATCTAGACGCGTAACAACTTTCAGTATACGCAATAAATACTGTTTTCCAGACGTGTTAAAAACAAATTAATGGATGTATTACAACAAAGTAGTCCTGATACAATCTTTTAGCAAAACAAACAAGAGAAAACGCGGCAAAGGAAAATATTATCTCTGGTTCAATGCATTGATATCGTTTTTTGATAGCAGTTTGAAGGCACTAAGGGAGGTCTCCACTTTAGTTTCCCTACTCAAGCTGTTTCAAAGTCTGGCCCCTCGATACGAAAAAGACTTTTTGACCAGCACTCGTTTTGATTCATTTTTGCAGATTGTCGAAAGGGATTCCTGTAGAAGATCTCCCATATCGACGGGAAGGAATGGCCGATTAAAGTCAGGTAAATTAATGAATGTAATTGAAAATATCAGCAATGAAACAAGACAATTTTCAATAATATTCCTTGGATATTCAGTCAGCGGTAATTTCTTCATTAAAAATCTTCCGAACAACCTACCTTCTAAATAAGCGAATCTACCATACTCATGAACATGATTCGGGATTGGTCTTCGATGTAAATCTTTTCTCCGTCGAATGTCAAGCCAAATCGTGCCACCATCAGTGATGTAATATAACTCATTGAACAAAGCCGATTTGTACCAATCTGGCAAAGAGCTGTGGATAAGAAAGTGAAACATCAAAGGTATATTACCGAAGTTTGTGTTATTTTCAGGTGGTATTATTGTGTAGCTGGCATCTGCTTTACGAAGTTGTCGTTCTGCTATCTTCATAAAGTTAACTGAATTTTGTATAATGAAATATTCACCTTCAGGAGCTAAAGATTTTTCTGTAAAACGTATACACAAAGATTAATAAAATAAATATTAAAATTCTGTCTTTTGCTTAGGGTTATGATGATGGTGATAGTTTTCAGATTACTGTCTTTCACGGAACTGCTGTCAAGTCTCTTTACCTCAAGGAAAAATAGTACCATCTGTACAGCTAGCACTGTGAATGCAAGGAGAGTTCGTTTCGTTGACAGAGCTCGTAAAACGACTCCTGCAACCACTGGCTAACACGAGTAATTCCCTGCTCTGGCAAGTAATCAGGCTACATTCTACGTTGTTGTTTGACACTTTACGGTGTAACACCTGGCTGGGAAAATTGCTTTCAATAGCTTCGTTCTTGGTTGGGTATTCAGATAAAAAATCTACAAGTCCAGCAGAAGCATATATTTCAATAATACAAGTTTGACTTTGTAGCCTACCCGTCATTAAGAATTGGATTCTGCCATTCCTCAATCCTCGATTCCCATTCTGGATAATTCAGCATTGCGTAACAACATAAAGACGGCCCTGCGTTTCCTTTGTCTCCAAAGAACTTCGTGTAACGCCTGAAACACAGAGCGAAACGAATCCAGTTTTCAAAAATTTATAAATGCCCAAAGATGTGCCTATAGAAAGCTAAGGATTATGTGCAAATTTGTACACTGTTAGGAATCTCATCCATGACATGAATAAAGATCAAAGTGGCCCATTAGCTATGTGCGAAGAACGCTGGTACGTTTCATATTTCATATTTTAAAGATATTTATACAGGGTACAAATTCAATAAGTGTATTATTTAACAATTTGGCCCTGTACAAATTAAAGTACCTAATAAACAATTCACAATATATAAATATATATATATAAATAAATATATAAATATATAAAAGATAAATATATAAATATATAAATATATAATTAGATAAATATATATATATACATATATACATCTGACGACAATGCGCAATCTACGAAATTAAAGATTGTCGTACCCCAATTGTCTCAACCTTGATTTAAATGAGTATACCAAGGGGGCCTCTTTGATGTTGTTGTTAAATTTGTTCAACACTTTTGTACCACGGTAAGACAACGCCATTTGGCCACTTACTGTTCGCATTAACGGTACTGCAAGATTATTTTTAGTGTTTCTTAGCTCTCTTGTGTGGAAATCTGACAGTCTAACGAATAGGTCACTAAGGTACAATGGTACAATATCGTTTAAAGATTTAAAGTTGAAAGATCGTTTAAAAATGTTCAAAGAAAAGCGTTCTTGGTTCGTGAGTGAGTGCGTTAGTTAATTAGTTAATCTATTACACCTCCTCACTCCTACATGTACTTCGTTTTACTTCGCACATAAAAAACGTCACTCATATATACCTGCAGTATTTAACTCCACTACCAGACCCAAATTCAACAACAGGCATATCCCAGGCAAGAACAAACTCAAGATCTCTCTTCTGATTTGGTGGTACTTTTGTTTTGGCAGCAATTGCAGCAGCTAACGTCTGTCCGGGGTATGATTTCCGATTTGGATCACCTGCAGTTTATACAAATATTCGTTACAAAAGTAAACGAAAGAGGGTGGTTTTATGTATCTCGTAGATGCTACAGTTACGTTTCTTGTACACGGGTAGCAAGAACAGCTAGTGATAGAACATGGTGCAACGAGGAATAGAACCCTCTACAGGGTGTCCTAAAAATTGTGGTCGTTTGTGTGGCTACTATGGCGGAGCTGTAGATTCAATTAACTCCGTTTTTGCACAGCTGCACAGGTCAAGCTTCAACTTAGAGTTTGAGACCTTGTATGAGTCAATCTGACACATGGTTGCTGATTTATGGCAGAGAAGGAGCAAGATAAGTGGTTGCTTCAAAAACAGTTCTTATGTTGCTCTCCAGTAATATCGAAATAAAGTAAGGCTTCAAAGAAAGGGTTCTACGATCGCATCTTTAAATCAAATTTTACGGAAGATTTCTCTCAAAATTTTAGTGCATTTCACCTTCGATAAAATCACTATTTTGTTCCTTTGTCAACTTATTTTACATTGATTATCTAAATTAAATCTAGCTTACTATATACAAATGTAGAGAGTAAACTAATCTCAATCGATGTGGTATGCATGCATGGTATTCTGCTTCCAATGCTCTATGGTATGCACGTATCTCAAAAATTGTGTTATAATGACAGATGCAAGAAAAGAAAAATCTACGTTATTGGAAACAATTTATATATTGAAACGTGGCACGATCTAAACTGAAGCATCTTTTCCATAATACCTGCTTTATTGCTTAGCATTCCATCATCAGCCAGATCTTCCCAGACTTTCCGACATGGCGTTCTTGAATCGAATGATACTTTCGAAGTGACAGACACAGTTGTTTCACCATTCTAAAAGAGGAAATCATTGAACATTGGAAAACAGTCTTATGGTAATTTTGTATATGATTAGGCCGGTTTTCTCTTTGGCTTTCAACAGCTCTGTCAAGCACTATTCCGAATTGGGTTATTTCCCTGTTAGGGAATCCAAGAGAATCTTTAATAGCAAAGGCAGTTATTATCGGCATCAGCTTTAAAACAATTCCTGCCATGACGAGTATGATTACGTCACTTATCATGGTTTTGTCATCGGCTAAGTCCTACAATTTGATTAAATCTTTTAGATTCAGACCTTGTCCTCCTTGGTATTTATTGATGAGGCTAAGTATGCCTGACTGTATTTCCAGCAGACAGGGACGTAGGAAGCATCTTAAACTTGGGAGGCACGACGCTTCGAGGGCACTTTTTCCTTAAGAAAAAGGGGAAATTTTCTAAGAATAAAAAAGCCACTTCTTTGTTTACTGCAAAGTCTTGTGGGGGGGGGCACGTGCCCCAGTGCCCCCCGGTTCCTACGTCTATGCCGGCAGACTTCATAGATATCTACTCTTTCTGCACTCTTCGCTTCCATTCCTTGTTACCATGTTCTCCCCTGTTTTCCCTGTGTTAACATGCAATGGCAATCTCAAATGTAAATACTTTCTCCGACTTTCAAAAATGGGGGACTATGAAACTCTGACCACATTAGACATGGGGTCAACATCATGACAAAGCACAGTCACATAATACTGAAGACAGCTGCCTGTTACTTAATGAGAACATCTCCTTGAATTCTACCAAATATTCTGATTTTGAAGGCAAGTGTCTACGAAGGCATTCTGAAAATTTTGCACGCTTGGAAATCGTGCATCCAAAGTCTCAAAGTTGGCTCCACATAATCTATTACAAAGAACATTTTACCTCACTGATTTGCTTTGCAGCGATAGCCATTGTAAAATCGTTATTCGGATGTGAATGATGCAATAAAACACCTGTGACGTCATGCAGTATGCAACTCTCGTTTTGTGCACGGGTCTTAGGACACCTCTCAGGAGAATCATCATTAAACACGACTTTCTTTTGAACAACCGGAGTGCTACTTCTACTTTTCTGATCATTAAGTTTCACTTCACTGAATACTCCTTTACAAGTGAAAGCTTCATTGTGGTGACCCCCGGCAACATCAGATGGTCCTCCAGTTCCATTTTGAAGTGAAAACATTATCGATACTTCAATCTCCTCATTGCCAAGATTTTCAACAGTCCAAACAAACACACCAACTGGAAGGCTTGTGTCCTTTGAAAGAAATAATAGGTGATGATCTGTAATATATGAAAACACAAACTCACAAAATTTGTCAGTAGCCTACTTGCCAAGCTTAAACATTCCTTCAAAATTCTTCGTTTGGAAATAGACGATTCAGTTGACGTGATTTATACCCACTTCTGGCCAAGTGACTATACAGTTGGGAAATATCTCTTCATTTGTTGATACTGCAAATCTCTTATTAGACTTATGACTTTTCGTCCCTTGCTTCCCTGCGTTCTCTGATTTGCTGACATCACTTGGTCAATAGGGACATATAATATTACTCTTTAAATTGCTCTTAAAAAGCGTCTTTCTTATTGTCTTTCCAGTTCAGTCTTTGTAAAATTTAAATTTTTCAATCAATTTAGTCATTTATCTGTTCTTCACATGGACCAAACTTAAGAGTGTGCGACGAAACGCGTATTTGGTGTAATAATTTGGTATAATAACGTTGTTGGTAAGTGATTACTTCATTTCCTTGCAGGTTTAACAGTTTTCTCTCTAGTTACAGGTTTCTCTTGTATTTTGATTATTGCTCTTTTACAGGAGTTGATAGTGTTTCCCTACAGGTTACAAGTTAATTGTACGTTTATTATGATGAGTCTGCTATTTAAGGTTATTTTAAAATCTATTTAGGCTGTTTCCCAGCCAAGGACTTTAATGAAATTACAAGCAACGGAAGAATCAGGCAGCGAAAATCTTGAGAAAAACTGCCGAATATCATCTAGAATTTTGAATAAAGATGAAATAATCAATCTTCAAAATCGGCACAATGTATTACTTATCGTGGTCTGTCAAAAATAGCTACCTTATAGCGTACTTGAAATAATTTACTTTTCCTTGAGGATCTTCAAACACCTGATCATAATTCAGCACAAATCGATTGGCAAATGATAATGTAAGGTCGAAAATTTGTTTACCTTCCTCGGGGGGGGGGGGATACTGACTACATTTAGCTGACGGGCTGTGCACTACTTCCCTGGCATGGTTTTCGCCTCTTTTTTTCTGAAGTCGGGTATCAAAAGAGGGCAATCTTTCTAAAGCCATTTGTCAACAGTGTTATTTCATAGTTTTCTGTGAACTGTTCATGTTTTGGGGTACACTTTCCGCCAAGCTTTTTAAAGTCGGCTATCATTTCGAGGGAAATATTCTAAAGCTGGATGAAACAAACTATTTCTTGGAGTGCACACCCCTGTACAACAGAAAGTCAAGTACCCTCCCCCGGTTACCTTGTTAAAAACACATTTGAAATGGAAGAAAAATTCATGACCTACCTTGTATTCATGTGGAAACACTGGAGAGATTTGTCTACAAGTCAACCTAACTTGATGCTCATGAATTTCATAAACCGTCCAAGCTCTAGGATAAAGTGCATGGTATATTGCGTGTCCTCCATTAAAATTCCATTTCCAACCTTGCAAAGTCTTTTCACAGTTCAACTTCCCACTTGGTGTATTTGGAGACAGAACATGCTAAAATGAGATGAAAGAGAAACAAATAAAGCATACTGACAATGTAAAATCAATTGATCATTATAATCACTGTTGGAAATAATATTTACCCCTGCGAAGCGACCCTAGACTAAAATTCTTCCTTCTACTAATGTATCAATATTTCTTATGTCAGATTTCAAAGCTCTGTTGAGATACTGAACAACGCATATGTGCATTGAAAAACACAACCAAGCATTGCCTATTTTATTCTGCCCTTCCAACTTTCCTGCTTTCTTCTTCACCTTCTCAATCTTTATTTTCTCTTTTAATCCCGTCTTCTTTCCCCTTTCAATTTTTCCTTCTGCCTCATCTCCTTATTCCATTGTGCATTTTCCTTTCATTCCTCTTTTCCTCGCTTCTTTCAGTTTTCTTCCTTCTTCTTCCTTTATTCCATTCGCTCATTTTTCTCCCCCATTTTTTCCTTCGCGGTGTAATGAATTTGTTCCACCTCTGATTACAATCAGTATAAGATTTTACAAGTTCTCTGCAACAAATAAAGCTAGCCAGCAAGGTTAGATCAGGGATCTAGCATGAGAAAGACCAACTTTACAAATCTACCAGAGTGCCAACAGAAGGGAACATAAAGCCTTGGATTAAATGCTAAAAATTTCGGACGAATACATTTCGGACAACACATTGTCGGACGTTTTTTCATGGAATTTCTGTCGTTTTACAGAAATTTTGGACTTTTAAGGAACTATGCATTTTCAGTTTATTTGCCTTCATTCATACTAAAATGTCATAGATCTATAGACTGTACTTCACGTTAGGGGTGTTTGGTCACAAATTTCCACATATGATTACTGTTAAGGATCAGGAGAATGATTGCTAAGATGGGTTTGATTTAAGGAAATATAATATTTTTCGGTAATTAACACCCTCAACCAGAGATAGCGCCAGAGATGAAATGCTGGGGGGGGGGCAAATACTGTCAGAGTGCCAACAATGAGTGAAACGAGAAAATTTTTACGGACTATACCTTCCAGATAGGCTTAAAATGCGACTACACTCTCCAAAAAGATAATACACAAGTTATGGAAGTGCAGACCGTGGATAGAAATTTTCAGAAATTTAAGTGCCCGTGGGGGCTCAATGAAATGGCGGGGGGGCTCCTGGCGTCATCCATGCTCTCATCACATTCCCTTTAGACGTTTCATCAGCAAGACACAAATTTCCAAACAGCGAAAATGTTTTGTTGTGATTTTTCTAATGCTGTAAACAATTAGTACACTAATATTTCGGACTCCAAATAAATTAGGACACTAAAATTTTCGGACGTATGAAATACAAGAAACTATTAACGTCCGAAATGTTTCGCTTTTATTATACAAAAGTGAATTGAACAAGAATAACATAAATTTAAATTTGGAAAAAGTTGCAATTTACCTGATACACAGTCTTTTTGTTCTTCCTTATGCATACAATAAACTGTTGATGCAAAAACAACATCAACGAATAAATACTAATAAGTGGTTTACGATTAAGAAATGTATAAAGTTTCAGGCGACATATGATGAAAAGTGACTTTACGTAGATTTAATTATGCTCGAAACGTCGTGTTTTGAACGTCTCTGCTAAGTTTGGTATTAAAATAGACCTTCTAGCTATTCTACAAAAGAGCCTGGATCGAGCGTTATTTTCATACATTTTTATACACGAGGTTCAATCGAGTGACGTTAGAGCTTCTATCACAGTTGTGCACTATCGAAAATTCTACAAAATGTAGCAAAATATCGTTCGATTCTGATTCCTTTCAGAATAGCTAAAAGGTCTATTATCTACATTTATCATATTGTCGTTTAATTGTTACAATAACACCTGCAACAAACATATTTTAATTGACTTAAGGTGGGTTGACAGGTTGGTATGTCATACGTACTACAAAATCAAGAAAAACAAGGCTCATAAATCTTGCATAAAAATTAAGAACATGTCAAACATAGAATAAGTCAAAATGGTCTAGCGACTTTAGGAAACAAAGAAACCCTTGAAAGGATCTTTCGTCAATGACTGTTACTTAAAGAAAAAGGTTGTGTAGTATTTTGGAAAAACTTTGATAAATCATAAGCCTACTAGATAGCTATACAAAGTTGATCAAGATTTTTTATGATGAAGCGAAAACAAAACATTAATGCAAGTTCTATTTTTCAGAAATCGTGAAACAGATTTGAATATACTTGATCTAAAAGAGATTTAGATAAGAGATTAAATAAACTGAGATCTGGAATGAGCTCTTTGAGATAGGAGTTGGTTCCAAATAAAGAACGTAAAGGAAAGGGATAAATATTTTTCTATTTATCAGGTACTCAAACTGTTTTGCAGTAGGCAGTCACAAAATACTACACAGAAGAAACCTACCTGGTCAGCATCAACACTGTTTCTTTCATAAATGCCTGGTTGAAAATGCCATCGATTAAAATCACCTTGCCAGCCCCTTGTAATTGTTCCAGCACCAATGCCCCCAAGGGGTACACCTTGAAATGAAATACAGCATAAAAATATTTACCGTTGAATAACCCTTAGCAAAATATTGAGCATGTTTGCAGCATGTTTCAAGCTTGAAACTAACTCGTTTTGAGTCTGATTTGAGTGTTTGAGAGCTTGATTCAAGTAAGAATTTTGCACTGCTTGCGCTACCTTGCAAAATGGCGTCCTCTAAACTGAAGGTAAACTCAGTCAAGTTTGACTGCAGTACGTTTGATCAGGATAATTCCAGCATTGGATTATTGTCAAGCACGATCAAATCTAATCATATTTGCAAACTGTGAAAAATTGTGTCAATTCAAGCTCCTTCAAGGCAAAATGATGCTTCCGCCAAGCTTTTTGCAGGTAGCCTGAGTGCAGACTCTACTGATTCCCTGAAGAGATGTGATGTTCGTCCTCCAGTAGAGTCTGCGCATCAGCAACACAAAGCCTGTCCAAAGTCACGTGTGGTTCCCAGGCTCAGGAACCAGACCTCATTGGTGGAAAGAGACCTCTATTGTTCTCTGTTAGTTTAATTGATTAATAAACATCTTCTAGGAATTCTCGTAATTATTCTTATTGAATTAGATTCAGTGGGGCGGCCGTAAGAAGGATTAAAAATAAAGAAATCGAAACACCCCCACACAATAGGGCTTGTTTGGCTAAGTTTGTTGATTCGCAGACTCTACTGGAGGAGGAACCTCACTTCTCTTCAGGGAATCAGTTGAGTCAGCATGCAGGCTAGTTGCAGGTTGATCTTTTTCTCAAGGGAAAAAGCTAAAAATGATCAATATACGATTCTTGCCATATGCCTCTCTCACACTGCAGCGCAAAAGTGTTAGGAATGACATAACTTCAGTCATTCTATACAGATTTTCAAGGAATTATCGCATCTTTGCAGGCACTAACAAGTTTGAATTGACCCATTTTTATCACATTTCTAATACATTTTGAACACCCTGGTGTGAACAAAGCTTTAGAGCAAGCAAGCATGCTAGCAAGCACGCAACTCAAGCCACATTTATTCTTTAACACAGGCTAGAATAACGGATACTTTTGCACATTCTCATTCCTAAGAATTTTAAAGGATACCCTAAATCATGATCAAAATTCTTGAACGGCATGAAAGACAAAAGTTTTTAAACAAGAAGTTGTAGGAACTTCAAACTTTTTAAAGAATTCCCAAGAATTAGGCAAAAAACTGGATGTACAAGGCCCTTACAGCACTGGCCTTGTGCACATTAACATAGATTTCTTCCCTAAGAAGTCTTGTTTAACCAATTGACAGTCTTTCAAATAGCCCAATAACTTTTATGGTGATGGACAGAAATTTTATCATGTTAATGAAGGCTGCCAATAGAACTCGTGTATTGACATTTTTTCACACAATACATTTACTGTAAATTATCCTCCCTGTTCATCTGATGACTAAATACACAATTTTACATGAAATTCATTACAATAATAGTTTTCAACCTAGTGCAACACGTCTCTGTTCGCTATCGGTAAAGAATGACTGGCATAGTATTTGACTAAGCCTAAATATGAGGCTCACAATTCAAGCAGACACATTTACTTGAAAATCTGAACATAAACCAAGTATTTTGAAAACAATTTGAAATGGAGTTTTGAAAAATCAGGCAAAAGAACTTGAAATATACCAGTGTTCTGTTCTGATGGAAACCATAAAGATAGAAGGCAAAACCACTGAGATCTTAAAACTGGAGTCATTTTTTGAATTGGCCTGGTAGATCTTATTGCAAATAAACCTGTATCAAGCTGGTTTTTCTGAAGTTTGATTTAAAATGTTGGACTGATTGGGAAAGAGAAGCCCAGAACTCTGGTGTCAAATGAAATTTAACAAATTTCTACAAATGATAAAGAAAGCATGTGCATGATCAAAACTTTTTGTAGATTAAGCCTGAAGGTCAATTAGTCAACCAGAGTCGACATACCAGGTGAGCCAGAAAAAAGTTCCCACTTTTGAAAATTCATGGTATATACCAAGAGTATTTCACAGATTTGAACAAGTCAAGTTCTGGTTAAAAGCCGAACGATCAAAGTATCTTTGTGAATTTGTTCGCCTTACTACCACTAGAAATATCGGCAATTTAACTTTACAAAATTTCATCGTTGTAAAATGACTTCAAAATGAGCTAAAACAGTGATCAAATTAAAACATTCTTGATTGAAGTGGGACAATAATAACTTGATAAACTGAAAAGCTGATAACATAATAAAGAAACATACCATAAAGCTGCTTGCAGGGAACAGTTGCATAAGGATCAATATATGGCATACGTCCTTTCTTCCTAGTTGAACGTGCATACTTCAGAAACCTAGAAAAGGCCAAGCCATTATTACCTAGTCTTGAAATGTATTGGCTTCTCACGCTAATTATTTATTTCAACAAAGCTTGTGCTCAAATTTTTGATACCTGAAGTAGTCCTTGCAATACACAGAAAAATTCATTTTGCTTTTGTCAACCATGCACAAAAATAATGTTCAGAAAATTAACTTTCTCTCCCTCTAATTGACTGAAACTTGTTTTGAAGTAAACTAGAGCAATTTTGTATGAAAATTTAAGCTTCAAGACTTTCAAAAATAGACTTTATCTACAACTGAGGGGTTGGAACAAATTATAGTCAAGAACTTTCTGTGTTAAGTTTTGTCTTAAACAGTAGAGGAGAAATTGCTGATACTGAGTTGCAAAACAATTGAACATTTGTGTATAGTGCAATTCTTTTCTGTTCGGAAGCAAATGTTTCATTTTTTGATAGTCTCATTCAAATTTTCAATGTCCTGTAAACATGACATACTGTACCGTTTAATGATTCACTAAATCAGGGTTAATTATGCAACAGTGGCTAGACAATAGAATAGGATAATCACTGATTAATCAGCTTTCATTGAGAAATACATATTGAATTGTTGTGTATCATTCAACTTTCTAACTGAATAGTTTGACATTCAACTCAAGTGTGAAAAGGTGGGAGGGGGGGGGGTAGGAATTGTTTCACCAGACTCATTGATAGCAAGGTCACCTGGCTATTTTGTAGCCAGTTGCTTTGACAATTTCACCTCTTAAAAGTGGATAGGTCTGCATGCCCTCATTCCTCCAAATAGTCATGCCATACAAAGGTAGGAACTTAGGGGACTGGGGAGCAAAAGATTTTTCAATGTAACAAAACATTCCCTTTTGTTTCAGGGAGTACCCATTTCGATTTATGAGGAAGCGGCACTTTTAAGTGTCGTGCCCCCAAGTTTAAGATGCATCCTGGAGTCATGAGTGATGTGATTTTCTCTCAGGTGAAAAGATATCTGTTTGTAGCACTCATCAGAGAGGTGGGGAGACTTTCATAAAAGGAAACAATTTGGAACTAATATCAAATGTTTACCTTCTCGCACAACAAAAGAATTAAGAAGGCACATGTAAATGTGTTGCCGGTGGGCATTTTTTGCTGCATCAGACTTCTGTTTTAGTCTTGTTCACAGTTTCAAGTCTAGCCTACCTTGTATTTTGCCATGTTGCATCTCCAGACTTTTCCTTCCAGTTTCAATCAGATGGAGATGATATTAGAAGGTGCCCTTATTACTGCCCTTATACAATCCTGCTGCCCCTTATACGGTCCTGCAACAAACCATTTTTTCATAAAATGCAAGACAGTAATGTATATTTCATCCTACCATACCAGCATGCAGAAGCAACAAAGCAGCCGGCCGGCATTTTATCAATTAAATCTGATTCTTTCAGATTCCTTTAAATAAATCTACAAAGATAACAATTGCAGATCATGCACGATTCAAACCGACACAGCGTCCATTCGAAAATAATTGAGCATACCTGTAGGCCATACCGACAAGTTTGGGTACTTGATGCCATCGTGGAATAACACTGGCCTTAGGCTTGTCAGGGAAGGAATGATCAAGTCGAACCCTCCATCCATATTCAGGTGGAAGATGTCTTTCCTTGCCAAGTTCAAGTTTATCGTCCACCATAATCGAGTGAAGCGATCTTCAAGCGTCAACCAAGTCCAAGGGACATCGTATGTATGGGATGGAAGTGCTACCTACAGGTTATCAAAACTGCTTAATTATTCAGGGATACCTGCGCAGTTCTTCCCGCCATCATTCATCAAACACAACCAGCTCAGCAACAGATCGAATGCAAAAGAATTTAGGCCACGACACACAACAACCAAAACATCACATCTACCAAAACATCTGGTCGATGCTCCTGCGCAATAGCCTTCGCCATCCTGGCCGCACTGAGAGGACTGGGTTCCATAAAACTTAGTTTTGGCGGGAAAACTAGTTCAGGAAGATTCTCGTCTTCATATCGTTACCATGGGTTATAGACCACAGGCAATAATGAACCTTTGATGTGGCCTGGGCCTATAAATATACAGTATTATGATCAAAATTGTATTCTTACTCACTGTTGTTTCTCTTCCAAGACCTTATCTGGGAGCTATTCTGTGAGTCTCGCTGCGAGTAAAGCTTGATAATGTTTGGACTTGTGCCACTTAGTTTATCTCTCTTTTTAGCCCGAAAAGTACGGGAAATGCGAAATCAAAACAAAGAAAGAAAAAAGAAACCATGGCTGGACTACACGCATTTTTCACAAGAAACAGTTTAAATGAAACTCAACTCTCACACTGCTAAGAAATGAAGAAACTCCTATGGAAAATATAACATGAGAAACCATTTATCAGCTGCAAAATATTTCAAAAGAATCAGCAAGCTGCGACATCTCTCTCTTTCTTTCTTTCTGTGTGTGGAAATCTGGCTATCCCGCAATTCGCTTTGCTCCAAATAATTCTTAATGACCTACTTTTAGCACACAATGACGAAAACGTCTGAGGCATCGTCAGCAAAGCCTTCTTAATTGTCTCTTATTTCATGGAATAAATTGTGTGTTTGTCTGACTTTATTTTGGTTTAGTCGGGGAGACTGGCAGTCATTTGTGATGCAATGCCAACAGAACTGAACTGGCTGCAAGAATGAGGGATTGCGAGACAAGGGAGGGGGCAAAGGCATCTTGTAATGTCAACAGAGTGAGAAGGACTATTACTTTTATTTCATTCCCTGTGATGGTGCGATTTGTTTTCATTTGCCAAAACGCTGCATTGCTTGTTTTATTTTATCATCACTTGTTTCCTGTATCATATTATTTGGAAGGTACTTGAATAATATCTAAATATTGGAAAGACTTCAAGAAACCATGTTTTGAAAAAATTCACGAGGGAACCGGTATTGGGGGGTCACTGGGGGTATGCAATTCCGCATTTCCGCAATTTTTCTGCCCTGTTTCCACAAATCCGCAGACAGAAATTGGCTATTTCCGCTATTGCTTAGAGTTATGAGCAAGCTCTTCCTACTTCATATGAACACAGCATAAACCATTTTCTTTCCATTTTGCACGTGACCGATCGGACTCAAGCAGTCGCAGTCATCATGGGTGATTATTTCGCGCGAAAAATTTCGTTGTTGCTGTTGCTATTGTGACTGTTGTCTTCAGATCTCTATATGTATTGTTTTCGTTTGTTTTAGTGCCTTTAAGTAAATGTTACACAAAATTTTGACGGAATGAGCATCAAATCTGCGATTTTTAACAACTAATATTAATTTCAATTTGATATTAATTTTGCAGAAATATCTGCATTCCGCAAAAATGCAACAAATATCCGCAATCCGCAGAAAAGATGTATAATTTCCGCATTTCCGCACCGAAAATAGGCCGATATCCACTATCCGCAAAACCCCAGTGACCCCCACGGTATTGAACATGAAGATTGTTACAGAAACTTTAAAAGAAAGTTTCAGCACTGGCCAAATTCTTGGTTTTTAATAAAAATTACGTGTATTCGGACTAAAAGGAGAAACAACTTGTAGCTAGTCCATATAATTTAGCGATTCCTTCGTTCTTCTCTCGTCACAACCAACCAGAACTGAAGGCCACCAATACTCAAATGCAGTTGAAACTGATTGCGCTCCAAAGCAGCGATACATCTAATTTCAAACTTCCTCTTAAACTCCTCGTAATTCAAAGTTAGAAAAAGAAGTTAGCAAAAGAAGTTAAAGAACATTTAATTCAACAAAGGACTGGCACTTTTCGTGAATATTTCATTGAAGGAAATTTAGAGTCAAATTTCTTGTCATACCAGTTAGTAAGATACTTTGAGGTGATGATACTTCTAGTGTTCAAACTGATTAGAAATCCTGACGCCCTGCGCCAAAGAAAGACTATATTCGACGTGATGGATTTATCGAACTTGAACGAAGCGAACTTTCAGAGAACACAAAGATCGAAATCAGTTCTCACTGAGGAGGCTGCTGAAGGGCGGTGAAAATTCTGAGAAAGATAAAGAGAGTGTAAGTGTGTTTTTATTATGGTTATTTGAATTTCATACTAGGTATAAACTACCCAAATACAATTTATGTTATAACACACGGGATCTTATCAAATCATTGGCTGAAAACACCAATGACCGAAATGATTAGAAATCATTGATGAGCTATAATGAATTTTTCTGGGAAATGGAGTTTGTGATTTGGTTGCCCAAATTACAGAAACGGTGATCACAGAGTACATAGAAAAAGAGGCTCTGGTAGCCAAGGTAGCAGCAGGCTAATGTTTCAGGTCTTTTTCAAGCTTTTCACAACCATAAAACGTTCCTAAAGTCGAATTTACGAACCCCCCTTTAAGTCCCCTTTCTAATAAGCCCCTCCCCTCCAAGTCGAAATTCTAAATAAGTCTCACTGTGTATTAAGCCCCCTCCCCCACCCATACCAAATTCCAGAAATTACCAATAATTCTCCATATATTTCGTTAGACAAGATTCCATGTTAATTTCGATAACGTTTAGGATGGAGAATGTGTCGAATTTACGTGTCCGAATAAATCAGCCCCCGGGGGCTTAATAGAACTAACAGTGCTAAAAAAAACATGGGAAAAATCACAGAAAATTTCATCCATCCAGCAGACTTTGAATCATTCTGGCTCACCAAGTAATTGTGGTCCTGTGAATTATCAAAAGTTTCAATCACAAGTCAGAAGAAAAGATTCATTTAGTACACATTTAGCAAATCAGAGAAAATTTCAATTTTTAGAAGGTCTATTAATGTAAACCGTTCCCGTTACAGTGGGAGTAGAATTTCGAGCCAAAAAAGGCAAAAATTTAAACAACCATCTCGTCACATGGGGACACAACCTTCTCGTCACCACGGGCAGTAATAATTTGCACCAATATCGGACAATTTTAAACTACTTTCGAAGTCCCGGGGAAATGTACTTCTCATGCAGTAACGGGAACTGTAAATATACAATTAGCATACAGCGTTTAAGTTACTAGGGGAGTAAGGATCGAGCCAATATCGGAACATTTTCAACTATCTTCGAAGTTGAGGGAAAATGTACTTCCCGCAATAATGGAAACGGTTTATACACATTTAGTATAGCTACACCGCTTCCGTTACGAAGGGAGTAATAAATTCCACCCAATTACGAAAAATTTGAAACTTTTTTGAGGTCGAAGGAAAACGCGAAGACATGCTTTTTATATGGGTTGTCCCGAAAAATTTTACTCCGTTTGTGTGGCTGCTGTGGAGGAGCTGTAGATTCAATCATCTCGGTTTCTACACAGATGCATAGGTCAAGCTTCAACTTAGAGTTTGAGACCTCGTATGAGTCAATCTGACTCGTCGTTGTTGATTTATGGTAGAGAAAAGACAAAATAAGTGGTTGCTTCAAAAACAGCACTTCCATTGTTCTCCACTGATTTGCCTCTTCTCTGCCATAAATCACCAACCACATGTCAGATTGACTCATACAAGATCTCAAACTCCAGGTTGAAGCTTGACCTATGCAACTGTGTAAAAACTGAGATAATTGAATCTATAGCTCCTCCACAGAAGCCACACAAACGGGGCACAATTCTTTTGGGACAGCCTGTAAACCGTGCCAATTGTAAGGGGAGGTACTGGTGTGATCCATCACACTTTTAATCCATAATAGCCCTAATAAGAAGTCTTGTCATAGCTATATACGATAAAACTAAAAACAAAGCTATTTTCACAAAATCTAATGCAAATATAACCAAACACATAGCTAATAACGATGCGAGCATGCAACCGATTACAATACACAAAAACATTGCAATTTTTCGCTGCAAATTCGCCCTCGCTCTAGCATTCCCATGCAAATGCAATAAGATGCTATTGATAACGATAGAAATAATCATTGCTACAATGCTTAAATGATGAACTAATCTAAACATTGAAGGGTATTCATCATCTTCTTGTGGAATGTCGAATGCTGTCGAATGCGGCGACGGTAACGGGGATTTTCTGTGACGATTCTTTTTTCCTTCTTTCGTTCTTTTCCTGTGAAAATGAATAAACAAAAGTAAATTACCCAAATGATCTTTTGAGTGAATATAATAATGCGGGGGTCGTAAGGGCTGACAGTTTGTGGTTTATGCGAGGGTCGTAAGGGCTGACGGTTTGTGACCTTTTCTGAAACGGTTTTACGGTTCTTAACCTTAAAAATCACGGTTTCACGGTTCCTTTCTTTCTGAACGGTTTACAGATTTTTTCGATCAATATGGTTCGAGAAGTCAAAATAGCACAAAATTGGAGATAAAGCTATGAATATTTGTCCAATACGATATGATTTTGGGGAATATTTTACAACTTTTCACCTTTTCCATCAGATTTAAGGAATTAGAACTAGCTTTCTCTTTTGGGTTACAAAAATGACAAAGAGGCAGTCGTCTGCAGAACAGAACCGACGTGATATATTCACAAAGTGGAAAAAATTTTATGACCGTTTTAGCTGAATTTAGAGGCAGTTTTACGGTTTTTCAGAAATATTTTGGAGGTTTTATGCTTTTTGGCACCCCCCCCCCCTACCAGTCCCACAATGATAATTTACTTCGTACAAGTACTGGGTGAGTATAACAAACAATCTCTGTTTGTAAGGACACTGCCCCTGAATATCAAAGCAATGATATTGAAAACTGTCTTGCTTTATTGTCAATATTTATAAACCATCATAGAAAATTTGTAAATTTGCCGCTTTAGTTTATCCTAAAATTTTCATCCTGCAAAATAATGCCCATAATAAATTGTGTGAATTCGAGACTGAAATCTGTTTATTCGATTGGTTAATAGCATCGGTTCCCAATCTTTAAAAGGTGGGTGTAGAATTCAATGAGCGATTTCTTTGCACTGAACTGCTTAAAAAAAGAAACTTTAGCTATTTTGCCACGATTCTACCGTTGGACTTTTCTGAAATCTTCAATATTTTCCGAGCTGGAGTATTTAATGTTCAAATTTTGAAAAGTCCAACGGCAGAATCTTAGGAGAATAGCTAAAGTTTCTTTTAAGCTATTGAGTTAGAAGAAATAGATCACAGGATGTTATACCCACCTTTTTTCGTCGGTTTAAAGATTTGGAACCTATGCTTTGGTTAATATTCATTCGAAAACCACTGTGCGTCAGTTGTGACTGATATAAATCCTCATATAATGAACTTCAAACGCCATTTAAACCAATATCAAGACGTACTGTGTATCTATATTCTATTTTGACACAATCGAAGAAACGACCCGACAACCCACAGCTGTTCAAGCTCCCAGGGATATTAGTCTAACTCTTGACAATAATAATCTTGTGGACATGATCTCAGAATCTGGGAACATATCAACCATTTAGGTCACGCTGCGTCATTGATATCTCCGTGTAAAAAACAGTTTTATAGTCTTATATTAAGTACAATCTAAGATATGGCAATGATGCTCAAGTGCCAAAGGTGCGAACCACGTCCTTTGGGATTGAGACCATAGCCTATCTTGGTAGCAGATTGTGGCAACTACAGTATTGCCGCAAGAAATAAAACAATCAAACACCCTTCCTATCTTCAAAAAACAAATTAAACTTTGGAAATGTCGTGAATGCAACTGCAGACTTTGTAAAACATATTATTCCGCAAGTTGGGTTCCTAAAAGGATAGTCGTTCTTATCTTGTAATTTATATTTAGCTATGTATATACATTGTAAATTCTTTTCTTTCTTAATCTTTTTAGACATTGTAAAGATTGTATAAAGTAGGCCTTAATTAGCTGTAATTTAGCTATTTGTTTTTAAGTTTGCATCATAGCCTACTTAAAATAAATTAATGATGATGATGATGATGATGATGATGATGATGATGATGATGATGATGATGATGATGATGATGATGATGATGATGATGATGATGATGATGATGATGATGATGATGATGATGATGATGATGATGATGATGATGATGATGATGATGATGATGATGATGATGATGATGATGATGATGATGATGATGATGATCATGATGACGATGATGATGATGATGATGATGATACCTAGCTAAAGGCTACTCAGCCGACTTTACACCTTACTTAAACAAGGGCAGATTTTGTAATACAATAGCATCAGTTGCTTTGGTTCACACCTCAATTCAAAGCGATTAGCGAATGCAAACAAAAGAAATTCTCTCTCAAGCAGAAATTGAAAACAAACGAAGCCGCAAAGTTGCCCTGAAGCCAGTACGGCGAACTCTCGTTTGGTGCGGGCGATGGGACGTTTTTAAGAGAAGGTATGTGCTTATAACAAAAGAAGCAGGGTAAATCTAAAGTTCTGTCTCGCGGATTTTGTTTGTTTGATTCAGAAACCGAGCAGAGGGCATTACAATTTTTGCATATTTATTGCTCAGATGTACGTAGTCACTCCTCAGCTCCTGAATCAAATAAACAAAATCCGCGAGACAGAACTTTAGATTTACCCTTCTTCTGTCGTTTTAAGCACATACCTTCTCTTAAAAACCTCCCTTCGCCCGCACCAAACGAGAGTTTGCCGTACTGGTTTCAGGGCAACTTTGCGGCTTCGTTTGTTTTCAATTTCTGCTTGAGGGAATTTCTTTTGTCTGCATTCGCTAATCGCTTTGTATTGAGGTGTGAACCAAAGCGATTGATGCTATTGTATTACAAAATCTGCCCTTGTTCCTTACTTACCCATTGGTCACTATGCTTAGCAGCATATATATATAGCAGGGTGCAGCCACAGACGGCGCTAATAAATATGCACCAGGTACCCGCTTATACTCTGGGTGGAGAGAGGCACAATTGGTGTTAACACCTTGCCTAAGGATGCTTTCCTCGAATGTGACCAGTGCTGGTATCGAACCGACGACCGATGACTTTGTTGGACAGTTGATAGTTAAATCTCCTCTTTTATGTATCTAGCTGTATTCTTACTTTATGAGATTCATTTTTAACTGTAAGTTAAAAGTCAACCGATAATTAACAGGAAGTTCAATACAGCATACCGATAATTAACAGGAAATGCAATCTGGATTTCAGCCTCCATATCTGGAAGGAAAATAAAAAATCAGAATACTCAATCAGAAAATCAGAGAAATCAGGAAAACAAGAAATTTTTCAACTATCATCACCAATGTTGGCCTGACGCCCAGTGTGAAACCAGCTCAAGTGTATATTCGTAAGAAAGTTTGCTTATTTAGACCTTTGTATTAAATGGTATACTTAGTAGTATTTCTTAGGTTCATGTTAAATGCCAGGGTGTATTCATGATGTATTGCTCCAGGCGCGGATTTAGTGGGGGCCGGGGGGGCCATGGCCCCCCTAAAGTGTAAGAGTTCGCGTAAAAACCGTTGTCTTTTATAAATAAACGAATAAGTTTTAAACCTTTACTTCCTAAGATAACCCCCAAATGACCATAGCACAGCTGCACGATAACTCGGCAAACGACAAGCCTGTCTAACGAACTCACGAAGTAATTTACTTTTGACCACAAGGTTAGAACAAAAAACGAATCTGAATTCTGAACGAAATTTTATTGCGTTAGGTCGAGATTAAAATTAATTTGTTTCATTCACTTTATTGAAATATTGGAGTGATTCAGGATCTGCCAGTTAACTTTGCTGTTGAAGTTTATTTTATGATAAATTTTGTTCTGTTAGTATTGTCTTCTGTTGTGATAGTTATAAAATGTTGATCAAGTGAGAACACACTTTTGAATACAAGTGAAGCTTCTAGAAAATGGCATATTAAGGCAGGAGAATTTTGATAACTTTCTGGTTTCTCCAAAGATGGAACTTACCATGGGAAATTTCACGGAATTTTCACGTAACTTTGAAATGCCTTTGAATCGTATATTTCAGGTATACTTAATTTTTTGTGCAAAATTTTCATTTCCATGGTGGTGCAGCTTATTTCCGCAATAGACATTCCCAAACTGATGCTTATGATATAATCATCCTTCGTTTGATATAAACATTTTTTGATAGTACCTTACATTCCCAACTAATGGCCCGTTAGGTTTTGCACGAAAATGCTACTTTGTATATCAGGAGGAATGAAGATTAAGTGATAAGGTAATTGATCTAAGATGAAGCAAGAGGGACATTTCCCACATTTTCCGAAAGTCTGAGGGGCATGGCCGCAAAAAAATTTCCTGGGGGCTACAGAGCCCCATCTCTATTTCATAGTGCCCCTCCCAGAACCCCAAGGCTCGTTTTCATGAGGGAGCATTGCTGACCTAATAGAATAACATATTATTATTTAAAAGTAGGAAACGAGAAAACCGTCATTTTTGGAGTTATAGAATGCTATGTAAGGAAAAAAGTCAAATGGGATCAAATGGATCATTTCTTAAACATCCTTTGAGAAATGCAAAAAAACTATCACAAAGTGGGAAAAAATTCTGATCAATGACAGCAGAGCTGAAAAGTTCAGGCATTTGAACTCGTAGCGCTTACAGGGTGTCCAAAAAAACTGTATTCCGTTTGTGTGGCTGCTGCCAAGGAGCTATGTTCTGTTGCCATGTGCTTGACACAGAAGCAAAGAATAGGGTTCAATTTAGTGTTTGAGGTCTGGTCTTGCCATTTAAAAAGTGTTTGCTGGTTCATGGCATATGAAAGTCAAAGAAGTGATTACATGATGAACAGCATTTCCTCTGTTCTATCACAATGCCAAGCCAAAATCAAGTAAATCAAGTAAACAAAAGGTTCTTTTCCTGCATAGGAATTTTTACACAAGAAAAAAGGGTCATTGAATGTTTCAAATTTAAGAGAAAAGTAAATAAAACGCTAGAACCATTTCTTTAAAAATGTACACCATATCAACATTTTTCTGAGGGAAAAGAAAGTCCTGCTTTTGAAAAACCACTTTTTTACTTTCATGTGCCATAAATATGCAACCACTTGTCAGATTGGCCAAAATAAGATCCTAAACTATAAGTTTGAAGCCTACCTATGTAAGTGCACCAAGAATGGAACAATGGACAGAACAGCTCCTCCATAGCAGCCACAGAAATGGGGTAAAAGTTTTCAGGACACCCTGTATATATTGGACCCTTTATATATGAGATGCTATAAATATATACATATATGGGACAAACCTTCTTCTGCTTCAACAGATCTGATTGGCTCTCTGCACAATGGGCATTTTGGTCTTCCTCTTGTAATGGCATTTAGCTGCCTCAAACAAATACCACAGAATATATGATGACATGGTGTTTTTTGTGGTTTATGTAGTAAGGATAAACAAACTGAGCATTTGTAACAGTCTGGAATCTCACTGTCTGATATTTCCTGTTAAAGAAACACGGCAATTTCAATAAATTGCAAAGCAATAATAACAAAATTTGCAATGATAAACTTTGCTGAGTTTTAACCAAAAATAAAAAATAACTAAACTACACCTAGGTATAAATATTCTATGGCTGGAAAGGGCATGATGTCATTGAGTTCTAATTACTACAGCCACCAACAATGAAGATGAAATATACAGTAAATTTAATAACTATAACAAGTTACTGGGCGTCTCAGAAAGAAGACCCCCTTCACATTACAGTATATGATTAACTCAAAAGGAATTTTACACCAAGCAGAAGCAGTTTTTATCAATGAAACTACACCAGCTTTAAACTCTAAAGAGGAATGGGGAAATACCAACGTCCCCAGACCGAGATACAACTACAACAACGTATTTTTTGATAATAGTTAGACGTTCTAATTCGTCGTTCGCCAAATTGATTAACTGAAGATCGAATATGATATGAAACTGAAATGGGATCGAAGAATCGAATTCAATCAGTCGCTGAAGAGGCCTCAGGGGTGAGGCGAAAGCTCCGGCCAACAACATAAAAAAAAACAATGGAGTGAAAAACAAAATAATGGCAAGTAGACATAATTTAAACTTTATAAATAGAATTTTACACCATATACATGAAATGCCCAAATATATCATGAAAACTGTAGCATGACAGATCTGCTATTTGTGATTCAAATGGGGCTACTTTTTATGAGACACTTGTAAAAACACTACAAATAGAACAAGAATGTTGCTGCTGCTTTGTGCTTCAGTTTAATCTGAAAACCTTTTCATATTTTTGATAAAAGAAATTGTTGCTTCAAGGATAAATTGATTGATAAAGACATCATATTATGAGCAATCCAATTGATAATGGCATTGTACTGTGTGTCTCCAAACTTACGCAACGTTGGAAATATTGGAAATGTTGCTAGGTTAGAGGATTAATTCTTGTAAATAAGCCAAAATGGGAAAGGTTGTGGAAATAAACTTTGTGAATTTGTTTTTATAATACTTTGTAATGTCTCAACTGATCCGCAATGTCTTCAATGACTCATTTAATTTTCTTTTGTTACCTAATGTATGTGTAACAAGATCATATATATATATTGAATTTCCTAGCATTTTATTAAGACATACAACAAAAAGATCAAGAGGAATTTTATCCATACTGTATACTTGATTAAAGAACAATTTACTTCCGTATATACTGCATACATGTTAGGAAATTTTGCTGGAATGAGCTTTGTTGAACTTCTGATTTTAGAAAATTTCACCAAATGAACTTTTATGAATTGTGGTCAAACAGTGAAAACACAAATAAATCTTCCTCCAAAAGTTTCTTAAATCTTTAAGTCCCTTAAAGTATATATAAATATAGATTTTGATTATATGTAGTACAAGTTCTAATTAATGTGGTGTTCATGCATTAGAATTCTCAAGAATTCTTAAAGGGCAAGTCCCGGGCTGGAATGATTAATGCTTCAAAGGAAAGTTGTCATCTGCTGATGTGAATTTTTACCTTTGTTTCCCTTTTGATTATCCCAATGGCCATTGTTTCCAAAATTGTTTTGACAATTTAGGTCACATCTCATCTCTATGTTACCATTTACTTGCAAGTGCACATGATTGAGTGGCTAGCAATGATGAAGAGGCAAGAAAACAATAGGCAGCCTCATTTTTGACAGATTGATACAACATCATTTTGTGCAGATTGCTTACCTGGATACGTAATTTCAAGAAAAGGAAACAAGAAATAGTGGGAAAAAGTATGCTACACCATTCATGACAGTACTATCTAGTATTTTATCATCAATAGTACCAACCCAGGACTTCTCCTTTAAGAATATTTTTAATTTCTTGTAAAAAATTTAATGCAATCTTTTACATGACTCAAGGATTCTTATAAGAATGTGATGAATTGTTGATCAACATTCTAGTAATTCTTGAGAATTCTTGTCATGTCGAGATGCACAAAGGCCTGCAGAAGCAAGACATGCAAAAAGAGTTATGGCATATCATCACCTTATCATCACCCTCTGAATGACATTTCACCATCATGTTAGGATTCTCTGCAGTTTCATGACCAAATCTTGCTTCATACCTAGTTCTCTTGGCATCTTGAATTGCATCTAAATATTCTTTCCCATAAGACCAGTTACCCCTTCCTCTTCTCCTTGGCTTATCTCTCTTTCTCTTGTACGCTTTCACTGCATTTTCCATGCCTGAATGAGTTGTGCCAGAAGTACTGTCTCTATGAAAGTCAGCCATCTCTTTCCTTATCTCCTTAAAACTTTCATGAATATTTGAAACTACATGGGAATGATCTCTCTCCGACCTTGATTGCACTGTACATTCTACACAGTTATGAGTGCAATTGAGATGAGATGAACATGTATGGCAGTGAGGAAGATATCTTTGGCTGACTTGACCTTGTCCATGGCAATGCTTATCCTGAAAATAACATCTTTGTTGATTGAAGTCTTCTGCGAAAACATTACAGTCCTTCACAACCAACCTTGCACCATATTCTGCACTATGCCCACTTGACTTTTCATGATGATACCTAGAGCAGCATTCCTGTCTGTGTGCACCAAATTCAAAGTGGTTTACATTCATGTGTTGATCATTTTCACTCCCAGTAGCACAATTTTCAGGCACATTATCTTCCTTTGAAGAACTTCCTGGTAGACTTTCATTGGCAGATCCTCGTTCCTCTTCACCTTGCCCTTCATTATGTCTTATCTTTTGAGTATTCCCTTTCATTTGAGCTTGTTTTATATGATCAACTCTCCTCTTTGGACACCATATAGCAGGCATTACATCCACAAGACAGGAACATTGCACTACATGTAGAAAATCAAAGCCTCCAACTCTTCCACTGCATTTGGGACAATACAACTTGCCTTCAGTCCATCCAGACTAGAAATAAATTTGATAAAGATCAGTAATCAATGTAGATAATGATTTGCCAAATCCCAGGACATATAAACTTAATTAGTTGATTCTAATAATCACAGTGGCATGTATGTATCATGTTTTGAGGTGGCCTCAGTTTTTTTATATTCTAGGCATATTTTTATGTAAAAGTTCTGCTCATTTTACACAAAAATGTCCACTGGTAAAAGTGTCCAAAGCCTGCCTCTTTGTTTGATGTTTTACTTTTCCATCGAAAATTTTCCTCCTTAAAGGCGCAATGTCTTGAACAGTATTGTTTGGCATCCGGCGCCTCCGTCGATGACCTTGCATGCCAATGCGAAACAGATTCCAGTATCCATCAGTATCGTATTGTATGTGTACCATTTTGTAGGTGTTTATTTAGTTGTTGATTTAGTTGTGTATTTTCATGTGTTGGCATGGGGTAGACATAGTCTTTTGCTCCTCTTGGCATCGTCCTTGTAGTGTTGCATAGTAGTTCAAGTATAGTAGAATGTAGCATATATTGTAATATTTTATATTGCTATAGAAAAAAATCTTTCCTCCAGGCCCGACACAAAGTGTCATTTCTCACCTGATCAATATTAGCTTGAACCCATTCTAGCATATCTTCATCATCGTTAAGGTACCATGATAAACATTCTGTCTTTTGAATGTGATTCTGCGACAAATCTTCCTCTGTAAATAAAACAAATCGGCATTTTCTGCAACGAAATGTTTCCTTTGCTCTTGTTTCAAGCGCCATTTTGAACGTATGGGTGGCAACCTCGATCTCATGTTTTCAAAAAAATTATCCAATTATCCAAGCAAAGCACAGAGGCATGTTAAAGTCATGGCTGTCAGGTAGAAATGTCAGGGAAAGTTGCTCGTGATTAAGAACGCCTTTGAAGGTTCCTCGAAGCAATTTTATCGAGAATAGAATATACCTTGTAAAATCTGAACGGAGTGACCGATTTCAACCAGAAAAGAAACTGAACACGCTGTCTGTTCAGTCAGATATTGCCAAGCATTGTTGAGTCAATATTTAGGGCCATTTAGGGAGCAGTATCTTTTCAAACAGTGTCAGTTTTTTACTCACTTGGCAGCGCCAATGCAGTTGAAGAACAGGCAACAAATATTGTGCGATGCCTATATAAACATATTCGATCTCGTTTGTATTACATGTACACCCACAGAGCTCGTTTACCCAAACTCGGGGTACTGTCTAGCCAGGATTGGCTCAATCCACCTCCCTGAAAAATATTTGCTGCTTACACGAGCTCGGGGCAGCTCTGCATTATTTCAGTTGATAGGTGGCGAGTTGGCTCTTTGTTTGCTGTTTCTTTTCATGATAACACTTTTTGTTTGAATGACCCTGAGTTACTTTAAAGTGTTTACACGACCGACGCCTGGTTGAGCCGACCTGTTTTTCACATCGAAAAGTTCTACGAAATGCCAACCCGCCTCAACAATCATACCATCAAGAAAGATACCTGCCCAGATGGACTGACCCTAGCGATTCTTCAATTCATCGGAATGTTGCACTGCTCGCAAGCTGGATTGACCTGGGCTGGCTGCTACATTCATGTAAAACACTTGAAGGAATTTGACTGGAGAATGGCGGACGCTCTGCGGCGGGTTGGAGCCAACACTGGCTCGTGTAATGGACCTTCCGAGAGGGACCATAGGAGATGGAAAGAAAGATAGAGAACATTTTGCGTCCCACCCACTCTCAACTGAACGTGCAGGTGTCTTTGGACTCTTTATATCCAGCTGCAGCTGCTAAATCATCCTTAAAACGAATGAGATTCACAAGCTCTGGGAAGACTGTAGATTGTAAGAAGCAAATGTGCCATTTATAAGGCTGCAAGCTGACCACAAAAAGAAGATGGAAGTCAAAAAAATGCAACAACGTAACAAAAAAACTTTCCGTGATAAATTAAAATTGGGATTTTCAAAACGAAAAACGCAATCTCTTGATGAAGGATATGGTTTTGACATCGGAGCAGCCCAAGGAATGAGAAATGAACAAAAACATATTGAAAGTTTGAACGACAAAAGTTTTACTCAACCAAGAAGCTGTCAAAGAGCATATGTCAGAAATATGTCAGAAAGTGGCTCGATCTATGACAAAATCATTAGACAATCAAGTGCAGATAAAAATGACATCAAAAATGCCCTAGTAAGAGGTTAGAACTGACCTTCTTATTCTCATGTTTTGATTATGGTTATTTGCAATAGTAATATTCATCTCTTTAGTTTCTGAAATATGTAGTATAGAGTGGTGTTAGTGTCACATCTCCACCAGCTCAAACAAAATCAAAGCCAGTAAGTTGACAAATCATGACCTAATATTCTTAACTTCTAATAAAGGATTGCCTAACAGGAAAATATGTAACTGTAAATAAAGATTTCAAAGATGTAAGGTAGCCTTAAATTAGCCGAAAGTCTGAAATATTTTCAGAAAGTAGATCCCTAGTTGTAGGATTAATTTAACAGTCGCGGAAGACACCAAGATGTGTAGTAAATTCCCTGAGCTCTTGAATTGAATATATAGTCAGTGTAACAGCTAGTTACCTATATCTGTCTATCAATGATCGATGTTTTTGTGGGCTTAAAATTAATTCTATAGCTTTATTGGCTATTTTGGATTTGAATTTCAATAGCAAGTAGAAAATGGATCAGAATGACAAGTGGATACCTCGTTCACATACAACGCCCTTGCCGGCATTTTCCTAATTTCTGGATCCAAAAGATGAGTGATTTTACCGAACAAAACTTTCACATCTAAGATATAAGTGTCACTGATAGATTATCATTTCAGTTCTGAATATTGGCCGGGCACTTTTCATTCCACAGCCCGCCAAACTTTGAAACTTTTTTTGACTCATCCGGTACTAGAATGGAGTTGGCGATTAATCGCAAGCCACTCCAGGCTTGCGATTAATCGCCAACTGACATCTAAAAGTATCTTTTTATAAGAAACTAAGAATTTGGGCCAGAATTGAAAGTTTCTTAAAAATTATCACAGTTTGAGTACTCGGAGTTTCCTACGAGTTTCTTAAAGGTTCCACAACAATTTTCATGCTCACCACCCATTCCCACGGGAACTTTCAAAACAATGCTTTTCGAAGCCTTTCCAATGATTCTAGATGTGAAAGTAAAGTAAAAAGGTGTCAAGGATTCTTTTGTCAAAATATATAATGTCTTAAGTTATATTTCCCAAAATATTGAAGTTTCTTAAATTTTTGGCGATCTGAGAGTTGAGTTTCTAAAAATCAGTTTCTTATAAAAGTACGTGTAAATTTGAGACAGGTTTTTAGTTGACCAAAGTAACATTATAGTCAAAGAACTTAGAGAGGTAAGAAACTCAGCTGATAAATCTAATTCCAGCCCCTTCCAGTTTCCTGTTGCTAGAGGCCAAATTTGTCTAGAAATACGGTCGATTTGTACATTGTTGACTTGTATCATTAATTTTGTTGGGCAATTGGTCGGCAAACTTGACCAACTTTTGTATCATTTTCAACAAACAAACGAAAGAAACGCCCATTTTGGCGGCAATATCAGGGCATTTTGTCGGCACATCCAGGATCTGCACATCTGTAAGTTATCTTTATCTTTGCCCTTGCCGGTAGCCACTTGCTTGGTCTAAAAGCGGCTTCTTATGTTCTAGAATCACTTAATACGGAGAAAGGAGACACGAAGAAAGTTGCACAAGGCACTATAAAACAAATGGAAGAAGATCCTTTCAGAATAACCATGGAGAGAGTAGAAGACACAAACAAGAGCCAACACAAGGAAGCCTCGCACTTGCAGTATTATAGAACAACAAGATACCTTTGTGAAATAAGGAAAGTCCCTGTTATGTTTCCAAAGGGCGAAGATATGAGTCTCAGAGAAAGATTCCTGATGAGAAGACCAGCAGTTGTAGAATTGGACGAAGGTGATCGACAAGATTTCATTGAAAGGCTTAATCTTTATTTACGAGCAAAAGAACTTGCTAGTTTGCATATGATCTGATTGATGAAGAAGAACCATGTTGCTTGGAACTTTAGGGTCTGCTGGGGGTAAAGCGGGTAGGCTGGGGGTAAAATGGGTAGGCTTATTACTGAAAATCTATGTCAGGCAGGGTATTTCAAGCAGTTGTAGTTAGAGGGAAGTTGCAAAAAGAATTTATCAACATAACCATATTATTTGCTCTACCCATTTTATCTAAGATTCGCTCATTTTACCTAGACTGACGACGTGATTCCTAGTATTCGTTCAACATTTATAATCTGATGTTTTAATTTCACTCATACAAAGTACTCACGACCAAACGGATTCTAAACAGGGACTGAAATCTTACGAAAAATCAGAAGAAACTTAGAACATCTTCCATCCTACGAACGTCGAAAGAAAATTCGAACGTCTCTTCGAAGGTCACTTCGAGCGTCGCTTCGCTTCGAGAAATCGAACTTTGAAGTAATAACCAATCAAACGCTACAAATAGGCACGTGGGTTGACCATATTAAGAAAGTAGCGATCTGATTGGTCGCGCCGTGAATGCGGCGGACTTGGCCTAATTAGTCCCTGTATTAAAGAGTAAGGACGTAAGTCCCTCAACTGAAGGGATAACAACAACAACAATGAGTGTAAGTTAGAGGGACTTCTGTAATGTAGTCTACATTTTACCATCACTTTAGAAGCTATTAGATGTAAATATGCTTTTTTGAGAAACTATGCAAGGGTGTTAAGACACCCATGTTTAATTAGATATTCATTTGCTTTGGTTTGATCTTTATTGTCTCCTTTGTTTCATTTCAACTCGTGTCTTCAATTGGCCTCACCGATTTGTTGTTTGGTTATGTGAACCTAACTCCCTTGTATTCTTGTGTGTTACATGGGAGTTATAAAGAAGAGAAGACAACCTCGTCCTCACGGCCTTTGTCATATTGGGATGATGGGCCTTGCATCTCCGTCCTGGTAAAGATTCTCGGAACGAGGCTGGCGATATAGGTTGATGAAATGGTTAGTACTGTTGATACCTGCCAGTATTTTTTTTACATTAGAAACTAAGATTTGTACCAAGAACTGAAAGTGTTTTTGGAGTTCTCACTATTTGAATAGGTAGAGTTTCTTACCAGTTTCTTGGCAGCTTCATGGCATTCTTGATGTGTTTACATTCTATGCTTGGTGAAACTTTCACAACGAACTTTTATGAAGCCATTTGATAATACACAAGTAAATTGTTGATAAGACAAGAATCAAGTGAAAATAAAGAGAGAATGTGCTCAGAATTTCCTTGACTAACTATATGGAGAATTTTCCAAAATAATTTAGTCCTAGCACTATAGTTTCTTTAACTCTTTAGCGATTTGACAGTTGAGTTTACAAGAAAAAGAGCGTGTATGTTGTAAGTCCTGAGTATTTTTAGAAGTATTCTTTTTTCTGGTAAACGTTGGCCAGGGAAGAGAATATTTAACTTTATTGATATAGGTATGAAGTAATTGTAAAGAGCGGGAGACGAAAATTTTCGGTAGTCTTCTTTGTTGTAAACTGCTACATTAATTTCCAAAATTTTTGGACAAATGAGTAGTCCGAAAAAATAATTGTCCAAAAATCTAAGTGTCCGAATTTTTTAGTGGTCCGAAAATTTAATTTTCCAAAAAGTTAAGTGTCTGAAGTTTTTAGTGGTCCGAAAATTTAATTGTCTGGCAAATCACAATGACACAAAATTTCTTTGGATAAGAAATGAAATTCTGTTATAAGATTAGTATTGTTCTAATGGAGGAACCTTGGAAATCTCAATGAAGGACAGGCAATGTCTCAATGAAAGAAAAACATAATAATTCTTAGTGAACTTGAAGATTGTGACGGATCTTATGAAATTGATTTGAAATCCTGGAGTGCTGAAATTCTGATCATTTAGGAAACTCTCAGCATTGGCTCAAATTCTAAGTTCCTAATAAAAGACGTATATTTGACCTCTATTATGGTTGTTTTGTTACTCTCAATATTGTTGATGTTATTGTTGTTACATGAGGGACAAGTCTTTTTGCCCCAACTTTAATTCATGATTATCCTTATAATGCTTGTATTTTACACTTGACTACTATGCTGGTTTCCGTTTTGAGACATAGAGTGTATGATTTGCCTACTCATTATCAAATCGTATATGTCCGAAATTTTATTCACCTATTTCATATATTTCATATTTTAAACATATTTATACAGGGTACAAATTCAATAAGGATATTGTTTTACAATTTGGCCCTGTTAAAATTAAAGTACCTAATAAACTATTTACAAATAAATTAAGAGATAAAAATATATACATCTGGCGACAATAAGCAATATACAAAATTAAAGATTTTCGTACCCCAACTGTCTCAACCTTGATTTAAAAGAGTATACCGAGGGGGCCTCTTTGATATCATTGTTAAACTTGTTCCACACTTTGGTACCACGGTAAGAGAATGCCTTTTGGCCACTTACTGTTCGCATTAACGGTACTGCAAGATCATTTTTGGTGTTTCTTAGCTCTCGTGTGTGGGAATCTGATAGTCTAACGAATAGGTCACCAAGGTACTGTGGTGCAAGATCGTTTAGAGATTTATACATCATTGTAGATGTCTCTTTCCCAATCATTCCACAATCACAATCACAATCACCTGTTTGAAAGTGTCCGAAATTGTGTCTGAAATTGTCCGAAATCGATGATAATTTCGTCGGAAAATTTTTGTCCGAAAATTAAATGTCCGAAAATTAAACGTCCGAAAATTTTGGAAATTAATGTATGATTCAAAGAAATGTTGGCTCTTGCTTATGATAAGTAATTAATATTTACGGTGAATATGTCGGGGATGAAGATTTACCAAAATGTAATGCGGTCTTTAGTTTATTCCTACAGAAGCCATGATACATTCCCAATCCTTGAATCGGTGTAAAATGATGGGTATAAGATTCTATGACCAATATCTTATTTGAATGGCTTGAAAGAAATCTTAGCTACTATTCTATTAACCTACCTTTGTTTGCCTTCAACTCATCGAGGATGTGACATCATTAAACATCTAAATCGTAAATCGAAAGAATGAAAGACTTTTGCTTGTAAACTAAGATTTTCTTGAAAATCTTTCTGCTATTTCTCAAAAAGATACGATGCTTTCAGCCTTTTTGTGAAGTATTTCTTTGATTCTTTAAAAACAAGGAAAAGAAATACTCCAGTTCTGAAAGCACTTAAGATTTCAGAGAAACCCCACGGTTACGGTAGTTTCTTTTGCAGCATTCATTTCAAAGGAATAGGTCAGCAAATTTTACACCAACCCTATTCAAGGTTGGAACCTATCCTTGCTGAGCCAAGCCCCCTCGCTAGCGACTTTTGGCAGTAAATCTTTAGCGAAAAACGATTTTTTCTCTATATGTATGTTTGTCTGTATGTATGTCTGTGTTTGCCGCAAGAAACATATTTACAAGTTGTATATCATATATAAAAAAGAAAGAATACAATACAATATATACTTTAGGGTTGAAAACGTAAGGAAAACACAACTAATTACAGTGGAAGGGACAGCATTAAAGGATCAAGCTGACCTTATTTAGAAAATGGTCCCCTTATAAGTGCAGGTACAACGAAAAAATGTAAGAAAGGAGATGGACAGTATACACAATCAAGTAAATATTTGTAGCTCGTTAAAAATCAACTCATGATGTGCGCACTGATATGTAAATCATTGTCATTCATGATGGCATTATCACAATCCCCGTTCGGCATGCACTATTGCGGCATGCACAGTGGGCCTAAATTAGCTTTCAGTAGCTAGAAATCCTGACAAGCTCACTCAAAACAAATTGAAAACAAACAAAACAAACAAATATTCTGACAAGAAAAGATGTCTTTGTTAAAATCAAGTAGAAGTTATGATCATCCACATTCCCATGGGTCAAGAACTTCCAAATATTAGCTTTTACCAGTTGCAATAATATTCTACAAGCAGCAAAATTAATCTTGAAATTAGTTTTTAAATTTGATCAGGTTATGCACAAAATTTACCTGCCCGAAAACAAAACCGGAGCAAGTGTTTCTATGGTCAAGAGGTTAGGAGGTCATCCTTTGTATTTGTTTATTCATGAAATAACTTATTAGGCCTATTAGGAAAGGGGAAGAATTGTTGAAACGGGAGATATGATTCAAGAAGAGTTCATCTTGTTTTGAAAGGCAGATCTTTCCATCTGTTGTTTCAAAGAAGAGTTTAGAAGAAGTTTTGGTGAAAGAAAGATTTCTTGGTCAAGAAAGAGTCTTTAAACTTTCAGGAATAGTATGTTCTTCTACTAAACAATGAAGTAAATATTTATAACTTGTTAAAAATCAACTCATGATGTCCGCATTGACATATAAATCATTGTTATTCATAATGGCATTATCACAATTTCTGTTGCTGTTGCTATTCTGGCGAGAAAGATGTCCTTTGAAGGATTCTGACAATTTGAATGCCGTTTCAAGAAGAAGCTCCTGCAACTGTGAACAAGAAACATCAAACTTTGATGAAGAATCGGAAAGATTTAGGTCGACAGTTGATAATAAAACACAAGATGACAGAATACATTTCATTGCTAAAGGTAGACAACCTGAACAGTCGAAACATTCTGGAGATGGTAGAACAACTTCAAGAAATGACGACTTTACGAACATTAGGCCAAGCGCAGACAGCAAAGATAAAGACCGGCCGGTTCTTCTTGTAGCAATAATAACTGCCAGACAGTACCATGACCGGAGGCAAGCTGTCCGGGAAACATGGATGCAAGACTGTGATTCCAACCGTAACGTTGTTTGTAAGTTCTTCACGGATGCGCAAGATGGTCGTGGAGACCCAATAGACACGAAAATCTTGGATCAATTAAAAGAAGAATCGGCACAAAATAGGGGTGATCTAGTTTTATTGGAATCACCAAGTGGAACTAATTTCTCTCTTCGCCTTCTTGCGTTGTTTGAATGGGCAAAGAAGAATATGAAGTTTGATTACTTGTTAAGAATAGATGATGATCATTTCCTATGTCTTGATAGACTTATTGAAGAACTGCCATTTAGGCCGAGAAATCGACTCTATTGGGGACATCTTCATTGTGTTGCAGGTAAGGCAAATGATTCTAAGTGAATAAACAAAGTCTGTTTAGGTTTGCTTACACCTAATTCAAGTCATGAGAGTGAGCATGGCTCAATGGTAGCACTCTTGACTACCAGTTTGAATGTTAGTGGTTAGAGTCTCATGATTAGCTCGGCACTCGTGCTGTTTACATGAGAAGGCCTAGCCCTCCTAAGCGGGCTAGCCCTGGCTGGATAATATTTTGCGTTTACATCGAGAGCTAGCCCTTTTAGGAGGGCTAGACATGTTGTTCTAATCTTATTGTTCTACATTGTTTCTATTGTTTCCGCCAGCCCGCCTAGGAGGGGTAGCCCTCTTGATTGCGCTAGGCGGGCTAGCCCTCCTCTCATGTAAACGAAAGAGAATTCTATAAAGGAATAGACCTGCAAGGTGAGATCTCGGCAAAGAGGGCTGGCCCTCCTCCATGAAAACAGCACCTGTTGCACTTCTGTTGTCTGATTGGGCAACAGTTTCCCAAATGGCAAGCAAAACTGAAACTGTATCAGCGCAGAAAACCGTACGGTAGATTTCAATTTTTTATATATTTGGATTCAACTTCAAAAAATACAAATCTCACCGTAGGAAATTTTGTTCAATTTTTTTACCAAATGGGTCAAATTTCAATGAAATTGAACACTGTTGCCCGATTTGGCAACATTTCCCATTTGAGAAAGAGTACCAAACTGCTGACCGTTTCCCGTTTCACAAAGGACCATTCATCCATCAGAAATGTAGCTAATCCATACAAGAACAGCACAAGAATCCGAGCGAGAATCCATGCTGACTTCCCAAACTGTCGGCTCTAAAACGCAGTTGTTTACTGTAACCTTGTCAAGACATATTCACACGCCTTCGATATTTTTGGGAACTCATTGATGAAGACTCGAAGTTAATAGATGCCGTCATTTTCAAACTAAATAACATATCAAAAAAGTTGCCACGGCAGATTTACAGTAAATTGCCCAAAGTTCCCTTCGCGCACTTTAAAATTCAAAGCAAACATAATAGAGTCTTACAGCCACCTTTTTAAACGGTCTGTTTCATCCAGCATTCCTTGCACGTGTTGTCTCTTAGTTTGGCTTTGTTTGTCGCCATTTTCATGGCCACTGAAAATGGCCACAACAAAGGCAAACCAAGAGACGACACATGCAAAGAACGCTGGATGAAACAGACCGTTTAAAGATTTGAGCTCTATGCTTTCAGTAACAGTAGTGTCCTATTTCTCACAGTTGTTTTCATCATTTATAGGGATAGTAAGAATTGATGAAGGGATGATGATATTATCTGCTGATCTTGTTGATGAATTTTTACAAGGCAAAGATGGACTTTTATGTCATAAATACGCTGACCAAGCAGTTGCCATGTGGATTTACAGATCAATGAAAACGAGGCCAGTCACGTGGTTTGGCGATGCACGTGTTCACCACGATCCACCTGCGTCTTACCTTTACGAATTTCGAAATCGGCAGGAAATATGTCACACATTCTTAAGCCTACACGGCACGTACCCCGCAGAGATGCGGGCATTTCAAAAAGTTATAGAACATGAGCGACGAAATGTCGGCAGTGACTACGCGATCCCTCCTATTGTTGATCTGTGCCCTTATCGAAGAGATCATTTTGATTGGGACATGCTTCAGGGACAGTATCGTGCCAAACCAGTGCCGTGTAAAGATGAGCCAATTTGGTTGTCACAAACGACGTATCAAGGAAGAACATCTAATCACCTTCATGATGCGATAAAAACACAACCTAAACAAGTTGTCAGGATTCATCATGTCGTTCGACATTTTGGAGCTAAAAATTCCGTAGAGGCTAAAATCAATCCGAATTCTCTCGTACAATTATCAGCTGATTCACATAAAAATACCATATAGTGATTAGACCGACGGTGTGACTCCTTCTACATGTTTTATTTTATAAGAAACTGATTTATAAGAAAGTAGGACTACTTGTTGTCCCAAGGGGTCCCTGAAAAAACGCTACTGATTTGATCGGGGCTAGCGGCAAGAATTTAGATCCAGTTAATTCAGAATGATTGTTGAAATAATCCTCGATTGTTATCTTGCAGATGAATACCCTATTGGTTGAACCTAGTGCATTGACAGTAGGAATATTAGTCTTCAAAGTAAAATTTTGCCTCCACTTCCAAGTCCAAGCCAGAGCTTGTGGGTTTTGGCCAAAGCTGCAAACGCTCTGTTTGGGGAATCTCCGCAATGACCGCGAAGCCTTGTGCTGAGGAGAATATCTAAATAGAAATCCAAACCTTAACTTTACAATCAGATACATTAATTTGCCCTCAAGAGAAATCTTTCTTTATGCTACAAAGTCTCAAAAAGTTAGAATTGCATCTGTCAAAAAGGTGAACTAGTTTGCTTGAGTGAGAGTGAAAAATAAGTTAGTTCTGCGACTTTCATTGTCTGAATGAAATCCATTGTGTACAATCTGTCTCAGCATAATTACGAAACACAATCAAGTATACCCACGGGAAAAGTATCCATGAATAAGAATCTTGAAAAATGCTCACTCGTCACTCGTGCGTGGCTTTTTGCAGGTGCACTGTGATCCATATTTTTTTGTGTACATATACAATGACACGATTGTCCACTTCATCTTTCGGCTTTCTATTGAAACTAGGAAGTTAAGCGCTCGCTTCGCTCGCGCTTCAACATTCCTAGCTCCTGCGGAGAGCTTTTTATAGACTTGCTCCAAGTCTGTTCCTTGCTTCCTTCAAACAGTTCCATCTACGGTAGTTCATGGCTCAGCCATCCCACCATTCCGTGTGAAAAAAAGAGAGGAAAAGAGTGTACAATTTGCAGCCTTATGAATTATTAATGATATAGATCTTTTTGTTTTAATTACGTATGCGGACATTATCCTGTCCGCTGGGACAGAGCAGAAACTGCGTAAAATGACGTCATCAAGCAATCTGACATTAGGAAGTGTGTGGGCAGATAAACTTTTTGAGATGATGAATCAAGAGTTTACGGCCAAAAGAACAAAATATCAGGTGTTGCCGATTTTTGGGATCTGTTGCAGGGAGTTAAAGGGGCTGAAAGTTGCGAGTTTTCGCCCATGCGTGGTCGTCCGCTGGCGGATAGCCCCAATGAACCATTGAGCATCGCAAGGGGACAAATGCTTTCTGGTGCAGAAAGTTGTAACGGGATAAAATGCATTATTTCTAATTCAATTGGTTAGATAAATATCTTTGCTTGCAGTCTTTGTCTTCCAATAATCGTAAGCATCCTGGATGATTGTATAGAAAACATAGAACACATACCCCCGCATTTTTGGCAGAACAGCTCACACGTACCGTATCCCATTGATAATCCGGCTGCAAATAGTACGGCATAATGGAATAACCAGAGCCAGTACATATAGGACCTAACCCTAACGGACCAGACCCCTGGGAATGCCTATTCCTTTCCGTCGTGAGTTTGTAATGGCGGTGCAGAAGTTTCATTCCAAAATAAAGGGAAGACCAATACAATAATAGCTGAAAAGAAATAACTAAACTCTGGATACCAAGTGCAAGAATGCACGATCAGGCACATTGATCATCTAACCAACAGAAAAAAATTCAAATTGAAAGGAGGGAAGACCAACAAAGACCCACGCATGATCCTGTAAGTCTAGGAAGGGCATGTAACTTACTTCAATTTTCCCAGGACAAGATTCAAATTGACATTTCGAACAACAATCAGATGACACACAATGCCAAAATCTAATGGAAACCAAAGCTATTGCAACGGTCTTCACTTTTTTCATTTTAGGATGATACATTTTTACACCTCAAGGTGCTTTCTAGCAAGCACAGAATAGACTTGAATGTGCAGAAAGATTAAGTCGGCCATTATCAATGTACCCCATCAGTTACCAGGAAACACAGAAAAGAATGGTTATTCTGGTTGGGTCTGGTCCGTTTGGTCCGGTCCTACTGGTCCTGGGTCTGGTTTTTCCGTTATGCCAAATTGTACAATTCTGTTCCATTCCCTCGTTTACAAATTCATGCCTTGGTGGAACGTTGGCATGGAAGATCCATAAGCGTACGGGAAGAAAAAATTTTGGGGGACGGCCCGACACAAGGCTCATTGTTTACTAACATGTTTGCCCGACTAAGAGCAAAAGTTTGCCCGAATGGGGCTGATTTTTGAAAATTTTTCCGAAGTTGGGCCCGGCCCCCCCCCCCCCGCCTCCTGCTCTTATGGGAGGATCCAGCAACAACCGAAAAAGGAAGAGTACAACGAACTGACGGAAAAGACTTAGGGCAAGTCTAGGTTTGTTATAACATCAGATAATTCTTCTTGAACGTATAGCAACCATTATGAACATCAGCAATAGGAGACCTTCACACAAGATCATACTTTCACATCTTGAGAGAATTCTTGCTCAATTTGACAAAATATCTATTGTGATTGGAAACTAAGGATTTGGGCCAGTACTGAAAGTTGCTCAAAATATTCCGGTTTTTGAGTACTCAGAGTTTCTTAGGACTTCTTAAAGGTTATATAGCTGTCTTCATGGTCACTCTCTGTGCCCTCCTGAACATTTCAAAACAATGTTTATTGAAGCTTTTCCAATGTGTAGACATCACTCAATTAAATTTGCCGTAACACGATACAAGAAACAATTGAACTTAGAATAGAAATATGTGAAGGAGTTCCTTTATGAAAACAAACAGTTTCTTAGGTGATGTTTTCCCAGTACTGAAGCTTCATAATTTTTTGACGACGTGATAGTTGAGTTTCGTTATAAGCAGTTTGCTATAAAGAAATCCTTTCAGATTAAATTTTTACAAAAAGTGGTAGATTACCGCAATGCTTGGGATTTCGTCTTTTCAACTTCACCATAGCAAAATAAGCTTCGAAGTAGCGCCCCTTCTCATTGGGCGGGGGTGACAGGGACGTAGGAAACATCTCAAAGTGGGGGAACGACACTTCAAGGACACATTTTTCCTTACGAGGAAGGAGGCATTTCCTAAACATAAAAAGCCACTTCCTTGTTTATTGCAAAATTTACGAGGTCACGTACCCCCAGTGCCCCCTCGGTTCCTACGTCTGTGTGTGATACATTTTTCCCGGGATCCTCGTGTTCAATCATCGCTGTGAAAGGTTCCTGTAGCCTGCGCGCAGCCTGGCTGCTCACGGGCTGCTCACACTCGCAGGCTAAAGTTCCTGGCGAGGTTTGATGCATTTGGAGAGGTCAGCCTCGATCCGATTGACCATCAACAAAGAGCAATGGAAAAGAAGCAAAAGACACGATTTATAACTTTTTAGGGTTCCTCGTTGCAGAAAGGATGACTGAAAAGTTTATTTGAGACCAAGAGCCGATATTTATCATTAATTCAGTAAATAATGGTAATGGCTTTAAAATCTAATTAGGAAGAGGTAATTTCCAATCTGAATAAGTGTATTTTTAGAAAGATGAACGGTTTAAAAAATTTGATACCTCAGGCGGGGACTATAACAATGGGTTAGGAAACTCCTAGAAACCTTGACGTATTTTCCATAATTTCGTTAGAGGTCTTGAGAATTGCTTCATTAGCTCAAATATTTTGTAGAATGATGCTTCTAACATAAGTAGATTTTGTCAAGAAAGACCGTTCATCTTCTATGAAGTGATATTAAGGCCAAAATTAAAAGTTAAATGTTAAAAGGCATTTTGAAATCCAAACCTATAAAATCGTATTCAAACATGCAATTTGAAAAGACAATCTCTAAAGTAAAAGGCCATTCAACATCTGAAATGCAATTCGATAAGCCATTTCGATATGACAAAACGATATGCCAAAACGACACGCCATTTTGAAAAGCCATTTCGATATGCCAATTCGATATGACAATACAATAAGTCAATACGATATGCCATTTCGATGAGCAAGACCAGAATTTGAAATGATGTTGCGTAGTCTTTTATTCTGAAATCATTCAACCCCTAAGTGATAGGCCAAAATCTACATCCGAAAATGTCAGACCATTGGTTGTGGAATTGGGCTCTTGGACGCCAAGGAATGGCTGACTCTTAAGCGAGCTGCATGAGAAAAATAGCAATAGGAAATTAACAACAGGGAAACTTACCAACAACAGAATACAAAAAATTGACGAAAAAGAAAGGAATGTACGCATTTGCAATATTTTTGCTTAAAAAGAAAACTCTTTCCCGTCAATGTATGAACAACAAGTAAATTCGTTGTTTGTGTTGAAACATACAAAATGATGCATTGAGATTATTGCTATTTTCTATGCCTCTTTGTCTGCCCCTCTTTGTTGGCAAGAATCACGTTTTGTCGCTTGCTCTACTTCCCTTTTATATGAAGCTAAGAATTTAGGCCAGAACTGAAAGTTTCTTAGATTATATAAGAGTATTTGCGAGAGTTCTGAAAGTGTTCCATGTAATAATCTTCGTGTTCGCTACCTGTCTCACCTTTGAAATTCCAAGCCAAAATTTTTGATGTCTCTGCAGTTTCCAAACCATTTGGAGACCTGAGAGAGTTCAGTTTCTTGTCAGGAGTTTCTTACAAAAAATACATGTACGACTAATTGTAAAGAAATGGAAAATAAAACTATTAACCCATTGAAAAATACTGGCGAGAGTCAATTCATTCCCAAAAATCTGTTACACCTGTTGAAAAATCCTTTCTTTAAAAAAAAAAATGCACCGAAAAAGAAACTAAAATCTTCTTGTTCCGAAGATATCTCGTCCACTATTTTGAAAATGAGAGACATACCCCTTGGATATCGCTCCCTGAAGCAGGAGGCAGCTCTATCATATCACTTTTAACATGCACGTACCTAACAGACAAAAGTTTTGGCGTGCATGTTGAAGGCTTTTATTCAACCAGCATACCTAAAACCTGCCGTCTCTTGGTTGGCCATTGCTGTCGCCATTTTCATGATCCATAAGAATGGCGATAGCAAAAGCCAAACAGAGATGGCATGTGCAACACATGATGGTTGAGAATGGGTCCTTTACATGTATGCGGCATGTATGCCTAAAGCCCCCAAAGCACTGATTGTCTTCATGGATGCAGCAACTCAGATCAGTTGGTGCAACGCAGTGAAAAATTTCAATGTACACATAGACGTAGGAACCAAGGGCCAATGGGGGGCACTGGGGGCACATGCCTCCAAATATTTTGCCATAAACTATGAAGTGCCCTTTTTGTCTTTAGAAAATGCCTGCTTTTTCTTCAGGAAAAGTGCCTTCGAAGTGTCGTGCCGCTTAAGTTTGAGATGCTTCCTACGTCCCTGATGTGGAGCTAAGCAAGATCATATTCAAGATTATCTGGCATAAAAAATAAAAACAATCTCAATGCATCATTTTGTATGTTTCAACACAAACAACGAATTTACTTGTTGTTCATACATTGACGGGACAGAGTTTTCTTTTTAAGCAAACATATTGCAAATGCGTACATTCCTTTGTTTTTCGTCAATTTTTTGTATTCTGTTGTTGGTAAGTTTACCTGTTGTTAATTTTCTATTGCTATTTTTCTCATGCAACTCGCTTAAGAGTCAGCCATTCCTTGGCGTCCAAGAGCCCAATTCCACAACCAATGGTCTGACATTTTCGGATGTAGATTTTGGCCTATCACTTAGGGGTTGAATGATTTCAGAATAAAAGACTACGCAACATCATTTCAAATTCTGGTCTTGCTCATCGAAATGGCATATCGTATTGACTTACTAGGAAGTTAAGCGCTCGCTTCGCTCGCGCTTCAACATTCCTAGCTCCTGCGGAGAGCTTTCAAAGAATATCTGATGATCCACCTTGAATGTACAATAAGTAGTTGTGGTTGTGGATAGAATGCTAAAACTTCTTGTTATGCACCCATCAAAGTGCTAAAGTGGAACGCTGCAGTTTGTCGTTGAGCAGGTAGATTGTTACAGCCCCTTCTGTTTGTAAAATTAATTTCATGTTCTTAAGTTCATTCAGAAAGCAACAATATTTTCTTGCTACATTTCACATCCAAAAATTGCTGTGATTCATCTCAATTGCCTATCAGCATATGAACATCAGCAAAGCCAGGCCTGCGCTAGCCTGCATGCAGTCTTTCTGTGGTGTAAGTAGAAAGAAGAAGAAAATAGAAAGACTGCGCATTTGGCCAAGTGAACCTTGTTTGCATTGTGACAGAGAAATATCCATTATAGCATGAGGTAATTACTTCCTGGCCAGAAATTTTTCTGAACCACAACAAAATCACCTTACATAGCATCTTTCTTTTGTTTTTGTTTGGGTTTGAACAGTGTGATACAACAGATTACTTTTAATTGATTTCATTTTGCTGCACCAGGCATAAAACAAACCACTTTGTGATGCACAGTGTCCAGTTGTTAAAATTTTACAAAAGAAAGACCATAGGCAGGTGCGCAGTATCATAATTCTTTTGCCTTGAGAGAATTCTTATGAATATGCTTAATTTCCTGTTAATTCCTGTTAAAAATTCTAGCATGTCTTTTTCTCATTCGACTGAAGAATTCCTTCAGAAAGTGAAGGATTCTTGAAAAATATTAAGAATTCAAATAATTTTTGACAATCAACTTGATCAATGTGCTTGTGGCGGGTACTATGAGCTTACACCTCACATCATATTTGTTCATTCTTGTCCTGAATATATTTGTTTCATAATATTGTAACAATAAAAGAAATGCAGTGAGTTCTTGACTGTGTAGATCATGTTTCAGTTTATCAGTAGAACTTCTTCACAGCATATATTTTTGTCAGGCTGATCCTGAAATAATTGTTACATAAATTTTAACAATGGATCAAAGGAAAATACAGTACATTGTTTTTGACTCATGACTGCAGTCAATATGCAGAGCAGTTGTGCACTCCCATCAGATTGCCAAGATCTGCACCCAATTATGATCATATGACCAAGAAACATCCCTTCTCAGTGATAATAGCTTATGTTTATCATCTCCACCTTTGATATTTTTTTATATCAAAATCTTGCTAAATTCAATTAGCAATAAGCCCCACATAATGCATTTGTCACCAAAATAATTTATTTTGCATTAAATGCTCCCATGTAAATCTTTTTAAAAATAGAACCCAATGTTCCTTAAAGTTTCTTCTATCAAAGAGTCTCAAGATTGGGTGCCCTTGGCAAGATGGTTTGCTCTGCTGGCCAGCTTTGAAAACTTGCATTCATAAGGTGTACAACTTTTGCAGCTTGCAGCTACAACAAAAGGTGCTTTGCATCTGATAAGGATCTATTTTTACCCTCACAGCCTTTAAACTTTACTTGCACTTGCATCTTTCACTTTCTTTCACTCACCACTACACTGGGGCCAAATCATGCATGCATTGCAATCTGGTCTCCAGGAACCTAAAAGAAATGAAGAAAGTAAAATCCTAAATACACAGGGTATAAAGCATGTAAACCTTTGCAGCATGTTTTTTGTTAGATTGATCTTGAAATATTTGTTCCAAAAATTTCAACAATGAATGAAAGGAAGCACTGTATGTAACAATACTTTTGACACCAATTTTCCTTATCATCAAGAAGCACAATACATTGTCACATTATGGCATAAACTGCAAATGGTGCATTCACAGTAGACTGCCAAGATCCCATATAGAAATTGATAATGAAAATGGACCTATGATCTCAGCCACCACACATTCCATCTCAATGATAACTGTTTGTTTATCAGCTGTACCCTATTTGTAGAATCAAGATGTTTGCAATCTTGCAATACCCCCACATAATACTTTTGCCATCAAAATACTATTTTCATCAAACAATCTCATCTTAATCTGTTGAAAATGAAACCAACTGTTTCTAATAAGTGGTTGTTAAACCAAAGAGGATAGAAATTAGATACTCTTAAAATTTGGCAAGTTGTAATACTGCTTTGGTTACTCCAGGCCAGCTTGGAAAGCTTCCATTAATGAGGTGTACAACTTTTTGCAGCTTGCCATTTGCAGCTACAGGAATATGTTCTTGCATCTGATAACAGAGGATCTATGTTTACTCTTACAGCCTAAAAAGTTTATTTGCAGCTTACACCTTCAATTTGTTCATCAACCATTGCACGTGCATTTTTTTGGTAAAAAATTTTAGAACAATTTTATGATACCATACCAAATACAGCTTTGTTTGAAATTTTCATGAGCAACCTGTGCTGTAAACACTTCTTGAAATTTTAGGGATAACTCTACTTTGAGGCAGGGGTGGCGCCAGAAATCTTCCGACGGAGGGCAGGAGCTTCCGACAGGGGGGCTGAAATGGCTAAAAAATGCAGTTTTTTTACATCATTTTGCCAAAAATTTCCTCCTACAGAAACCTAAAATTTCCTCCGACAGGGGGTTAAATGGCTTCCGACAGGGGGGCTGTAGCTCCCTCTAGCCCTCCCCTGGCGCAACAACTACTTTGAGGCCCCACCATGTCATAAAAACAATCAAAACTGAGGCTCCAAGCAATAAGATAGCATGCTGCATGGGGCCTAAGCTGAATGAGGATTCAAATCATTCAGAATTGAGAGGCGTCTAGCTATGAAAATGTTGGCTAACATTACCTTTAATCTGCAATGTTTACGAATTTCTTCTGATCTGATAATGCTCCCATCTGAGTAAGGCCTGCTAAAAAGGCCGAAGTAGCAGTGATCATCTGGGCAGCACTTGGCAGCCATTTGCTCGTCATCTTGCTCGTCATTTGCTGGACACGAAATGGAAAGTTGTGACCTTTGGTGACCTTCCAGGAATCCCCAAAAGGATCCACATCGCATGCGCATTTAAGATTTACTTCACTGACGTAATATGCAAATTAGAATGGCTATTGAGAACAAGTGCAAGAAACAATAGCGCGGCAGCGCATGACATCGTGAGCCGTGGTGAGCCCCAAAGCTATTGTTTTTTGAGCCAATCAAAAAGTGAATAAACAAGGACAAACATCGAATGGTTCCTTTATCATTACATCGAATGCCCCCTTTGTCTTCCCATTGTGTTGATTGTTAAATTCACAATGGAAAACAAAAGAAGAAAGCTAATTGGATAATCGTTTACCTGCCTTATATATATAGATTGTATTGTCATATCGAATTGGCATATCGAAATGGCTTTTCAAAATGGCGTGTCGTTTTGGCATATCGTTTTGTCATATCGAAATGGCTTATCGAATTGCATTTCAGATGTTGAATGGCCTTTTACTTTAGAGATTGTCTTTTCAAATTGCATGTTTGAATACGATTTTATAGGCTTGGATTTCAAAATGTCTTTTAACATTTAACTTTTAATTTTGGCCTTAATATCACTTCATAATCTTCAGTCTGAATTCAAGGATGTTATTGCAATTAATTCTTTTCTTTATACCATTTCATGGGGAATTTTCTTTTGAGGTCTCGAAACAATGAAGGCTTTCGTTCTCCAATAGATGACGTGCAATTAAGTTGTTTTTTATGGAAATACGAATTCAAAAGGCGGAAAAAGGTACTGTTTTCGATTAAACAACATATCAACTCATGCTGCTTCATAGAAACTCATTATCTGCTGGCGACAGGCTGGCAAAAAAAGCGTGAAGAAAGCGAGATGAAAGTTTACAAGTCAGAGATGCAGAATGTAAGTTTCCTTTGCTTGATTATAGAATCTAAGTCCGACTGTAGTATTTTTGCCGTTAACTTAAGAAACCATTTATTTTTACAAAGAAGCTCCTCACCATATTTTAACTTACTATTTACTTGTTTCCTCATTATTCGAAAGGTACATGAGTAGTGACTAAACATTGGAAAAGCTTCAAAAAACATTCTGTTGTAATGTTCACAGGGGTACAGCGGTAGTGAACATGAAGACCGTTAAGAAATCTCTAGGAAATACTAAGAAAGTAAAGAGTTCTCAATATGTGATGATTTTGAAAGAGAGTTTCAGTACTGGCCCAAATAGTTAGTTCTTACAGAAGGATACGTGTAATTTTCCCACATTTATCAAGTTTGATATCGATTTTCAGTGAAACGTTCTTGGATGGGGGCTGTGTCTTTGTGTAGGGTATTTCTAAAAATGTGTAATGGATGTTTTGCGCGGTTTTGCGTGAAAGAACCGATTTGTGAAGAGGCCGCCAGACGGTTTACCATTGGGCGGCGGTGCCAACGAATTGTTCGGCTTGGGCAGCTCGGCAGCTGCATGCCCCTGGATTTTGCGGGATTTTTTATATCTCTGGATTTTCTCTTTCATAGGAGGGGGGTAGGGACATTGAGTGGAACCACCCCAGGAGATGTGTGTGGGTGGTAGCGGTATTTTCAAATTGTATGAGCGGAAGATTTATTGTTCTCACACATAGGAAGAAGTTCTCCAAGGGAAATTCAATAGGAGGAAGAACTTTCAATATTTATTGTTTTACATGGGGCAAAAGGGCAGGATTGCGATTTTTGGACTGAGCACCCAAGGCCAAAGTCGGCGCCCTGGGAGAACCATAGAATTGAATTCCCGTACAAACATCGAATAGATTGATTGTTCAAATACAATGGCTTATTGTTTTTTCACAAAGATGGATTCTTCAATACACAATGGTTGACAAAAGATGAAAGCTAATTGGATAATCGTTTACCTGCCTTATATATATAGATGTTTGCTCAAAGCATGGCTTTTTCCTCATAACTACTACTCCGCTATGCTTATGACTAAGGAGATTCCCCTAAACAGCGCGTTTGAAGTTAGGCCAAAGAGGAGAAAGAGGTAAAACTGGACTCGACTGGACTTTCAATATTGATTTTCCCACTCTCAATGCACCAATATCAACAAACAAGGTATTCATCTTCAAGTTAACTATCGAGGATTATTCTAAAAATTATTGTGGGTAGATTGGAGCTGAATTCTTGTCGCTATCCCTGAGATAAAATCTGTTGCGTTTTTTCCAGGACACCAGGTGTTACAGGCAAAATTTAAAGAAACTCTAGTACTACATTAATAAAGTACTAAGAAATATTCCAAAGTCAAATCCAAGGCAAATCGTGGGAAAATTGCTGTGAGCCTTTATTTTTGAGTTATATCCATGATGATTATATATTTTGAGTCCAAAAGAACTCTCCTTTTTTCTTGCTAAAAATAGTGCAGACAATAAGTGGCAGTGGCAGAAAACTACATGCATCCAAAAGATAAGAAACCAGTTAAGAAACTTGATTTGTATGTGAAATTAAGAAATTTTTCTACTAGGGACTTATCCAAGTTTACGTTAAAAGCAAACAAGTGCATTCGTTTAAAGTTTTTTGATCAGATGTTCATTTTCACTCAAACGAGGACTCAAAACCAAACGGATTCTAAACAGGGACGAAAATCTTACGAAAAAGCTCAAGAAACATCGAACGTCTCCTGTTCTTCGAACGTCGAAAGAAAAGTTGAAAGTAGCTTCGAACGTCACATCGAGCGTCACTTCACTTCGAAATTTCGAAGTTTGAGCTAATAATGAGCCAATCAAACGCAAGAGGAACGTGAATTTACCTCATTAAGAATGAAACGATCTGATTGGTCCCACCGTAAACGCGGCGGAGTTGGCTTCAATTAGTCCCCCCGTTTTGCGGCTGTATTGTCACGAGTTTCAGTTTGAAGTCATAGATATCATCCAATTCAATGCGAAAACTGAGACTCATGGAATCAGTCTAAATAGAGATATTGGAAATTGTAAGTTTAAAAGATGTGTACAAAGGTGTTAATTGTATCAGGGTCAGCAACGAATTTTGATGACGTATCTAGATGTTTTCCGGTATGTTCTTGATTCTCAAACGATCAATGTTACGTCGTTTATTCACTCCAATTTTTACAAACTTCTCTTCAATGTGACATTAAAACACAATATTGGAAATAGTTTACATTGAAGCAATCAATAAAACTGTTTATGATTGTGCTTGGCCTAGCAACGAATTTTGCTGCAACACAATACACCTTTTCAACTAAGCAGCCTAATTTTGCAACTTTTCACAATTTCTTTAGAAAATTCTAAGAAAATTCTAACACAAATATTCACATTCCACACCCTAATTTTAGTCTAATTGGAAATTTTCATGATCTCACAATTAACGTTAACACCGAACAAATTTAATGGTCAAATCCCAAATAGATTCTCAAAATTATTATTGTCATAAAAACGGAATCCGAAAATTTGCAAATAAACTGAACTTGTGGGGCTGAATCCAAATCAGTGATCAGAAATTTCGTATAGAGAAATTTTCAAAATGTCCAACATGAAGCAGTTAGTTGTAAAAGTGTATGTTAGCTATTAAACTTGGTCTAAAGCAAACAAATCAAAACACTGTTTATGCTTGTTTTTACTTCAAGACTTCAAATCTCAACAACTTGATCTCAATAGACGTTATTTGAAGTGTATTTGGATGGAATCAATAAAAACGTCTTATTTTTTCATTAGCACCCCAATTGTCGGAATTTTACTGACAATGGAGGTGCTATTGAAATTGGTTTAATACAAACAAAGCAAAACACTGTTTATGCTTGTTTTTACTTCAAATCTCAACAACTTGATTTCAATAGACGTTATTTGAAGTGTATTTGGATGGAATCAATAAAAACGTCGTATTTCTTCATTAGCACCTCAATTGTCGGAATTTTACTGACAATCAATGCAGGTGCTATTAAACTTGGTCTAATGCAAACAAATCTAAACACGTTTATGCTTGTTTTTACTTCAAATCTCAACAACGTGATGTCAATAGACGTTATTTGAAGTGTATTTGGATGGAATCAATAAAAACGTCGTATTTTTTCATTAGCACCCCAATTGTCGGAATTTTACTGACAATGGAGGTGCTATTGAAATTTGGCTAATACAAACAAATCAAAACACTGTTTATGCTTGTTTTTACTTCAAATTTTAACAATTTGATGTCAATAGACGTTATTTGAAGTGTATTTGGATGGAATCAATAAAAACGTCGTATTTTTTCATTAGCACCCCAATTGTCGACATTTTACTGACAATGGAGGTGCTATTGAAATTTGCCTAATACAAACAAATCAAAACACTGTTTATGCTTGTTTTTACTTCAAATCTCAACAGCTTGAGGTCAATAGAAGTTATTTGAAGTTTATTTGGATGGAATCAATAAAAACATCGTATTTTTTGATTATCACCCCAATTGTCGGAATTTTACTGACAATGGAGGTGCTATTGAAATTGGCCTAATGCAAACAAATCAAAACACTGTTTATGCTTGTTTTTACTTCAAATCTCAACAACGTGATGTCAATAGGCGTTATTTGAAGTGTATTTGGATGGAATCAATAAAAACATCATATTTTTTCATTATCACCCCAATTGTCGGAATTTTACTGACAATGGAGGTGCTATTGAAATTGGCCTAATACACACAAATCAAAACACTGTTTATGCTTGCTTTTACTTCAAATCTCAACAACGTGATGTCAATAGACGTTATTTGAAGTTTATTTGGATGGAATCAATAAAAACGTCGTATTTTTTCATTAGCAAATCAATTGTCGGAATTTTACTGACAATGCGGATGCTATTAAACTTATTCTAATGCAAACAAATCAAAACACTTTTCATGGTCATGCTTGTTTGTGTTTGAAATCTCGTGAGACATTAAGGACAATTGTTGTAAACTTTTCCGACAGTGTATGCTTTTCTGCAGGATGGAGTTCACACCTTTCGAATTAAATAAAGGAAGGCAAAGATTATGGTTGCGTTGGCGTCGTCGAAAGAGTGCGAGTTCTAACTGCTCGATGTTGTAAAATTGCTTTGCTTTTAGGAGAGCTGGATCGTCTTTCCTTGCAAATTTTACATTGTATCACTATGGTATTAGTGATGTTAATTTGTACAAATGTTGCTTAGCTTAAAGTATGACAAGAGCACTCGTTCAAAGTGCCCTTGAAAATATTTGGCTCTGCTGATTATTCATGTGAGAATGTTAAACAGAATCTGTCCCTTAACAGGTATTGCAAGTTTTGTAAAACAAAAGAGTCATGTTTGCGAAATGATAAAGCGATTTGCTTCTCTAAAGAATTTATTTTACTCCTCTTCTGGTACCCAGGGTACTCTGAATGCAGAAAATCGAATCAAAATAAACAAAGAATGAACAGAAATGGAAGCTAGTGGCACTGTGAAATCTATTCTTGAGGCTGGAAAATCACTTTGTCTAACAGACTTGAACCCCTTTGCTTTACATAATTCAGAGTTGCATCTCCGGAAAAGAAGTGAATCTGCCTTGTGCAGCATGTTTTACTTACGGAATTTTTAAACATTTTTAATGGAACGACGTCTCTACCATGGTGGATTTGCCCAATTCGTCTTGTTTCTTTCTTTCAAGATGACTTGGGCATGTCCTTCGCCATGGCTGCGACTGTTGCTCTTCCTTTTTAGCGGCGCATGAAGAGTTGAACTTCGTCCGGCCCTCGTCGTGCTTCAGCCACGAGAACGTTTTTAATGGAAACATCAATTTTGTTATTGTTGTTGTTCTCTTTTTTTGATTCGATCATATATACAAATAGCTAACAATATATGCATTATTTAAATATATTCACGTTAACTAATCGAAATCGAATATACAAAGCAAAGAAACAAAATCAACGTTTTCTAAATTTACAAAAAGGTTGGTAAACAAGTACAGGCACTACATTTGCAGTTGGGACCGTCTCATTTTTTATCAAAACCTTGAAACTTTTCAGATTTTCTGCTGATTTTAGTTCACTAGGTAAGCCATTCCAAATCTGAGCCCCAATGCACTTGAGGCTTTTGGACCCAAAAGTAGTTTGATTAGGCCTAAAATGAGCCAAATTATTTGCATTTCTTAAAGAATAATTTGAAGAGCGTAACTAAAAAATGCCCTGCATAAATGGTGGATTCAAATGGTTCAGTGTTTTGAATATTTCTATGCAAAGGAGTCTTTGGCGATCAATCGCAGCCTTGTATACATTCAAAGTATACAGGAGAGGGAGCTAGCTTGACCTAATGTTCCAAGTCTTTCTAGACCGTTGATCTATTGAAACAAAAGTAAAGGTGGTGTTGTGGAATGCTTTTATTTCAAAATTCATTAATCGTTTAGCTTTAAATGGAATTCCATGTGAAATATATGTCGACTTAAGAGGTGAATTCTAACTGAAGACGTAATTTTCATAAACATTGTCAGAAGTCTGCAAGGGTGATGAATTAGTAATCAAAAGATGTTTATGCTATTCTCGTAGGCAATGACTATGCTAATAAATCAAGGCGGCTATGAACGATCAAAGAAGGTCTCGTGAGGAACTGACCCTTCCCCTATTTTCTGTTAATGTTTTCCTGGGAAATCAATCTCTTATGGCCTGGCCAAAGCTGCAAACATCTGCCAAATATAGAAGATTTGCTTTCCAGGTAAAGCGTAGCTTCGACTGATTGCATATGCGTATTGTTGTTGTTGTTGTCGTTGCTGTTGTTGTTGTGATAATTTGGCCTATATTGCGGGTCTAAGCAAAGTTTCCAAATCTTTGAAATATCCTGTAAACCTATGAAATCTATTTTTTGAAGCACATGGCTTGAGAGAAACTGTATCTGGTTTTCGATGATTCTATTGTTGGATATCTGAGAACTCTTGAATATTTTTTCAAAACTGCAGCGTAAGTCGCAGTTAAACTCATGTGGAAATGTACCCTGGGTACAGGGTAGTGGAAATGTGACGTCATGAAATTTCTAGATCGCAAACCAACGAGGAAGGAATGTGCACCATGCCATACTGTAGACATTCTTGTACTATGTCTTTCTTGTCGATTATTTAAATCTTCGTCAGAAAGTTTAAAATTACGCAAGTTTTAGATTTTCTTAGAGGGCAGTCTGTCTGGGATTAAATGAATGGATCCACTTGAGGTTCTGAATAATGCATACAAAGACCCAACGATAGCTTCTAAACCGTCAAGGGCATTGTAAGGTCCAAATTTTTGCAAAACGTGGAATAATTTTCACAAAAACCATGGTTTATAGGCTAGTTTACACGATCATATTCACGTAAAATTTGCTTCACATTTTGTCATGTGATCATAAAATGTGCTCGTATCAACGGGTTTCACAAGTTGCTTGAGGTTAGTTGTGTGAAGCAATTAAAATTAATGCCCTTTAATTTGCCATCACAAATTTTTCATTTGACCAGCCTCAAAATGAAAAATCTGTGCTGGCAAATTAAAGGGGATTAATTTGCGTCGCTTGACATAACTTCTAGAAACTTGTGAAGCCCGTTTACCCGAGCAAAGTTTATGTTAGCATAAGAAATGTGAAGCAAATTTTATATGAATATGATCGTGTAAACCGGCCTTATGAATGTCTACAATAAGGTATCAAGCACAATTTTTTCTGGTTCGCAATTTCATGAATTTGATGACTTGATATTCTCAATGAGTTGACATTTTGAATAAGCTGTAATTTCGAAAGATTGAAGATTTCAGAATAGTCCAATAGTAGACTTATCGCAAAATAACTAAAATTTCTTTCAAGCTATGCAATCTGAATAAAGATTTAAAATTCATTTACGCTACCCGGTGAGTCAATAAAAAGGCCTGGCGTTTGAGAAAATACTGCTTCCTGAATATCAAAGCAATGATATTGAAAACTGTTCCTTTTCTTCTCGATGAGTTCAATTAGGTCTAGTAATCGCGCGGCCATTCCTTCCAGTTGAAATTAGACTTTTCGAGACCTACAAATTCGAGTGAAAACAACAAGCAAGATTTCCCTTTGTTTTTCTTCCTAGCAATAATGACACTTGGATGTGTTCATGGTACTTTATCCTCTTGGGAGAATGGAATCCCCCTGGTAAATTATTCATTCTTTGGGAAGGAATTTTCTGGAAGGGAATTGTTTCAGAAAATCCCTTGCAAAATCTGAACGGAGTGACAGATTTCAGCTGGTAAATTCAAAAAATAATTGAACATGCTAGCTATTCAACCAGATATTGCAAAATATCATTGCTTATATACCCAGGGAGCAGTAGCCGTTCAAACATCACGGGTCTTTTTTGATTCACTCGGTATCTTTTTAAGAATTGATGACTATGGTGTTATTAAATGCCCAACTCCATCTCCAGGGCCTTTGTGACAAAGGTGATGAGTTTGCTAAGTGCCTAATTGATACTTATTGCATTCTCATCAATCGTCACTAAGGAAGGCATTCCAGAACCTTCTATCTCTTTAGTTAAATGCTCTGGCAGTCTTATATATCTACAATGTTTTATTTTCTCATATTCAGATGCAATCAGCATTCTAGCCTCGTTCTTTTTTCTAGCTTCGACTTGAAGCTTCCTTTGTTCAGCACTCTCTATTTCTACCTTTGCCCACATGGTTTTGCTGACCTGAATATGTGACCTCCTGCGCGGTTCTTCTCTCCATTGATGGTTTTGCAAGGAACTATGTTTTCTCTGTTTCGAACTCTTTGCAACTGTTTGAGCAACGCAGTGGCTGTCATCCACCATAATTTGCATCTTATTTAAAGATTTCTCTTCTTCGGCTACATCATTCTGTTTCTCATCTTGCTGTGACTTTTCCTCAGTTTTAAACTGCTTGGCGTTTGTTTTTCTATCAAGGCAGCAAGCTGTTCTAGTACTGCCTATTACGGTGCCACGAGGCTTTTGATAAAGACCATTTGTCGTGGTATTGTGCCTACCTGAAATCCTCATCTTGGTGTGAACAGCAACGTCAAGCACACTTTTCTCAGATCTGTTTGGGAAAGACTGCTGTGCATTTCCTTCTAAATTATCTTTGAATGCTGACCCAACACAGAAACATCCAGTATTCCCAGCTGTTGATTTCTTTGCGATTTGCTTGCTTTTCAGAACATCAAAATTTGTTTGTTGGTGACATGCAGCTCTAATTTCTTCAGTAATATTTGTCTGCTCTGCATGCTCGTCAGCTTGATTTGTTCTTGATGATTCTAGTTTTGGAGTTATCAAAGGCCCTTTTTGGCATATGTACCTAGCAATTACACCAGGCTTATACCCCAAACTTTCATAGCCTTCCACAGGATTGGGCTCATTGAACACTGGCACAGAAATAGATCGGCGCTTTATTAATGTTCTTGTTTGTTCATCATTGAACGAAGCAGGGACTGAAAGATTTCGATCAATAACGTGTGGGCTTTGAGCATCTTTTCCTTTTTGACGAATACTGCTTTGTATGTCACCTTGTCGGAACAAATTTACATTGAAAGACTGACTTAGTCCAAATTTTCGTGTCCCTGTCGGCTCTTCCTCCCTTTGCGAGTTTCTTGACACTGATGTTTGGTGATAAACGTTAAAGGAGCCGGCAGGTTGGCTGAAACACTTCTTTAAGCTTGTTTTGACAAATACGTTCTTATTATTCATCGAGGTTTCATCATGATTAGGCCTCTCCATTTTCCTTCTATCATCTTCAAGAAAATTCATTTCACCTGCACCTGACTTTGGTTTTTCTTGGGAGAATTCATTCAGCGATATTTTTTCAAATTGTGTTCTCTTTGGTACTGCTCTAGAAACTACAAAATTTTCTGGTTTCTTTTCAGTGTGTGTTCCGTTGCCAGCAGACTTCCTGTCCTCTTTTAACATATTCCCCTTGAATGCAGCCCGTTTCGAATCAGGAACATTCGTTCTCCATTCAGAAATACCTTTTTGATCACGCCAAAATGATGTATGGAAGCTATTGATAGGCATGCATTTGTCAAAACTTGAATCAAATCCAATTCCTTTACTTCCAGACGGACTGCCCATGCGTTCGTTTTTTTGCAACGGTTGTGATCTTATATTGATGATTTCATCCGAAATGCCTTCACCGAAACAATCACAATTAAACTCATCACAGATCGTTTCTCGCTGAATCGCCGATTTTCCGACTTCTTTCTGACATGAAACATTCTTCATCAATTTAGGGTGCTCAGCTCCGCGCTCAGCTCCATGAAAAGATAGAGATGGACTGCCAGTTTGTCTTGGACTATACATATTTGTTGAAGGCCTGTATGTGTTTATATATGTGTTTATGACTGTTTGGCATCTTCGAATTCTTTCTTGAGAACGTTGCGCTCTGTTTCTCATAACTTTGATATCTAAATCAAGCGACCTTCTTCGGTATTCTTTTTCTTTTTGTAATCTTGACACATAAGCCTTGAGATCGTTTGCTTCTTTAATGTTTCGTAACAGTGCAGCAGTTTCTGCAGGATTTGCCAGCAGCAGTGCAATATCCATTCTGAATAACTGTAACGAATCTGTAAATCAAATGATATAGATTCCTTAATTCAAATATTGATTCCTAACCACGATGCCAGGGTTCTCGTAATGGCATGTTTCTTTTAAAATGCCTTTTTACCATACAATCTAGTACAATGTTTTGACTGCTCCCCCGTAAACTGTAACCAAGACATTTTGAATTGTAAAAACTCCATAAATGTATAAGTTTGCTTCCGTGTTCTTCAGTAAATGTAGTCTCTTTCCCTCCTTGTAGCTGAAAAGTGAAAACCAAAACGAAGCATACAGTAATCGAAGAATTACTATCTGACTATTGAGAGCGTGAACGAGTTCATAATTACTGAAAGAAACATGACCAATATTCCAATATGCGTATGAGATGCTTCATTCCGTCTCTGCAGGGAGCAAAGTTACAAAGCTGCATTCTTATAACATATGTTTCAAATTCACTCTTTGCTCATTAGATAAGCTATTATATCGGTGTTTTGGAAACTCTGGGGAGCATTTCAATCTGTGTTAATTAGTCTAGGTGTTACCATTCAATATTGAACGAGCTTAGCATGTTCTTTGATTTTTCTGTTGTAGACAAAGGGAATTCGATGTCCAGTCTGGGGTCAACTCATAAGCAAAAATAAAGCAAGTCGCAAAAGACAAGGTAGCCAGCTTGCTCGTTGTGCATACCAGAAATGGTAGTCACGTGCCACCTGAGGATTCTTGTTTTCGATCTGCCTGGTACTTTGCTTTGTACAGCAACCCAGCAACCCTTGTCGTGTTCAGGGGGTGCTCTCTCCTCCATTAGGCTAGCTATTGAGCCGTATTGAGCGAGCCTCTTCCGTAGGAAATTTCCCTGCATACAATTATCATGATGTAATGTTGTTTTTAGTTTTGAATTCTTCTGCTGGTATTTGCCTGGCGATTATTAATTAGTTCCAGATGTTGCATTCAATTTAATGTTACTTTATTAATTGTTTAATGCATGGAACTGAACATGAGACTGAAACCATGATAATGTTATAATGAAAAACATCTGCAGTTGACTTATAACTTATAAGTCTACTGCATATGTTTTTCATCAAGTTTCCTTTTCCTTTCCTTATTTGGTGATGCCCTTTTTCTGCCTCTAGCTGATGCTTGAATACGAGGCCATACATTTTCCCCGCTCTTTTTGAACATCCACTCATTAGCGAGCCGTTTTGGATGTCCCTGCCATATGGTCGCCGCAAAAGCAAAGTAAGACGTATGCGAAGGTAACTTGTAATTATGATATTTCTTTTTCTGTCTCAAACCATGGACTGGGATTTGTTAACGTTTTAACGGTTTTCATATTCCTGTCCTGCCCACGCGGTGGCACTGTCCTGTCGCTTGCCTTTCGTTCGCCAGGAAGTTTAGGCCCAACCAACGAAAGAATAGGCGAAAGCCTTATCATGAGAATTTGGTCTGGTCTACGTAGTTTAGCCCGTTTGAGCCACCAAATTAGTATTTTGTAATGCCACTAGGTGAATTTAAGTGTAATGATCCCGTTGAAAAAAGTTGAATTTTGTTGGATGTTTGATTTTGCTGCGGAAATTTGACAGACCATAGTGTAGATGGATTTAACTTTTTACAATGTTAAGTCGAAGTCAAGTCAAATACTGCAAAATGCAGAGGAGGCTACGCCATAAGGACCGCTCACAGCAACCTTGCCACATCTTGCCCCACAACTGGAGTCTTTCTGCACAAGGATAGGATCAGAGGGAGTTCCAACTTGGATCAAACATGGCAGGAGCATCAGTTAGCCTGGAGACTGTGAAAAAAGCTGCAGAGATAATCAAACCATTTGTCAATCGAACGCCAATCATGACAAGTCAGTATTTTAACAGAATCACTGGCAAGACAGTTTATTTCAAATGTGAGAACTTCCAAAAGATTGGTGCTTTTAAAATCAGAGGTACAACACATGCCATTCATAAAATTTTAGAGAAGTCAGGTGATAAGAAGGCAATTATTGTAACACACAGCAGTGGGAACCATGCTCAGGCAGTTGCTATGGCATCAAGCATCAATAAATTGCGGGCATGTATTGTGATGCCATCAAATGCGCCGCAAGTGAAAAAGAATGCAGTGAAAGGTTATGGAGCTGAGATTATTGAGTGTGAGCCAACACAAGAATGCAGGGAGGCAACAGCAGAGAGAGTCATCAAAGACCTCGGCCCTGATGCTGTTTATCTGTCCCCATATGATAACTTAGATATCATTGCAGGGCAAGGAACAATGGCATTAGAGGTATTAGAAGAAGTGCCTGATTTGGAAGCATTTGTAGTGCCTGTAGGTGGAGGTGGAATGCTTAGTGGCATCTGTGTTGCAGCAAAGGGCTTAAAGCCAGATGTAAAGATATTGGCAGCTGAACCATTACTTGCAAATGATTGCGCAAGATCATTTGCAGCTAAAAAGAGAATCCCGAATGATACACCCCCACAGACAGTTGCAGATGGTCTAAGAGTGAGCATTGGGAATATAACATGGCCAATAATCAGAGACAATATCACTGATGTTGTTGTTGTTGAAGAAGAAGAAATTGTATCTGCCATGAAGCTTATATTTGAAAGAATGAAACTGGTTATAGAGCCATCGGCTGCTGTTGGGGTAGCTGCAATCTTGACTGATAGATTTAAGAATGAATTTAGTTCACTTGATAAGATATGTGTAATTTTGTGTGGAGGAAATGTTGACCTTGATAAATTGCCATGGTTGAAAAAATAGTTAAATAGGCATATTGTCTTGCTTAAGTGTCCTAAGGACATTAAAATCTAGTTGGCAGCCTATTAATTTGTGGTCATTGTATCAAATATACCTTATTGTACAAAAGTCTATTGCTAAGCTTAAAATAAAACATCACTTCAATGAATTGCTGTTGTGGAAATTTTTCTGCAATTTGTTGCACAAAATTTTTTAATTTGGATTCTGATACATCACTCAAAATATTTTCCACCTGGAAGATTTTGTATTCCTTGTCTTTGCCATCATGAGTTTATGCAGGGTTAAAGGAAGCATATGAAACTTCATCGGCATTTTTCATCAAGCTAAAGGTTCACTTCTTGAAACAAAAGACCTGTAGAAAGGGGGTGGAGGTTCAAGACCCCAACAATGTTGAAAACATGTGGCTGCATCACAAACATAAATTAGATGCATTTCTCTAAATTGTTCTAAGACCAAAAGCCTCCCCCCTCAATCAGCAGCTGCTACTGCTCTATCAAAAAAAGTTGGAAGACTTCAGCAAACCATTGATCCTGATTTGAGCAAAATTATGAATTCTCTCAGAAGTGAATTTTTTCTGGTGGCAAATTAGATGTTTTTTCAAGGTTCAGTCCTTTTCATTATTTTTACATCACCAAAGACCATCAGATAACCTTTAATGCTTCTCTATAAATTTTGTATTTCTTTTGATATTTCAACCTTTCATTTTGGTTCATTCATTTTTTTAATCTTTGTGCAGCAGGTTGGTTAGTGTGTTTATGTATTCTAAGTAATTGAAGGCGGATTTCATTAGAACAGACCTCAGAAATATCACTTGAGAGCTTCATTTCCCACCTTGATAAGTGCTACCAAATCCAGATCAAAGTACTTGAAATAACTTTTTTAGCTAAAGTTTTTCTGGTATTTTTCTATGCCTTACTGATGAATCAAGGCTCCAGAAATGAAGTGGAGCAAACTTAGTAGGCTATCTCAAATTTTAAGATAAGTATTTAAAGCTTAAAGTATTCAAAATGGAACAAATCTGTCACGTCTGTGAAAAATTTTTCGATTGAATCCCTTGTTTTTTCTAATGACAGTTTGACTGATTACAATGAGTCCCAGTCAAAACAAGACTAAGCTGAGCTGAGTCCACTAAGCTGAGTCCAGCAGCCTTTCAACAGTGATAACTACGGCCATATAATCAGCCGAAATGACAGACATAGCATGGCCTCTTTTGACATGCTATCATACCATAACATCATATCATATGATAACCATCATAATGATCACCACTTCACTTCAAATTATTTCTGAAACTACTAGCACTTCAACTCTCATCTGAATCATAGATTGGTTTTCGACTACATTTTATATTAAGTTAAATTTACGTCATGGAAATTATCACCATTGTTTTTTCTAGATCTTTTGACTCTTCATTTTTGAAACAAATATCCAATTTGAATGACATTATGATTTTCTTGATCTGAAAAATTTAACTTTGATGTGAAGTCGTTTTTGGAAATTATTGCAAAAGCTTTGTGAGTATTTGGAACACTAAGCACACTTTTCACTGTTTCCTCATTTCATGAATACACTAGGAAAAATGCACTTGATGATCTTGCCAAAAATTCACAAATTACATGAAATTCTGCTGTTTGACATGGTATAACATCGTCATAAGGGTGGGTAGGCTGCCCAACACTTGTTGGCATGCCTCTGAGAAAAAGTTGTTCAAGTACCCTTGAAGAATTACATGCACTCATATTTTAGATAAAGATGTCGCAAAAATCAAGGTCGTTCCTAAAAGACACAAGGCTGAAACTCTATCATCTTTTATCTCATCAGTTCATTCATTCATTCATTCATTCATTCATTCATTCATTCATTCATTCATTCATTCATTCATTCATTCATTCATTCATTCATCATTCATTCACATATTCATTCCTTCCTTTATGCATTGGCTTTTCTTTCATTTGTGCTTTATTCATCCCATCATTCATGCATTTATGCTTTTGTTCACAATCTATTCATTTACCAGTTCTCAACTTAATTTTGGAATAATTCATTACTTTTTGCAGGCCCGTCGGAACGAAATTGATATTGGGGGAGGGGCTGAAACGAAGTGCTAGTGAAGCGAGCAAAAACGGGGGTCTGGGGGCTTGCCCCCGGGAAAATTTTTGATGACCACGCCCTTTAGATCGTTGGAAAACGCCCCATTTTTGGAAAATGTGCCATTGACGGAAGCAAAGGATCACAACTAATGAGGGTCTTTCCACGAAAATTTTGAAATTTTCGACTTGCATGACATCAAAAGTGTTGCATTTTGGATAGATTCTGGTAGCTTCCTCGAATAATACCAGTTTGAATCTTAATTCTTACGACCTTGGCTTTTACAGCCTTTTTCACTTACAAAATCAACCATAGTTGATAGAATGAATCAACAAAGTTCAGCAAATTATTGGGGGGGGGGCTGAAGCCCCCCCCAGCCCCCCCGCTTCCGACGGGCCTGCTTTTTGGATCGAACTCTATTCACTTCACCAATCTTTCAATTTTTGGAAATTATATCCATCTTTGCAACTTTTTACCTTTCTCTTCCCTTCCTATTCACTTATTTCATCATTTCACATCCTCAGTCTAAATTGACACTGTGGTCCTAAGCCTTTTGACCCAGTTTACTTTTCGTTTTAATTCGTTACCTTATCAAATCAAGCATTTTAAGTCACTATTTAATGAAACCGTTATCTAAATACTGAATCATCCTAAATGAATTTTGGGTTTTAAAGATAACAGTAAACCAACGTAATCATAAATTTAGCTTCATCCTTTCACAAATAATACCAGCAAAAATTTTCTTATCTTTTCTCTCGTTCGTTATTTTTGAAATACTTCTTTTGGAGCAATGCATCATATTTCTTTGCGGGTCACATTGTTGCCACGATTGTTCATTCTATTTTCCGTTGATATTTATCCTTTAAAGAGCTTTCGTCACCCAGGGTCCTTTGCAGGCATGTTGCATGAGAAATTTTGTTTGGTAATATCTCTTCATCTTATAGACCCAGGAATTAGGAAAATGCTGGTAAAGGGCATGCATGGGTACAAAAGTTCCACATTCCATTCTGGTCCATTATTTACCTTCAATTGAAGTTCGAATTCTATTACTCAAACTGGCACATAAATAAACCGTGGACCAGAATGGAACGTGGAATTGTCGATTACCATGCAAAGCCCTCACAGGCATTTTTCTAATTGTCTCGCCTTAAAGATGTGCGATTTTACCAAACAAGATTTTCTCATTTAAGTTAGCCTTTGACTGATAGATTGACTTTTCAGTTTTGAACATCGGTCACATACTTTTTAATCCACAGCCTTCCAAACATGTAAACTTTCTTTACTCACCCGGCAAGAAAATCGCGTTTTTCGCGTTTAGGCGAAAATTCACTAAGGTTTATTCTACGAAATTTCCGAAAACATAAAACTCACGAAAGTTTATTCTCAGAGACATTTTTAACAATTTGGAATCAAATATTCAATCCATCAAATATATATATTTTTCTTATTATTCTATATATTACTATTATCATATCATATTATATATATTATATTATTATAATATTATTATTCTATACTGTTTAAGAAGAAACCTTTGGAACTATGCTACCAACAACTGAACGTTTTAGACATCACAAAACTTGATAATAAGCCTTTTGCTGTTTTAAGGTAACTAATGAAGACCAACTCTTCACTACAGAAAAATTACTGTTCATAAATATTGACGAAAAACTCCCTATTGATACTGAATGGCCTATAGGATTTTTGCAAGCCTTGCAATGACTGATAGAATTACTTGAGACAAAATATAATGCCCTTGGAAAACGTTAGCATGTGAATAGCCCCATTTGTTGGCTCTTATTCCCTAGACATTGGTTTTGGTGGGTTCCAGAATGTGGGCCTTAAAAACGACATCCTATAATTTAATTTACTGATATCAGAATTTTATATATACGGAGTGAATCACAAAGATGTATTCACTCTTTAAAAAAGTGTGCAGGAAAAGCTGTGCAACAAATTGGTAAAATTTTTGATTCCATCTCATTACTGCGGCTTTAACTTAATTTGCAAGATTTTTGTTATAAATTTAGGTGCATTTATTCTTTGTGAAATTAACCAAAAATCTTGCCTCTCGATATGCTCGAAAACAGTAAGGAATCGCCTGTTCACTTTCATGAACATTTTGATTTTAATTGTCACCACTGATGTGGAAGCCAAACGATATACAAAGAATTTGCGTATCATTAGAAGCAATGTTTGTGTTAAGAACAGCGCTTTACCATTTCAATTGTTGACAAATGGATGAAACTGAACCGATCTTATTTAGTTTTAACAACGATTAGTTTTGTTGGAATTCACTATTCAAGATTAAGACAGTGTATTGTAATTTATGAATTTATTGTCAGAATTATGTTAAAGGAATTGAGTCCATATAAATAGTTGAGCGTTAACGCTGTCCTGAATTTTTGCTGACAAACCGCTGACGGCCTTTTGTTATCGCACAATAGTGCTAAAGTCATTAGCGGTGGAGACCAAAGACTTCTTAATCCTTGCATTATCTTAAGGAATTTCTTTGGTTTAATTTCAATAGGGATTAAATGTCAACTCTTGTTTCATGATTGGCCTTTAAGTCTTCTTTCAGGTAACAGATTTGTAATTTTTAAATCAGTGGTACAGCTTTTGTGATACGATTTTTAAAGAGTAGATACATTTCTGAATCGTTCTGTTTGAAGTTATCTTTTGAAATTTCCATGTAAGCGAGGTATCACGCTGCAAGAAATTTAATGATCTGTCTTCTCTGAAGTGTCTGTAAATCGATCAGTGTTTGGTGAGATAACTATTCTGCCACAATGAACTTTTTGCTCGTAAACGTCACCCTGTGTTTTACAAATAAAAAACTATGACGAATTACAGGTGCGCAAGGATGCTTGAATAACAACATTTCCTCTTTAGCTGCAAATAAAACTTAAAGTCACTCAATTAAACTCATATTATTGGTTTCGAAAAGGAAAGAAAATTGTCGTCATTTTATTCGAAAAGGAATTCCTTCCAAAAATGGTTATAGTTTAACTATGAGAGACATTACGTAAAGACAGGACATCATGCTCTGCCTGGAATCAATCCTCTTCTTTGTTTTTTGAATTAATTCGAGAAAAAACCAGATTTGTCTTATCTCCGCTACATTAATTTCTTTCTAAACCGCAGACGTGGAAAACAAGTTATTGTCAGGATTCCAGACCGTTACGTCGGATGTGACTCGTCCTTTAAAACTTAAGTAAAAGATTTTCTTGTGAGAAACAGTTTATCAGACTCTGCAGGCTAGTTCTTTAAGGAAATTTTAGGCCAGTAATTAAAAAGCTTTTATATCTTTAATAGAATAGTTAAGAAATGTTTGAAATTTTTAACTTTGAGTGTCCCAGTTACGATACTGTAAATTGTTGAGCTCTGAACAGGAGCTGAACTTTAGTCAGGCTTTGAGTTCTGGTAAAACTGCTTCTGAGATCTAGCTAGGTACCTGGAAGACGTTTGCGACAGAAAATAAATGAGATAATATAAATCATTGTTCTTTTATCTTTGATATTTCAAGAATATTGAGAACTGAGAAACGCTTAGATTTTGTCAAAACTCCTTCATGACAAGCAACAAATTTTTTGAATTTCAATCAAGTTTCCACTATATTGTTTGTTTGAAAATGTTAAAACGAGTTGAGCTGTTAATGATATTTTGCAACGGAAGATAAATCCACCAAACGTTATTAGTGTCTGGGTTCGACTGCGACCAAATACTGACTTTTCCTATAAAAATGATGGCTTAGCTTCTTACTAGACTTATTACGATGAGTCCTAGTAATCGCTACCACCCACCCACTCCTCGCTCATACTAGTATGAGCGAGGGGTGTATGGGTGGTAGCGATTACTAGGACTCATCGTAATAAGTCTAGCTTCTTACCTCAGTCCTGATTATATATAACACCATGTGATTTTGTTCAACGAAAGAGATTTTTAAATGTGTAACTGATATTCCATTTTTGATAGAATGCCTTAGTGTATAATTGACTAACTATCATGCAATGAAGTTAGTACCTATTTAGATTCTGATAGTGCCTTTTTTGTCAACATTTAAAGCCTGCTTATATCTTGTAGGAGCTGATTGGTATGAAGCTCTACAAAGAGTAAGAAGATTTGCTCCAGTACGTTGTATCACGAAGGTATGCTGCATACACCTTTTTCTATTATGCAAAAGAGTGTGGATGGAGCGATGTCCTTTACACATTTTTATTTGTATGAAAAAGGTTCGATTGAGTGTCATAAGAACTTCTTTGACTTATATGTGTACTCGAAAATTCTACAAAGTGTATCAAAATATTATTGGATTCAAACTCTTTTTAAAGGGAATCGACATAGTTAAAAGCTGGCCTGGGCCAGGTTAAAAATATAACCTATTGAATTTGATAACTTCGACTCGTGCAGCTTAATTGTGAAGCCAAGGAAACAATGAATGTGTAGGCGTTTTCTATAGCCTATTTATAGCGACTACGAGATATAGCTGTGTCTATTTCCTTTAAGAACTGCTGGATGATTTGTTTGCTCCACTCTCGGGTACCTAATACAAGGGGGGTCTTCATAAACGGGGGTGGGGGTTGAGAATCTTTTAAAGAATTTAATTAACGGGGAGGTCTTAGTAAACGGGGGCTGGGGGTTAATAAACAAGAACGTGCACCACTTTTACATTTTTGAGAAAAAGAACTCATTCTTCAACTGTTTTTCTAAAGGAAAACATTCCAGTTGGTTTACGAGTACATTGCAATGACTTCTTATTTTTCGAACAAAATTTCGTATAAAAATCATATTGAGCCTTGGACACTGTTTTGCCAAAATTAATAAACCGGGGGGGGGAGGGAGATCTTAATAAGGGCTGAGGGTGGGGAAAATCTTTGACAATTGGAACACTGAGAATTTAAGGTGATCGAAGCAATGTCCTAGTCACATCGAGGGAGAAAATAAACCAGAATACTGCGTCGAAGTGTGGTCATGTCGACAGAAAGGATCATTTCTTTGGTGTCAACCAGGGATGTAGGAAGCACCTCAAGCTTGGGGGGGGGGCACGACACTTTGAGGGCATTTTTTTCTGAAGAGAGCATGGGCATTTTCTAAAAATGAAAGGGTACTTCTTTGTTTATTGCAAAATCTTGGAGGAGGGTACGTGCCCCCAGTGCCCACAGTTCCTACGTCTATGGTGTCAACTGTTGGATTTTGGTGACTAGCGTTTAATGCAAGAAGAATACTGCAAGTGAGACTGGTTTTCCATGGTTTAAGACGATGTATGTAGCTCAGAGGAAAAGAAACCATTCTTTTTTCAAGTGTTGATTTTTCAAAGTCACACTGAGAACGTGTCACTCTACAAGTGCTTGACTCTGCAAACCAAAGTGATTAGCTATGTCATCAAATGTACTCTGAAACTCACCAAGAGAGCTTAACTGTCTAAACTTTAATTTCAAAGCCATCATTTATAACTGTCTTTTTGAAAGATTTGTACCGGAATCGTTAATACCAGACAACAAGATGGCACTGTAAACAAGATATATTGTTCCCAACGCTTGGCGCTAAAAGCTGCAACTTCACATTCACCTTCACCCTCCCGAATACTTCATTCCAAGATCGTTCCATCTTTCAAATCAAATTATTAAAGTACGTCAATGAAACCTAAATCACATTTTTTAGTTCTTTAAACTCAATTGCACTTTGGCTTTTCAGTCCAGTCTCATCCTTCTCTACAAAAGACTGTTACCAGAAACCACTCAATCACTTTGACCTGGACCACATCATATGTGGAATCCTACAGGGATCAATTCTCGGTCCTTTCATTGCAATTAATCAATACTTCCCCTCATTTCTGTGCTAGATATTTAGGGGAGGGGGGATGCACGAAGCTATAGCACCCATTGACCAGATCCAACCCCCCCCAAATTTCTGCTACTGCCATTTCATTTGATGTTAAAGGAAATCTAAGAATATAAAAATTGGTTCAAGTCACTCGCGATTCAAATTCTAGCCTATCAGAGATCAGTTCCTCTACCCAAATATCGTGCGACACGTATCATGGCCTATTGTCTTTGCACAGCAATTTTTATCAAGGGCTTATATATGCTTAGATTCCCTTCAAAGGAATCTGACTCCAACCATTTCTTTCAATCCCTCTTTTTTTGGGTTGTTTTGTTTTAGCTCTACGTTTGAATCCTTTCATTAGCAAATTTTCAGCTTGTGAATGGATACGCAATTGCCTTAATACAGTAAATCCCCGCATATAAGTACCTACCAAAATAAGAACCTAGAGGTTGTTTTACCAAAATTTTTGTACCTTGCAATTAAGAACCTGTTTCAGTTTGATGAAACATAGGCTCTTATTTCAGGGGTTACAAAGTTGATCTTTGATTGCTGGTATTGAGGCAATTTTGGTCCCAATTGGCTTTGCAAGTTTTACTCTCATTTACTAGGTCCATAAGAACACTTTCAAAACAAATAATAGGGCTGAACATCTTTGTGAGACTCTTAAAGGGAATACATAAGGTACCCTTCAAATAAGAACCATGATTTTGAGGAAGATACATTTCTTTGGCCACATTGTAAGAAAGAGATGCATGAAAAGGTGCATTATCGATGGAAAGGTTGACGGAAAGCGAAGAAGAGGAAGGCCACTAACATCATTTGCAAGTGACATTGTAAAATTGGTTGGAGGAAGTTTGGCAGTTCATCAGGCTGTTGACTGAGAAGGATGGCCTGCTGTCGTAATGGCCACAGCATCGTACTGAGCCCATCTGACTCAAAGAGAGAAAAAATGGATGGATGAATGAATGAATGAATGAATGAATGAGTGAATGAATGAATGAATGAATGAATGAATGAATGAATGAGTGAATGATTAATCGAACGAACGAATGAACGAACGAACAAATGAACGAATGAGTGAATGAATGAATGAATGAAAGTGTACATGAAAGAAAATCAAGGGGAAAAGAAAATTCCATCAACTGACTGAATGAATGAACGAATGAACGATTTCATGAATGAATGTATGAATCAATGAACAAATTAACAGACGAATGAATGAATGAATGAATGAATGCATGAATGCAAATATAAGAAGGTAGAATAAAAGAAAGAAAGATGGAAAGGAAATATTAATGAACAAAAGAAAATATTGGAAGAAACATAAAAGGACAGAATGAATAAGTGCAGAATAAGACAAATAAGTATGTAGACGTCTGAATTAGTAAAGATTTTATGACGTCTAAACCGACCGATTTTATATTTGTTTCCTCATCATAGTTAAGAAACAATTACGACATCAAAATCATATCAGCAACACTGATGAGCATTACTTATAAATCAGCCTTCCTACTTTCATCCATCTTACATTTAGATATAGACAATTGACCAGTCCTTAACATGATTGGATTATAGATGACATTTAAGATTGAATCATGGTTCTATTAATGCTTTGTCTAGTTTCTAACTAGATTAATAATATTAATCATAATGTGTCATTATGTTGCAACATACTTTCAAGTCGCTTATTTTCTATATTCTATTATCACATTGATAAGTTAATTTTGTGGTCCGAAAGTCTAACCGTTTGTCACCGTTTCTTTCCCATTTGATTTTAATCAGATCTTTTTTATCGACCTTCGCCTCCCATATTTTTGTGCTAGTGTGCATATGCTTCAATATTTCAATTTTTGTTGAAGGTGTTGTGGCGCAGTGGTGTAATTCTCGGATGAGAGTTATTTCTCTAAATTAACACCCTAAAATTTATGTCTTTTTGTGATTTTACCAAAAGTGCCACCCTAAAATTTTTTTCCTACCGGAAAAAGGCACCCTAAAAATTGCACATCCTATACCAGTATATATGGGTTACTCCCTCCCCCCTGGGCCCCACCACTAGAGCATCACGATAAAGGGTCGCGTATTTTATTAAGGCCAATCGAAATTTCACATGAAACTGGAAAAAATGGTTTCTGTGGCATAGCCGCTTCCTTTGCTACACTCTGATAAATATAATGCGAGCTAATGAGATCGAATAAAAGCGCGATATAATTTTGGGTAAGGTGTCAGAAAGAGGTGTGCATTTTGGCTAATGCACTCAAAGTATTACCACCCATCTCGTGATATGTTAGATAACATATATATCTCTCTCTTTTGGTAAGTTGTCTGGATTAATTCATTTTCAGACTTTCGAACCCTGTAGGGTTCCGCCAGAGTTTAAAGTGAATCCCCTGATATAAAGGTGAAATATCATGGGTCCAGCAAGGGCAAATTCTATAAAACAAATGATACAGGTTTGACTAAAAGAAAACGATTTAGCAGCCTCAAGAATAGATTTCGCACCTTCTGTGCAACCAATCATATTGCCTTACCTTCTCTGCTTATTATGGCTTGGCTGAGTATATTCAGGAGCTCGAAATCTATCTTTCTTAAAGGCAAATCGCTTTTTCTTATCTGAAATTTTCTAGTCCCAACTATGACAAGGCTGTTGGCGGTTGCCAGGCTGCCCAGGGACAATTTTCATACCTCAAACTGTGGAGTACATTCTTGAGGCTCTCAGATCGCTTTATATTTTTGGATATCAACAAGATTCTCCCTTACTTTATGCCCTAAAGGGATGTGTGAATAACGGCGCTGTAGCATTAGAAAAACCTCCAGACTTCGTTTAATTCCTGAAGGAAACATTTATAGTTCAAGGAAGGGAGAATACAATCCTTGAATCAAACTTAGCAGAATTGTCAAGGCACTACATTTTCAAACATTGAAGACTTAGGTTCAAGGGCATACCGGGTCATATGGTCCATACGCTTTTCAGAGGATATCACACAAGAAAAACTGAAAAGTCTTCAACGAACTGCTCGAAAGTCGTTGATGTGAAAGTATGGATACTATTTTCATTCTGTTGTTGAGCCTTTAGGCACCATACTATTCTAGAAGCGAGACAAGCTGTGGTAGGTCCTTTAAGCTCAGATAATCTTGAACGCCTGCCCTGCTCTGGATAAGGAAATCATATTAATTATTAAAATGTTTCTAATTTTGAACTCAAAGTGTCTAAAATTTCAAATGGTCTCGCACCATGCTTCTAGGGTCAAATTTAATGCAAAGGCCCTCAGAATTAGATTCCAAGCTCAAGACTCCAATCAGAACCATTTTTGGCCATACAGCAATGTCTTTAACATACTTTAGCAGATATTGTCCCTTAAGGAGAACAAAAGTGTCATGCCTGGGAACGTAAAAATGTTATTCCGGGCAATTTAACTCTCGAGAGAGGCAAACACGTGCCAAAAGTGTAAAAGTCATCTCTCTAAGGCAGAAGTATTAGAAATATTTGATCGTGATTGCAGGCCTGTTTTGCAAGTTTCATTGAGGAAAAATCGCTCGTATTTCTTCCTCGTATTACAAATTTCTTGAGAGAAAATCCCTCGTAGTTTCAGAACGGAATGATCGATTTCAATCAAGTAAATTTTATATAATGAACTTGAACATGTCCATCATTGAAAACTGTATTTGCCAATGTCATTGTCTTGATCTCCAGGTTGCTATTGCATTTTATACTGCATTCACACTGACACAATTAAACCAACTTTATTTAAACCACTTTAAATTTCAACCAATGAAATGACTGGATTTGTTGGATTGACCAATCAGAAGGCCTTATTCGAAAACCTGGTTTAATTTAAGCTGGTTTAATTTGTAGTGTGAATGGGGCATTAGACAGCGACAACGACATGAACTTGTATAACTTTGAATATATTTTCAATCGAGTTTTATGGGGATCATTGTCTCTTGTAAGATTTATGTATTGCTATTATGTTACTCATGTGTCAGGTGGAAGTGGAACTTTGTGATAAATTGTAAGGCCTGGAGACAAACAACAAAAATTTTCTTTCCAGATTCCAGATTGTGTTTCTAAATTGAATTGAGTTGAAAACGAATCTTGTAAGATCCAAAACGTCTCTGGAATGTCAATTTTAGTAAACATGGTTGGAGTCTTTGATATTTGGCCCGTTAGCCCTAGTTACAATGGCCTGTCTGTTTTTCTTTATAAACACGATTTTGTCTTCAGTTGCATCTTTAAATGTACAGCTGAAGAGAGAATGTTTATCATTGTTATGGCCTTCCGATGTTACTCATGCTTTTCTCTGTTATATTATCAGATACAATCAAGTACAGATCATGCAAAGAAAACATACATCTTGGATGAAATGGTGACCAATGCTGCTTCGAAACTTCTTTAAGAATTGAAGGATGGAAGGAAATGTTGCTACCAGAATAACATGGCCAGATATGTTTTATGAAGGAGGTATGACATTTCTTCTACATTCAAAATTGAAAAGTTAATACCCCAAAAACAGTCCAGATAAAAGAAAATGTGATATTCTGTAACAGGATGAAATTTCTTCTGTTTGGAGAATGTGGTTCAGGATTTGCTTGCCAAGCAACACGTTTTTCCCTTTGGTCACTGCGAAAATAGTTGCTCGCCAAATGTTTCACTTGTAACAAACTCAACGTGTTTGTGAACTTTTTCAACAACATTGCCCAAACATTTCCACTCAATAGACCTCTTACCTGTTCTTGACTAACTGTTTTCACGTCTTCATGTGGACGGTCATAAAAACATCCTTTCGTAAACGGTGACGTCCCAGACGTCATATTCATCAGTCGTTTTCAGTTGTTTTGAAAGCACGGTTTTTGCATTTTCATGTGGACGGTCGTAAATGCATACTTTTGTAAGCGATGACGTCACAGACCAGACTTCATGCTCTTCATTCATTTTCAATTGTTCTGGCGTTTACGTGTGGACAGGCTGAAACGCTCCATTAACGATAAGCGGATCAGTGTGGACGAAAAAACATTCCATGCGTTTACAAAACGTTAATGTAGTCGTGTGGAAGCAGGGGTCTTAGCGATTTTATTGAGCGTTCAACTGTTGTGTGACAGGGTATATCCATTCATAATATTTAAGTGATATGTTTCAACCAGCATGCTTTGCAAGTGCCCCCCCCCCCTGGTTGGTCTTTGTTGTCGTTATTTGGATGGGCCATGAAAATGGCGACAACAAAAGCAAACCAAGAGATGGCACGTGCAAAAAGCTTGCCGTTTGAACAGATCCTTAAAGACTACTAAGATGCTTAAACTGGGCGCTGAAATTGATCTTACAGTCACTAAAACAGAGACTTCAAAACTAGGAAGTTCTCAAAACAGCCACATTTAGAGTTTCAAAAGTAATTTGTTCATTTAAAAGACGAAGGAAACTGACAAACTGAAAGAATTTCGATGACTTTTCAACTTGTCAGATTGTTTGTTTATTTCTTGTTTTTCCATTAGTTTTGAGAAGGCTTGTCAGGATTTCTAGCCACTGAAAGCTATTGTAGGCCCACTGTGCATGCCGCATCCAGACATAGGACCCCTAGTTTAACGTCTCTTCCGAAGGACGACGTGGTGAGTTGTGAGGTCAGGCCTCCGAGGTCACCCATCCGGAGTTTGACCTCACTCGACCAAGCTTAACTTCAGTCACCTGACGAAGACTGCATAAGCCACTCGGCCACTGTCCCCGTTTTTGAGACACTTAGTGTACAATGGTACATTACTGAAATACCTCTTAATAAGGTGTGGATGCGTAAGTAAATTGTTTTTATGATTAAGCATGATTAAGAGACAAAAGTGATTCTGATTTAACTGACTAAGCGTCATTACAAGCCAGTGAATCAATGATTGTATACTGGTGCAAATGACACGATGATAAAAAGGGAATGGCTATGATATATCGAAGTATTGTGAATGGCGGCATAATGTCACCAGAGAGCGATGTGTCGTTCAATGTCCCTTTCGAAATCCTTGTCAACTATTTGTGAATCCGTTTAAAATATTTTGTGAAAGTCGATCATGTTTTGAGGAAAACAACCGTCTCTCTTGTAAAGAGATAACAGTATGTGAAAAATGTTGTTTTGAGCCCAGAGGATATTTGCCTCGTCCAATAATAGAATTTACAGTTTTTTCTACCGAGTGATTTAAAAAACGTTTACTCGTTTTGGGCTGTAGGATGAAAAGTATGTGGCCGATATTCAAAGATAAACTGTTGATCCATCAGTCAAAGATAAACTTAGATGAGAAAATTTTTTGTTTCTTAACATCACTCATCTTTAAGGCCCAAAGCTTAGAAAAATAGTGTTAAGGGATTTGTTTGGGGATCGACAATTCCACATTCCAACCTGGTCAATGATTTGTTGGACACTCCAGTTTAAATTCAGTTCAATTGTCAGTTTGAGAAACATAATCTTAATTTTAATGGCAAGTAAATCATGGACAGAACGGAACGTGGAAACCTTGATTCCCATCCCATACAAACCCTTAACAGGCATTTTCTAATTTTTGGGCCTTACAGTTAAGGTGATCTTACCAAACAAAATCTTCTTGTGTAAGGTAGCTTTTGAGTTATTGATTAGCATTTCAGTTTTGAATATCGGTCGCATACTTATTGCTCCACAGCCAGCCAAACGGATAAACTGTTTTTGAATCACCCGGAACATTTCACCCGGATCATCTCTACCTGGAATCTGTCTGAAATTAGTTTTAGGACACTGAGAAGCTCAGATTAATAAAGCAAAGGAAAGCAAAGGTGTTGTGGCGCAGTGGTGGTGTTACGGGGTGAGTGGCCGAGTGGCTTAAACAGTTCTCGTCAGGTAACTGAAGTTAAGCTCGGTCGAGTGAGGTCAAACTCCAGATGGGTGACCTAGGAGGCCAGACCTCACAACTCACCTCGCCGTCGTTCGGAAGGGACGTTAAACTAGGGGTCCCATGCCTGGATGCGGCATGCACAATGGGCCTAATTTAGCTTTCAGTAGCTAGAAATCCTGGCAAGCCCACTCAAAACAAATTGAAAAACAAATATAACAAATAAACGAAGAGTAATCCCGTTTGAACCTTCGGGAGAATAAAATCATCTGGTTTGATGTTGTTTTGCTCCCGAGGATGATATATTCATTCTTCTAGAGAGATAACACTTGCTTAAGCATGCATAAGCGGCTGCTATAAGACAGAACATTTGGTCCTGATTTAGCCCTTTTTGGAAGGTTTCCCAAAGGGGTTTCTTGAGAGAATTGAGGGTCGTGTAGGGGGTTCCTTGTTCCCCTGTTCCCTCATAAAATTATCCCGTATTCCCATATTCCCTAGCAAATTTTATAATGTTCCCAGGAAAAATTTATGCCAAACAAGAGTTATGAAGTTGTCTTGTAAAACATCATTTAGGCAATTTCAATTCATCACTTCTAGAAAGAAGGCAGGCAGTCGTTTGGGACAGGGAACTGATGTCATTAATGCAAAGCGCAGAAAGATGTCGTTATATCAATTAACAAACATTACAGAAATTAACAGTTAATCTGGCTTGCCTTGTACCCAAAACTTAAGCTTCCTCGATATTTTACATTGTTCCCTGATTCCTGAAAGCAAACTGATTGTTCTCTGGTTCTCTCTACAGATTTATGTTTTTCCCTGTTGCCCCAGTCGTTCTTTGGCATGTTCCCCTGTTCCCAAGAACCCCGACCCTCAGAATTCCTCACAATTTCTGAATGGAGTACCTAATAGTTTCAGTGACGTAATTTCAAAATGTATTGGAACATGTCTATTATTGAATGAATCATATACCAGTTTTATTGCCTTAATATCCAGGGAGCAGTAGCTTTTTAAACGGGGATAATCTTTTTTTACCAACCTTGTACAATTCTGTTGCTCAGTATATATTGTTTCTTCAGCTACCATTTTATGGGACGTGAAATTTGAGTTGTGTCGTCGGCAATCTTCTGCTTTTTGTGTTTTCTCAATGACGGACAGTGTCTTCCATAGACTCCTGACATACATAGATACATATATGGTTTTTATGAGCATATCCACAACTAAAATGTGGCTCTTCAACTCTAGCTAAAAAGGTTTTGTTCGCCTACGTTTACAATTGTGTTAAAGGAATAGTAAAATTGAAAATGAAAGAAATTTAAAAACGTTAAAACGAATAGTTATTAAAAGGTTCAGGATAAAAATTAATTGGCAAGTCGTTCGTTAGCTTGCTTAAAAAAATGTTTCCGTAGGCTATTACAGAAGGAGGGGTAGAGTTGTTTCGTATCGAACAGTAGATGGCAGTCTGTTAAATTGTTTGCTGGCTTGATCTTGAAACGTTCCTTTTATCATCGAGGACATAAGCTTTAAGTCGTTACTACTACGGCCTGTCGTTGTGGTTTCTATTGACTTGATAGTTGGCCAGTTTTCATAATGAATAGGTTTGTATGTAAAACGACATGACGATGAGTTCCTTGTATCCCTGCGGTAAACACCTCATGAACTACATGAACCATGTGAACCACATTGTGGACCTTCATTAACTATGGCTTTCTTGAAGATTTTATCAATTTTCTTCAAGTAATTAAAGATTTTAAGATGATTAAGTTTCCTCAAAATTTTTAATGAATTTTTATGAAAATGATCAAAATGCCACCATTTTGAAATTTATCAAGATATCCAAAAATTGCTAACGCAGATTTACAGCAAATTACCCAAAGTTCCTTTCAAGTTATTCAATTCATGTGAAAATGTGATACAATTTTGTACCCACTTATTTAAAGATTTGAAAGGTTTGAGCAAATTCGTCTATACACTTGGCTATCCAAAAAGTTCATTCTTCAACATAAAGAAAGGCATCAGTAATTTCGATTTTACTTTAAACTTGATTAGCTTAGTTTGTTATTCTCAACGCGGATGGACATGACAATGAAGCTGACTTAAGGGGACAGGAAAGCAACTCTACTGTAGACCTTGTCCACGATTAAGCCTGATTCACACTAGGTCGCCTAGGTCGTTTAAGTGGTGCAACCTAACGACCTAAAGCCTGGTTCTTATATATCGCAGACAGTCGGCGATCATCGGCGATCCTTCTCTTGCGATGCTTACGATACATGAGAACATGCTTTTATGACGATCGCCGACAATCGGCGACCATCGGCGACCATCGGCGACCATCGCCGATGAACCAAAAAAGTTTGTTTCTTGCGATCATCCGATGGGAAAATTCAAATGAGAACATCATCGGCGACCATCGGCAATCATGTCTAGGATCCAGTCTTCTATTATCATAGTAACCAGTGCGCAAATTGGCGCGCAAATTCAGCTATAAAAATGAGGCTCATTGGTTAAAGCTCTTTCCGGTAGGAAGGATCGCAGATCATCGCAAACAAGCCGCATATGTGAACACTTGCATCGGCGATGATCGCCGACGGTCGCCGACTGTCTGCGTTAGGTCTGCGACATATGAGAACCAGGCTTAAACGACCAATTGTAAATAAAGCTGTAATATCAATTCAAGATGACTTTTGCAGATTACAGCAGAGCGAGAATTCTACACCATGCCTATTTTTATGCAAATACACAAACAGAGCTATTGTATTGGTTGCTGAGGGCAAAGCACGCTCTTGGATTTAGCTGCACATCATATCAAGGCGATGCTTTTCTATACATCCTCATATTTTCGTTTACCTTTTGCATTTTAATTTCACGGCCAAAGCTAGATAAGCTATGCTTTTCTTTGGTCGTATAGGATACAGATCTTTTCATATGTACTTGTAATAGCTTTTAGTCCTGTATTTTATGAAAAAAGTTGAATTGAATTGAATTGAATTCAAAACAAGTGACATCATTGTGAATAGGGTCAACTGTTTATTGCCGATGACTTGTTTTCTCACCTATCCAAAAGGTCCATCCATTAACTGATAAAATGGGCCTAGTATGTCTGATCGTGTTTTAACTATTAACTGTAGTTTGTTTGCTCAATGAGATGGGCAACCTAAGTGACGTATCAGAACATCAAAACAATTCTGGCTCGAAGAACTTGTTTGTAGAACCTAGCCCTTCTGTTTGGCTTTGGAACACTTCAGCACCCAAATCCTTTCTAAGATTCTAGAAAATTTTTGTCGATATGCTTGTGTGACATTTTGATTTATTGAGAACCTCTCTGTAGAATTGGTCGACGTTTCCTTGTCTAGCTTCGCTGGCCTCAGGGGTGATTCTCGATAATTTTAAGATTTTCATGACGAAGTTTGATTTTTAGATTAATTTTTGGTAACCTTGGTTTCTTGAATGATATCCTGTAGATTTAGAGATTTAGAAGCGTTTGCGTAACACAGTGATGAAGACGTAACCTTTTCCACTCAAAGAATTCATTTGATGCCACGTAAATGCTCTAGCGAGCCCCCTGGGACTTACTTAATTTCGGAGACTAATGAAAGGGGGTCATTAGACTTATGACGATGAGTCTCTTGTATCCCTGCAGTAAACCTTGCCGAACAAGGACTCATAATGAAACAGTGAAAAAATTTGACTCTATTTTCTGCATTCATCAATAGAATCATGATGGAGTCATATTTGCCGTAACCATAGTAATTCACAAATCATACAATCTGATTGGTACTCTAGGAAGCTCAGAGTTTGGGCCTAAATAGGGTCAGGTTTTTCAGAGTAATGTCATGAGTTTCTATTGACTGAAGCGCCGTCATCAAGTCATCGGAGCACAGGGAGACAACAGACTCCAGGTCATAAATCTAAGAGTCTATTAGGAAGGGGGTAATTCACAATGTAAATGATAGCTCTTTAGCTCTTTTACCCCATATTTTGTGGAGTCAACACACAATTTTAATGGCATTTGATAAGTTGAGGGGGGCGTGATGGGGGGAAGGGATAAATAGAGCTTTTACGCTAATTCATAAACTTTGTTTGCGTTATTTGTAGCGTACTTTGTCAAACAAACACACTATACCAGAGTTACATGCTCTCTACAAAATGACTAAATCTATCGATTTTTACGATAATCTACGAACATGTATATTCAAGTTACAATAATGCAAACGGTAAAGAAAACAAAATATTTTTATTGAATGAATGAATAAAGTGATCCAGCCTTTACTTCTTTCAAATCTATTGCAATAGATGAGATCTTGCAAGGGTTTTCATTAGCATTTATCAGTTAGGATGCTTTGTTTTTGTCCTTCAGATTGTCGATTATTTACATTACCGCCTGACTCAGGTATTGTCACCGTAACTTTTGCTGTGCACTACGATCGACTGGATTCTGCGGATTGGCAAATGGACCTCGTCCTCCATACAATAGACATTTAGACTGCGTTCACACGATGCCGGCGCACTTTGAAAACGGCGAAAAATGTGACGGATAGGCCTACCGTGCACACGAAACGGCAATGTTTTGAAGGCGGATTGTGAAAACCGGCACAAACGGCATCGTGTAAATACTTGAAAATGGTGGAAACAGAACATTTTTCAACGCTTTTGGAAGGAGATAGGTCGATCCTTAGGGTGTAGATACTTTTCTTGTGCATCAAGATCTTGCAAGGTTTTACTCTTATTTGGTGATCAAACTTTGGGTACAGTTGCAAACAGAATCATATTAGAAGCAACCATTTCCTTCATCAAGGCCTCGGCAAGGTTAAATTAATGTCGAAATGTAGCAGCAGCGCCCCATTCCCCCTTTTTCGTTCTACTTAATTTTTGTTTTTTTTTTAATTAAATTTGTAGTTAAATTGTAAGTGGCATTCATGGTGAGGACCCGGTGACCTCGTGTCTTTCGTCGCAATGAATATCACAGTTAAAATGTAGTTGTTGTTTTATTAGTAGTCGTAGTTGATTTTTTTTTAATTGATATAAAAAATGGTCTTGCAACGACTTGTTTACCTTCAAATTTCGTACCATTATCAAATTGCTCCGGCATCGTGTGAATTCTAGCTCAACTTTTGCTACATGAACCATGATATTTTTCACTGTTTTCAAAAAATGTGAGTTTGCATCGTGTGAATGCAGTCTTAAGCTATTCTTCGAGAGAATCTGAATCGAACCTTTTTTTATACATTCGGTAGTTTTTTCGAATGTGCACAATAGCGATAGAGACTCTCACGCCACTCAATCGAACCTGTTTTATAAAGTTGAGAAAAAAATCGCTCGATCCAGACTTTTTAGTAGAATAGTTCAAAGTCTATTAGCGTTACATTTTGTGCCAATTCTGTTTTCAAAGCTATGTTCTTGTGCCGACGTTCTTCCATCATTATGTACTGCATATGATACCCTTCATTTCGTTCCTCAGGGCCATGGTGGTTTTCCGGATCACGATCAGGTAGCCAAGGTGGGGCAGCTTTCCGGCTTCGGAAAGTCCATAGAACCAAGGAGGAGCTCTTCTGTACAAAGAAAACAGGCGTCAACAACAAAACAATCGCGCCGATATTTGAAATCTCATCATTCAATGAGGATAAGACGAGTGTCGGATTTTAAGTTGTATGACATAGCATGTGAATCGCCCGTAGACAAATCACATTTCAACCAATGTTCACCTCAGTATATAATACATCAATCGATGTGAAAAGGCTCATTCGACAGTGGTTTTAGTTAACAACACCACCAGTGATATTGCATAGAGAGGTTGATAAACGAAAATCAGAGCTTGGACATTGAAATCATTGGAGAAAAAGCGACAGACTACCACTGCAATTAATTACAGAAGGATTGCTGGACATCTTGCTTTGGTTGGGTGAGTTTTTTAAGAAGTTTTTCGTCGCTTTAATAAAATTTTTGCTTGTGATCTTAACATTGGCATGTACCCTCTTGTCGCTGGCTCCGTCAGTGCATGGTACAGCTAAAGAGAAACTTTATGCACTCTCAGAGTTTCGATGCACAGTTTCTGACATGCTTCGATAGTGCTCCAACTGGTACTTTATGAGTAGTTATGTAACATCTCGGAAGTGCATAAAATTTCTCTTCTGTTGCACCAGAAAGCTTCCGGCAGAGGGCTGGCAGTTTCAGTAGATAGGATAAAATGGCTAGAAAATGCAGTTTTCATACGTAATTTTGCCAACTTTGTTCCGACAATAACAAAATTTTCATTTGACGGGGGACAAAATGCTTCCGATAGAGGGCTGTATACCCCTCTAGCCTTCCCCTGACGCCACTCCTGAGTAATCTTGGAACAACAGATGGTCTAGCCATTCTACAAACAAGTACGGATTGAACAATGTTTTTAGACATGTTTGAATGAAAGAATTGACGAGTGGCTTTGGCGCTTGGCACTGTTGACGACATTTTGAAAACCTCTTACACGATGCATGAAATTATCGTTCGATTGAAACTCTTTTTTAAGATCAGCTGAAAGGTCCGCTTAGTGATATGGTATGGTTATTTAGACTATATGGGACTTGTACAGTGAACAACCTTTGTTTCAACATGGCTATCATTCCCTCTTTCAAAGTTAGTGATACTTTGGGAACGATATCAGCTGACAGAAGAGAGCTGTCGGATTGTCGTGCATGAGAACTTTAGGTTGCGCGTCAATTAATAACCACACTGATCATGATATTGTTCTGTGACGTTAGAATTCCTTTCAGAAATTTGAATCAATTTACTTTCACAGCTCCACCAGGAATTCAGACTGACTTTCAAATAACAGCCAACGGCCAGCAAATCAAAATGAAATTATTTTAGAATCAAAAGCTGAATTTCATTCAAGATCCATAAATCTTTGCAGTTA